>JBBPDI010000023.1:26246920-26257758 GCA_037974545.1 Cucumis variabilis | reverse complement strand
ACATGGGGAATCTGGACCAGCTATTCACATTGACTCAGCCCACTAAGAAGGCCCAACATGGTGTCTAATCTATACGTTTTCTTCCGGGCGCAAATATTAAATAATCTTTATTTCACCTCTTAAATAAAAAGAACCTTAGAAAAAAAACATTAAAATAAAGCTGCAATGTTTAGTACAACCTTCTTTAATATATTGTCTTGTGCACCACTATATTCTCTTTCATCTTTTTCATACACTACTCAAACTAACTCACTATTAAATAACAACAATATTAAATAACAACAATATTAAATAAAAATTTAAAAATCAAATAAAAAATTAGAATTAGATAACAATTAGAATTAACAATAAGATAATAATTAGATAAAGATCAAATATCAATTAGACAATAATCATATATTAATCAGTATCAACGGAAAGTAGATAAAAATATATACAAATCACATATTTTTAGCTACGAGGGATATTGTAGTTTCTAGCACATTCCTATGCCCATAAATCTATGTTCGATTTGACAGTGTATTTGATACTAATAGTTACATAAGAGGAAAGCAAATGGTAGATTATCCATAAAGTCTATCGCAATAGATCACCCACAATAAAGCTATAGATCACAAATTATCCATCAAATTTAGTTTTGTAAACTATCCAAATGAAGGCTATGGATCACACTAAGGGTTTGAGTCCCATACCAGTTAAGGATTCTAGAGTTACTCTCCTTGTTAGGCTTTTAGTGAGTAGTGGATCTGCTAAATTCCTTTAAGATCTCACAAACTCCAAAGAGATGATTCATTCCTTCAACAACTGATCCACAGGTCCATGTCTCAGTCGAATATGTCTTCTTTTACTATTATACATTGTTCTTAACAATACCTATGGCAACCTAGGAGTCATAATGTAGGGATACTCGTATAAAAGCTAGGGGTGTCTCTCTCAATTCGCTCCCTCAGTTTTATTGCCACCATCTCCCTTAGTTCTGCATCATTGCCATATCCTTCAATTCGTCGTCTCCTCCCTCAATCTGTCACCACTGTCTCTTTTAGTTTGCCCTATGGTCTCCATCTCATATTCGTAGGTTTTTTTATGTTTTTTTCCATTTATATGTTACTTTAGTGAAATCGAATCATCCCTTCAACAAATTTATGGCAAATCCATATTTATTAAGTCATAAATCTTTTGGATTAGTCATTCTATTTTATCCTATTTGGTTTATGAATTACTGTATGAAAGAATCTTCTTTCAATGCATTAAATTCTCCTTTCTTAAAAAGGGATCTCTCATAACTTTTCAGCCTATATGATTTTTGTGTATATGACCCAACCAAAAATATTGGTTTGGATTGACCCTACAAAATAAAATCGGTAGGGTTGTATTATAGGCAACCTGAACTTTTGGGTTGGTCCAAAAAAAAAGCACTTAACTCGACCCAACTTGACTATGTACACCTCTATAGAAGCCCCCCATAAGGACACTCTCCCAACAAACTTTTTAGCCACTATGCTTCTTGTCCATATAGCTCTATTGCTAACTTTGACTCCATGGGATCGTGTTATACAAGTTTGTTTAGTTGATTTTTACGAAATAGTTCTTTTTCTTAGTATAAATATGTACCCACTAGTTGAACTCACTTTGTTGTTATATGTAACTCAGTTTGCGTCACAATATCATTCTAACACTCTAGGAAAATATTTTTAATACAAATAAAAATCCATTGTACCTCTAAGATATATACCCTAACAAACGATGAAATGTTGTCTAATGATTTTATTAGGATTATGTGTATATCTATTCACAACATATGCAATATCAGGTCTAGTATAGTTCATTGAAAACATAACACTACCAATTATTTTTGCGTATTTAGATTGAGAGACAATTTCACCCTAATTCATTTCTAAACTCATACTTGGATCATAGGGTGTTTTTATAGGAGTAACATCAAAGTCGTCGACTCTCTTTAACAAATTTTCAATATAGTGTGATTTACGTAAAGAGAAACTATTTTTAGTTTTTCTTTTTTTAACACCAAGCATATCACATCAACCTCACCTAAATCCTTCATTTCAAATTATGAGGATAAAAATGACTTGGTGTTATTAATTATATCTATGATGGTATCAAAAATCAACACATCATCAACATACAAACATATAATTACATAGTCAGCTCCAAATGACTATGAGTAAACACAAGTGTCATAATAGTTTACCTTAAAACTTTTGTCTACGAAAACATTGTTAAATTTTTCATACAATTGTTTAGGAGGTTGTTGCAGACCCTAAAGAGAATTTGTGAGTTTGTAGACCTCACTTTCTTAATAAGCAACAATAATGTCTTAAGGATATATCGTATATATTTCCTCTTCCAGAGCAATATTAAGAAAAATCTTATTTACATTCATCTCATGTATTAGAAGCCACTCACAACAAACTATTAAAGGTTTGATAGTGGCTATCTTAGTCAAAGGTGAGTAAGTATCAAAATAGTTTTTGCTTTGTTTTTTTGTGTATCCCACAATCACAAGTCTAACCTTAAACTTATCTATTGGACCATCTGGTCTCATTTTCTTTTTAAAGATCTATTTAAACTGAATAGACTTATTTCCTTAAGGTAGTTTCACTAATTTCCATATTTGATGGTTTACTAAGGAGTCTAACTCACTCTTGATTGCCTCTTTTCAAAAACTAAAGTTTAATGAGCTTAAAGCTTCTTGATAAGTTATTAGATTCTCATCTATTAAGTACATACAAGCAAATTGATTGTCAACTTTATCTGAATTTTCAACTAGGGAAGTAGTTAGGAAATCTGGTCCAAATTTTTTACGCTAACACTTTGTCTTTTACATTTTTTAGTCTCAAGGTGTGTTATTAGGGTTAGGAAATTCAAACGCAATAGATTGATGCTTGAAATAGTAACAATGATTAATGAGTGAATTATCTACATATTTATCAACAGTTTTATTCATGGAAAACACATGCTAAAAAATATTGTAACTCTATATTCACACAACGATTTATCACTTCAAAACATAAACATATATGCAACACCATTTTTAGCATTACCAATGAAAACACAATCAAAAAATTTTAGATCCTACCATAGGTTTCTTAAATTCTGGATATGCTACCTTAGCTAAGTACCCACATACTCTTAAATAGTTCAAGTTAGGTGGATATCCCTTCCATAATAGGGAGTCCTATCTAGCATTTTATGACGAAGCCTACTAAGAATAAAACATAACATTCATCATTTCCTTTATAGTTCTATTTTTACATTAAATTATGTCATTTTGTTATCCACCATTTTATGACAAAGCCTGCTAATAATAAAACATAATTAACATTCATTATTTCCTGTATACTTCTATTTTTACGTTAAATTATGCCATTTTGTTATTTAACACTTTATGACGAAGCTTGCTAATAATAAAACATAATATTCATCATTTCCTTTTTAGTTCTATTTTTACATTAAACTATGTCATTTTGTTAGGGTGAATACATAGCAAATACTTCATGAATGATATTTATTCACAAAATTCCTTAAGAAAGGTGTTACTATATTCACCTTCTCTTTTAGATCTAATTATTTTTATTTTTCTATCTAACTGATTTTCGACTTCAACTATAAATTTCACAAACATGTTACTAGCTTCATCATTTGATTTTAGAAGCTAAATTTTTGTATATCTAGAATAATCGTCAACAAAAAATGTATAGTATTTTTTATCACCTCTCCTCATAATGTTTCTAAACTAAGCTAGATCTATGTGAATTAGCTTAAGTAATTATGTACTATCTGTTGTTATTGATTTAAAAGGCTTTTCTTGAAAATTTAGCTTCTACGCACATTAGACATCTATTAAATTCATGTGATTTAGATGCAAACTTTTAAACTTTTAATTGATGCAATACTCACATATCCTAACCTACCATGCATTTTCATGAAGGGATAAGAACCCTTATGCAACAAAAACTTTTAACATAACTTTTTTCTCAATTGAATTAGAAATATCCATACATTGGAAAAACACAATAACAAATTTATTATAAACTAATTAGTAATCATGCTTTAAAAATTAAAATTATAGAGAAAAGGGTACTTATGTTCTCGGTCATCTCTAAATTCTACAAAACGCCAATTGAGAGTAACACCACCACTTAAACCCTTTCCTATTCAGAGATAAATTTGTGGAAATTTTAATTGGAATTTTTTAGGAAAAAAACAGAGAATCATTTTCTCAAAAGAAAAGAAAAACAACAAGAGTTTTTCTTTTTTTCCTGAGAGATAATGCAAAGAGTTTTTCTTTTTTCTCTCCACTTACTCAGTCTCACTCTTGTGTACTTTACTTCTCTTTTTTTCCAATGACTTTGAGGAGAGATCAGAATACGTGGGAAGCATCCTGTGTTCCCTTAATAGTTATTAATTTAAATTAAATTTAAATTCATAATGACTTAAATCATATTTAATTAATAAAATAATTTACATAAATATAACAAAAACAAAAAATATTTGCAACTCGTGTAACACAAAAATAAAAGCTCAAGAAGCTAGTCAAACATTTTCATAATTTTCAGATTTTTCCTTGAATATTGGGGACAATTCATCACGTCTCTTTCTTCCTCCTCTATGATTTCTTCTCTTCCAAATTGTTTCACCTCTTCTTCCTTGATTTTTCATCTCCTCTTCTAGATTTTCTTTCTCCTCTTCCAGATTTTCTTTCTCCCCTTTCAAATTTTATTTCCTCTATTTTTAAATGATTTATTCTTCTGTTTAAATCTCCTATTTCTTCTTCATCATTTTCGGCAAGATTCTTTAAAGCTATTTCACGATTGTTTCAATATCCTTCTTCATCTTCCTCATATTCGAGAATATCAAGATCATTTAAATATGTTTTAAATAATCAACATGATCATTTACCATTATCAACACAATCATTTACCATGGTCAACATGATCGTTTAAATTTAAAATCTTTTTTTCGTTGTTTAAAACGAACTTCACGATCATCGATCACTTACCGTAGTCAACACAATTATTTAATATGGTTAACATGATCCTTTAGCATGGTCAACACGATTGTTACATTTCAAGTGTTAACGATCATTTACATTGAACTACACAATTGCTTATCATAATCAACACGATCGTTTAGCATGATCAACATGATAGTTTAAATTTGAAGCATTTTCCTCCATCATTAAAAAGAACTAAATGATTATATATCATGACCTAAGCGATCGTAGATCATTCATTTAGACTATAGTACATGATCGTTTATAAGATAATTACTCGTGTGTGCATGTGGTTGATTAATCATCTATTGACTGGGGTATTTTTGGTAATTTTCATTGTGAACCTGTGGGCTTTTTCCATTTTTGAAATTATTTTATATATTGTAAATATTTTATCGGTTTGTTATATTTTTAAAAATACTCCTAATTGATAATTCATTTAAATTATGTTTAAATGATATTTAAATGAATATCTCTCACATAACCTATAGTTTTAATTTAATTAATTTAATTTAATCAAATTTAATTAAATAGAATTAAACTAAACTATTAATTAATTGATAAATTAAATATCTTATATTTAATTTAAACCAAATTTGAATCATATTCATATATAAATTTTTCTATAACCTATAGTTTTAATATGAATCTAATTCAAATTAAATTAATATTTGAACTCATTCAAATATTTTATTCTCATAAATTTATTTTGAATCATATCCAAAATTAAATTTATATGATAAAGTTTAATTAAAATATAAATTTTATATTAATTTATAATGTATCACTATACATTATGTTAATTCTCTAAGTAAATTTGAACATTTCAAATTATATCAAATCTATATTAACCTCATTAATCTCTATGAGCTAGGAAGGAGACTTAATGAACCTACAGATTAGAAGTTATAATGATGTGAGATTAATTAGCTAAACTCATTAACCACGCTAATTAATATTCTTTAATTGTGTGTACACTCCACTAAAAACCACAGTTAAAATCTTCTCACTGTAGATATATATATTTATGTGTCCAGGGGCTATAGACCAATAACAGTAAGTTACTCATTCACAAGTGTAACACCAGCTGGGTTAAATTATCGTTTTATCACAATCTTGGCTGAGAACCTCCACCCTTTTAAATAATCCAAGTTAGGTGAATATCTCTTCCACAATTCATAGGGAGCCTTATCCAACTTTTTGTGAGGAACCTTGTTAATAATAAAACAAACAGAAAGCATAACTTTCTCCCTCATGTTATCAAACAATCCAAAACTTAATAACATAACATTCAAAACAAAGCAGTTACTTGATGAATGATACGATTTAATCCACAAAATTCCTTAGGAAAGGTGTCACTAAATTCATCTTCTCTATCAGATCTAATTCTTTTTATTTTTTTTATCTAATTAATTTTTTACTTCAACTTTAAATTTCACAAACATGCTACTAGCTTCATCATTTGATTTTAGAAGGTAAATTTAGAGTAATCATCAATAAAAGATATTTAGTAATTTTTACCACCTCTCTTCATATATAGTGTTTCTAAAATCATCTAGATTTGTGTGAATTAGTGTCACGTCCCGACCCAAATGCCACTTCTCACAACTAGATGGAAAACGTGTCGCCTAAACACTTGTCACATATCTCATCGCACGATGAACACCTAGTGAGCTTATCAACTCTCTTCAACTAGTCTCATCATGAAGCCTTCACCTCGAACCTTAGAGACTTACTCATTGTACCGAAAAACACAAACAACCTTTAAACTTACTCCATCGCTTTGCACTCTTGCCATAATAAGGAATAATCATTCACTAAGCGGTAAGTACAATTACAAGTAACAGAATAAACATAACTCCTTTTATTAATTGAACACTTTACAAAAGATTCACACTTAATAGTTACATTCCCTTTTCTCGCAAGGCATATAAATAAAAACATAAGTTCTGATCCACACATCTTCATCTACCGAAATGTTGCTCCTTACGGCAAGGTAAATTAGAGGTGTAAGGACCTATTTCTTATCCTTCTCCTTGGTTGCCCAGCAACCATTTTAGGGACAAGCTTTAAAGCTTTTTTTCCTTGACTCAGACCCTTTACGCTCATCGTCTTTGGCCTCACCAACCTAGAAGCGTAAGACGACCAATCTTTCTTCGATATGAGCTGGAGCTCTTGACATTAAGGAGTGAAGTTCTTATCTATCGACTCCTTAAATGCAAGATAGGGTGGCACAGCTTGCACGCCACACAAGTTTACATAACAATCTAGCTTTCCTCCTTTACTTGGCTTCTACGTCTGACTTTCATTTCTTATTTGGCTTCAACTTCTGATAACATGAGGAGGAAAAACTTAAAACGTAAGTCAAAGACTTAGTGAGTGATGGATTTAAGAAATACCTTTTTAGGAAATACAAAAGGTTAATAAAAACAAACCTAAGCCCTATGAACACAAGGATTTCACTATATCAACACAAGTTCTCAACGCAATCTATAAACACAGCAAGTGCAACAGTGTCACACGTTCAAATTAATGAACATTAATAGTTCACCACTGGGACTTGGAATTCTTCCATCATCACCTAGACTTGAGATTCACTTCACAGGCATTTACCCGCCTAGATCTGGGATTTACTTCACCAGCGTCACACGTTAAACCTGGAATTTCCACCAGTATCACACGATAGACTTGGGATTTCTACAAGCGTCTAGTAACAATCTCAATTTCAAACCTAGGATTTGCTTTCACTAGCGTCTCATCGCCTAAACCTATGATTCACTTCACTAGCATCACGCGATAAACTTGAGATTCGCTTTCACCAGCATCTCATATTTCATTCTTTGCCTAGATCTGAGATTCACACTTACCAACATATAGCATTAATAAAAAAACTCATTCTCGCTCAGACCTGGGATTCATTTCCACCACCATTCACCCGCCTAGACCTAGAATTCACTTCCACCAGCCTCTCAGGTTAAACCTAGGATTTCCACCAGCGTCTTGCAATAGATCACACGTTGTACAACCACACCAATATTAAGGAGAGATATTAGCTCAACAGATCAAATTCAACCAATAAGATACATCAAGCATTAACAAAAAGATTACAAAAGAAAACTCAATCATTCATAACACACTTTATTTTCTTGTAAAGATCATCAATTACAACGCTTTAGTGAAGAACAACATGCATTCATTTAGAAAGGTTATTTATTCATGAAATCATTCACAACAAACACTGTTTATAAGGATTACTCGCAAATAAAGATTCATTTTTAAGAATCACTCACAAGAATACTAAGTCTCAACTCTTTCTTCCTTCGACTTTCGAATCCCTCTTTTTGTCCAGTGGTTTCCTCTAAGCGACTTCTGTACACTCCAAAATCTCCTTTCCACAACTTAGTAAAATGTCTTAGCATTTTCCATCCTTACTTCTGGGCTTTGGTCCTATTTAGTACTTTTTACATCTAAGAGCCACTTTCCCGCTTTACACGTGTCTCCTTTCTATTTTGCCAGCTATACAACCAATTCCAACTCGATATGTAAGCTAAACGTCAGATACAAATGAACACTTCCCTTGAGATGTCAACCTTATCTTCTTAGAAAACTAAGCTTCTTTAATTCGTCTGACTCTCTCTCTTCTTGGGAAGAAACAAACATTTACTTTTTCCTAGAGGGTCGTCTAGCCTCTTCAATCGAACTCCTACCTTATAGCCATACCCTTAGGTGTAGGTACTTCTTTTCGCATTGCTACCCGAATTGTCTAATCCTTAGGGTTAAACGCAAGCTTCCTCATCGCTAGTAGCCTCAATGCATTACCTACTTCCACGAGATGACTCTTAGATTAAAAACCTTCTATTTGATTACCTTTTTCTCCAACTGCATCCTTTCTTTGCAGAATGCCTCTTTTTATGCTTGGTCAAAATAACTTATCTCAACAAAGTTCCTTTTCAACAGGACTCATTTTTTTGGATTAGGGCTTCACAACTAGGTTAATTACTTATGTACTATATGTCAGTGGCAGATCCAAAAAATTTATTGACATGAGGCTTTATAGTTTCGTCAAAATAATTTATAAGTCAGTGGTTCTAAAAATTAATAAATGTACTGACTTTCGGACATCACAATGTTATCTACGAGATTTCATCTTTTGAAATCAATACGTGATGACATCATTATCTATCTTATTAAATAAATCTCTATCAAAATATATTACAAGACAATCATTCATCCATTGGTCTTCCATTCGATTGTGCAACTGAGTCTTTATAATGCTCATAGCAGAAAATGTTCTCTCCACGGTAGTTGTTGTAACTGGTAAGATCAATGCTAAACAACAGACTAATGTTAGACTTTATCTTTATGTGTTATCACCATTTTTTTGAGAAAGATCACAAATACTTGTTAACTCAACAAACATATTATCTGAACGCACATCAATGAAGTACTTTTGAAGCTGATCTTCAAGAATAACAAGTTTCAGTAAAAAATGCTGAAAAAAATGTTGAAGCTTTATAAAAATAATAAAATTAATGAAGTTAAATAGCTTTAATTTAGGTGGAAAATGATGTATAATCATTATTTCTTGGGTGAAAATCGAAGTACTGTAATTTGAGAAAAAAAGAAAAATAAATTGTATTAGTAAGATTCAAAGTTGGGTTTGGAAAAGGGGCAGATAAGCAAAGTAGCTACTAAGCTACCAATTAGTATTAAAAATTAAATAGAATTTTTTATATATATTATATAAAGATGATAAAGTTGAGAGAGTGCTTGAGCCCCACACTTATACTAAATCCGCCAATGCTATGTGTCATTATTATTTAAAAGGCTTTCCTAAAATTTAACTTCTATGCATATTAGGCATCTATTAAATTCATGTGATTCATATATATTAATAAGATGCAGACTTTTAAGCCTTTTAATTGATGCAATACTAACATGTCCTAACCTACTATGCCATTACATGCACTTACTTTATAATTTAAAGAACACATTTTAAAACAATATTTGGATAAAAAATGAAAGAGAGTTCGGAATATTTTTTAAAGTTACAAAGACGAACTCTAAATTGATGAAATTGATTAGATATGGGCAAATTTAGTGTTAAAATTGATTTTTTTTCCCTTTAACTTATGTGGCAAATATATTTTTTTTAGTACAAAAAGAATTGTTCTTGCTTGATGACCTCATTTATTCATGTAAATTGAACTATTATCACTTTAGCAAATTACACTAATTTATAATTTCTTATTCTTATAAATATTTATAATCCACATATTATGAAAGAAAAAAAAAAGTGGAAAATAATACATATATTTTGTCGTTTTGTTTCTAAAGTTGAAATATAATAATATATACAATTGAAAGTCGAAAGTTGTAAACCGAAAATTCAGTTGGTTTGGTAATGGTAGCAAAAAAATGGAGCTCTCCTTTCTCTCAACCTAAACAAGGAGAATCGAACAAAGAAGAACTAAATACTTGAGCTTCTCAATCCCTAACGACGGCCATAGATCTGATTCCAAAGTTCTGGAATCTCCTCTGATTATACTCGAAGCATTGGAGGAATGGATCGGATTTTAAAGGCCGCAAGAGCATCCGGCTCTCTTAATCTTTCCAATCGCTCTCTCAGGCAAGTTTAAAATCCTGATCATTACTTTGAAATCCATTAAAAGCTAAGATTAAGGAGGTAACAGTTAAATGTTGTTATTGATCGAAGCATTTGCTTGAATTTTGGTTATATTATCTTTAGTGATGTGCCAAGTGAGGTTTATCGAAGCTTGGATGCAGTTCAGGCGGACGAGAAGTGGTGGGAGGTAAACTTCTT
>JBBPDI010000023.1:26202194-26212287 GCA_037974545.1 Cucumis variabilis | reverse complement strand
TTTTGTGTAAAACCTAGTTTCCAACAAAAAAAAATGTATAAAGAGACAAAGAAAGTCAAGAACGTTTTTTCTCATATGAAATTATTTACCTCTCGACTTCTTGCATCTCCAAAATACATTGGAAGGTCTAAGGCACGTTCTATGGTGAACAACGTTTGAAGATGGTGGTGGCTTTCGTAAATGGGACGAGATGGTCGAATTGTGGTCAGAGATGGTCAGATTGGAGATGATCGAAATCGCATGAGGGTTTGAAAATTTCTTGTAACGACCTAATCTTTCACACTTAACTGAGGTTGTTACTTGAAGACTAGACTCAATCTTAGCATCAAAATTAGATAAGTTCTAAGAAGCACGAATACTTCATATTAGAGCTGGTATCAGTGTCGGACACTTGGAGGACACAGATTCATCCGGACACGTTGGAGACACATGTCCGACACGTCAAAATCCGTGTCCTTTTTTTTTAATTGTCCAGACACATCTCAGACACGTCGAAACTACTATTTTGCTATTTGGAAGAAGCCCAAGCCCAAAGCCCATTTATTTGTATGTTTTATAAATTCAATTATAACTAAAGGAAGCCCAGCCCAAAGCCCACTAAACTAAGTTAACTAACTTTAATAAATAATCAAGTATAAAGATTTATTATATACAATATATTTTCTTCCGTTTTCTTCCATGGAGGGCACGTCTCTTGGCTTTCACTCGTGAGTATTGGACTTTCATCTCAACGACCAAAGAGTTCCCTCTCACTGCTACTGTTTGCCAGAAATTTTTTCTATTCTTGCTCACAGTCACAACTACTGCTTGTCGGCAACTCAACCAACTATCAAGTATGTTTTTTAGTTATATTTTATTAGTTTTAGTTTGTTTTCTTCTAAAGATTTAATCTTTTTGAAAGTTTTAATCTTTTTCAAAGTTTTAATATTTTTTAAAGTTTTAACATTTTTCAAAGTTTTAATCTTTTTTTAAAGTTTTAATATTTTTCAAGGTTTTAATAGTTTTCAAAGTTTTAACATTTTTCAAAGTTTTAATATCTTTCAAAGTTTTAATCTTTTTCAAAGTTTTAATCTTTTTTTAAAATTTTAATATTTTTGAAAGTTTTAATCTTTTTTTAAAGTTTTAATCTTTTTCAAAGTTTTAATATTTTTCAAAGTTTTAATCTTTTTGAAAGTTTTAATATCTTTCAAAGTTTTAATCTTTTTCAAAGTTTTAATCTTTTTTTAAAGTTTTAATATTTTTCAAAGTTTTAATATTTTTGAAAGTTTTAATCTTTTTCAAAGTTTTAATATTTTTCAAAGTTTTAATCTTTTTCAAAGTTTTAACATTTTTCAAAGTTTTAATATCTTTCAAAGTTTTAATATTTTTCAAAGTTTTAATATTTTTAAACTAACAACCAAAGTTTTATGTATACACCATTAGCAAACTTCAAATTTCATTTGTTTTTTCTTTAAATGTTAGAACTTAGGAGTAACGAGTTCCATGAAAACTAACAGTAGCACCGTTAAAGATGATTCCAAACCCCTATGGCAATATGTGACTAAGATTAAGAAGTTAAGTGACAGGGTGAAAATTTTTCATGGCAATGCAATTTTTGTCACGTTATAAAGAAGAGCTCATATACAAGAGTGAGAGCTCACTTGCTGAAGATAGTTGGTCAAGGAATTGGGCCATGTCTAAAGGTCACTCCTAAAGACATAGCGGATATGCAAAGGTTAGAGGATGAGGCAAAAAATCAAATGGAAAGAAAAGCTCCAAAAAAATGTTTTGTTGCCAATGGCATCTTCATCCATATCAATTGGGAGAATGGATGTGACCAATTCAAATAAGTTTGAAATTGAGAACAAGAAAAGGAAGGGCAATACAAGTGCACTAGAAAAATCATTCAACAAGACATCACGGGACCAATTAGATGCACTTATTGCTCCAATGTTTTATTATGCGGGCTTGCCATTTCATTTGGCAAGGAATCCCCATTTTATCGGTGCCCTTACTTATCCGTTGTCTGGATACAAGCCTCCAGAATATAATATGTTGAGGACTAGTCTACTACAAAGGGAGAAAGCTAATATTGAAAGACTACTGATGCCTATTAAAGGTTAATGGCGAAAAAAGGGAGCAAGCATTGTGAGTGATGGTTGGAGTGACTCACAAAGAAGGCCATTGAACTTCATGGCCATTTCTAATGGTAAGCTAATGTTTCTAAAATCGGTCGATTGCTCAAGTGAGATTAAGGATAAGTACTTCATTGCAAATTCGATGAAGGAAGTGATTAATGAAGTCGATCATGAGAATGGTGTTCAAGTGATAACAGATAATGCTCCCAATTGCAAAGGGACAGGACAACTTATTGAAGCACAATTTCTGACGATTATATGGACACCATGCATAGTTCATACTCTAAATCTTGCCTTGAAAAATATTTTTGCTGCCAAGAATGTTGAAAATAGTCAAATTGTTTATGGAGAGTGCAACTGGATTTATAATATTGCTGCGGACATCGTGGTAGTGAAAATTTTTATCATGAACCATTCAATGAGGTTTGCCATGTTTAATGAATTTGTGCCTCTTAAATTGCTTTCAATAGCTGAAACTCGTTTTGTATCGGTTATTATTATGCTCAAGAGATTTAAGCTTATTAAAGGCGGCTTACAAGCTATGGTCATCGGTGATAAATGGGAAAGTTATAGAGAAGATGATGTGGTCAAGACAAGACATGTAAAGGAGTTGGTGCTCGATGACATTTGGTGGGACAAAATTAATTATATTTTATCATTCACTTCACCCATATACGTCATGCTAAGAGATTGTGATACAAATACACCTTGTTTACATTTAGTGTATGACATGTGGGATACAATGATTGAAAAGGTGTAGATGTCCATATATAAACACGAAGGATTGCGACCAACTGAATTCTTTTCTTTCTATGACGTGGTGTATAACATTCTCATTGATCGTTGGAACAAGAATAATACTCCACTTCACTATTTAGCACATTCTTTGAATCCAAGGTATTTAATTAATTTTAGTAAAGTACATTCTAAGTTGATTCTTAGTTAGTTAATTTTTTCGAGTTTAACCTTTTATTAAAACTTTTATATAGATACTATAGTGAAGAATGGCTTATAGAAGATCCCAATCGAGTTGCTCCACATCAAGATGTCGAACTAACTAGAGAGAGAATGAAGTGTATGAAGAGGTATTTTAGTAGCTGGGAGGATCGTGCAAAAGTAAATGTAGATTTTGCTCAATTTTCTACAAAAACTAGAGATTTTGATGATTATGATTCCATATGCGAGAGGTACACTATAGATCCTATAAGTTGGTGGGTAACTCATGGGACTTATGCACCAATGCTTCAGAAGATTGCCTTCAAAGTTTTAGGACAACCATCATCCTCTTCATTAGGGGTGAAATCGGGTTGGGTTGGGTTGGATTGTCGGGTTGTATAGGTTTTTTTTTATAGTTACATTTAAATTGGGTTTTAGTTACATTTCGGGTTTTTTGAGTTTTTAGTTACATTTCAAACATACATAATTCAAATATTCATACAATAAATTCAAGCTAAGAATTCATAAATTCAATACAAACACAAATAAATTCAAAATTATAAACACCAATAAATTCAAAGTTACAAATACAAATAAATTCAAAGTTCTTAAAGTACATAAATCCAAAAATTACCCATAAATGTTCATGAAGTTTATTTTTAATAATAAATGAATAATAAAGTTTAAGAGCTAAATATAAATTTGAAGTCCATTCAAGCATTCCAAGCATCCAAATTTGTCCTGAAAATTCAAAAAACATACAAAGTAAGTAGTTTAAATATATAAAATAAACGAAATGACGAAAATATAATATCAACTTAGTAACTTACCATGAAAATTCCTAATCCATAGATCATTTTTGTGACGTGACGGAAGACTTGATATTATCTAAAAACACAAAATAAAATTATAAAGTGTTGTACAACTATATAAGTATACAATTTTCAATAAAAATAAAAGAAAGTTAAAGACTTACCGTTCTCAATTTTTTCACAAACTTCCATTTCTTCAAGCTCTGGACAAAGATCCAATAAGGTTGTTTTGCCACAAATCCAATTTTGTGTACAAATCAAAGCTTCCACTGTTTTAGGTGACAAAGAACTCCTAAAAGAATCCAAAATCCTTTCTCCAGTACTGAATGCAGATTCATAAGCCACAGTAGACACTGGAACGGAAAAAATATCTTGAGCAATTTTTGATAGAATTCGGTATTTAACCCCGTTCAATTTCCACCAAGTTAGAACATCAAACTGATCATTTAACTCCTCACAAGGGTCAGATAAATATCGATCAACATCATTCCTCAATTCTAAAGTATTTTGTTCTTGTCTTCTTCTCTTGTAGCGTGATAATACTCTACAACCTGCGTCAATCTCCACCGTAGTTCCCAAACTCAATAGTCTCAAACTATCACTTGATTCTACTTGTTCACAAACAACATCTTGACCACTCAAATCATTGCGAAAGGCAGAGCCATCAACTTGTGATTTGTAAAAATTGTACAATCGCATCAAATAAGCTTCAATCTCATCAACAAGAGCTTTAACCTAACATCATCATGTATACTTTCAAAGCAAAAGCCAACATAATCCAATTTATATCGAGGGTCAAGCACCACAGCTAGAAACACAAGCTTGTTAATTTTCTTAATTGAACCCTAATACTTGTCATACTTTGACTTCATATTTATAGCCATATTACTTAAAATAGAATTATATTCAGTGCTCCAACCAATTAAAAGATCATTAATTCCCCACATCTCATAAAAAAAAAGAATTGGCCGTCACATATAAAGAACCACTAATCTTATTAGTGACATTATAGAACACCTTCAAAAACATGACAAACACTTCAACATTTTTCCAATCAAAATTAGTTGGTGGCCCATTCCTCTTCTTCCCATGTTCATCTTTTGAAAAATAGTCTTGATGATCCAAATTTTCTTCCTCTAATATTTGAAAGTGCATGCTCAAGCATAAGATAGGTAGAATTCCATCTTGTTGGAACATCCAAACAAACAAGAACTTTGCAATCAATTTTCTCTTGCTCCACACAAGTTTTAAACTTTGTCAATCTTTTAGGGGATGATCTAACATAACATACAGCATTACGAACACAAGCAATGAAATCATGCATTTCTCTCAATCCCTCATTTACAATCAAATTAATTATATGGGCACAACACCTCATGTGTAACAGTTCTCCTTCCAAGATTAAGGTTTTCCAACTTCTAAGTCTTTTCTTAATGTACAAAATTGCTCCTTCATTCGAACTTGCATTATCAACAGTTATAGAAAAGATTTTATAAATCCCACATTCCAATAAACAGCTCTCAATGAGCTTTCCAATAGTATCACCCTTGTGGTTAGCAACTTGACAAAAGTTTAAAATCTTTTTATACAAAATTCAATCTGAATCAATGAAGTGTGCAGTGAGTACCATGTAGTTAACATTTTGCAAAGAAGTCCATGTATCAGTTGTCAAACATACCCTTTGAGAATTGCTAACTAAGAATAATTTCAATTTATTCTTTTCATCGATGTATAAATGATATATATCTTTTGCAATTATTACTCTTGAAGGAGGGTCAAACTTAGGACAAGCCACTCTCCAAAAATGTCTAAATCCTTCATTCTCGATAAACTTGAATGGCAACTCATCAACAATTATCATCTTAGCACATGCTTCCCTACATAATTGTTGACTAAAAATAGTAGTCACAAAATTACTACAACTTTTTCCACAAGTGGAAGGTTGAAGAGTCAAAATAGTTTGTCCTGTTTCTACTTCCTTATATGGGTACTTCTTACATTGATTTTTCAAGTGCTTCCATAATGTGCTAGTTCCACATGAGGTAGTATCACAAAATATTCTTTATGACAATAATTACATGTGCGCCTAAAACTATTCTCTTCCAACTTTGTGAAGTGATCTCATACAGTGGAAGTTGTCTTCTTAGTGACTCTATCTCTCTTTTTATCAGATAGTGGTGGTTTATTTGAACTCACATCATTATTAGTGTAAGGGACAGGACTCGGGCTAGGGCTAAGGCTAGGGCTAGTTTCACTATGTTGTCCACTACTTGTCTCCATGTTCTAAAAAATATAAAAAAACTAAGATTAGATCACCCAATCACCCACAATAAAACCACAACAAGACAACCAACAATAAAATCACAAACTCAATAGAATTATGCTACTGTCAATATTTCGATATTTATGCTACTGTCTCAACAAACTTAAAAAATAAATATGTACTGTCAACATACTACTGTCTCAACAAACTCAACATGCTACAAACTATTAAAATAGAGCTATTGCAAAGGTGTATCATTGTGAATTTATGATTCAAAAGATAATTGGTAAAGCTATATAATTACTGCAGAACAAATTTAATAAACAACTTGAGAATCTTTTAAACCTTTTTGGCACCAAGCCTAAAAATATTGTGTTCATTATACAGATACCAAAGCATGTGAAATTGTGAAAATATATAAAAAGGATATTTAAGACATTACCTTGGCTTAAACAGTGCGAAATCAAAGAAATCTGAGAGGTAGTTGATGATCATTGAAGATACACAAATGGAGAGTAAGAGAGATTGAAGGGTTGAGACTTGAGAGGAGGTTGTCGGTGCTCGACGTTGTGCGATCTGCAAGGGAGAGGAAGAGTCGCGAGGCGTTGTGAGAGCCGCAAAGGAGATGTCAGAGCTTGCCGTTGTCGGAGATGCCGGAGTTTGCTGTTGCTGGCATTGTGCGAGGGAGACGAGATGAGGAGGGATGTTGCGTGAGGGCGTGAGTCGTGAGGGAGAGAGAGAGGCAGTGAGGGAGGCGGAAGGAAGGAGGGATATGTAAACCTAAAAGGCTAAAATTAAAAAGAATGAGAAATATTTTTTATTAAATAATATATTTTTATTTTTATTTTATATATATATTATATTAATTCGGATTGGGTTGGGTTCAAATGAATTTCTCAACACTCCAACCCGAGACCCAACCCAACTAAAAAAAATTAAAATTTTTTAACCCAACCTAACCCGTATAATATGGGTTGGGTAGTCCAGGTTATTCGGGTTCAACTCGTATTCTTACAACCCAAAAGAAATTGGAGCACATATTCCTTTATTAACTCCATCAAGAGAAACAAAATGACACTTCAACGTACAGAGGATTTGGTATTTATCCACAGTAACCTTCATCTTTTGTCTAGAAAAACTCCTGAATATTCAAAAAGAGAAACCAAGGCATGGGATATTGCGGGAGATGCTTTTGATTCACTTGAAGATGTAGGCATGCTTGAAGTAGCAAATTTATCTTTAGATGATCCAGAGTTGTTGGCTGAAATTACTAAGGAGGATGGTGTTAATAAGGATGAAGATGTCATTGATATTTGAGAGGATAGTTTTTTTATTAGTCTTTAATATTTTATTCTTTTGAATGGAAAATCACTTTCCATGTTGAATATACCTAATATGTTTTCTAGTCCTACAACCTACAATGGTTAAATATTAATTTGACATTTTATATTTTTCTAGTGAAGATTGAAGAACATTTGGTATTTTTTTTTTTTTGTTGTTGAGGAAATGAAGAACATTTAGCATTTTGTAACAAATTTATATATATTATATAAAAAAATAATTTTAAAAAAGAATGTATCCCCAACGTGTTTGTGTCCTATTATTTTAGAAATTGGCGTAAAAGTATATATTATATATTATTTAGGTTAATTTTTACAAATATAACAAATCGAAAATATTTACGATCCGTGTAACAAAATAAAAAAGCTGATGAAGCTGACATTTTTTTAAATATTTCAGGTTTACTCTTCCTTTTCACAGTCTTTCTTCTCTTTCTCTTCAGTGATTTTTTTCTTCTTTCCATCGTCTTTTTTCTTTCTTCTTATGCAGTTTTTCTTTTATTTTTTTTCAAACTGTTATTTGATTGTTTCAAATATAAAAGATCATGAGAAAAATTGTTGAGATATTTGATAGTCAAATCTAAATGATCGTGTACCAAAATAGCAAAATATAAACAATCGTGTACAAAGAATCTTAAAAAAAACGTTTAAATTTGACTATCGTTTAGATTTGGATAGCCAAATTTAAACAATCGTTTTTTAAATATAAACAATCATATAACAACTATAAACGATCGTTTTCCAAATATAAATGATTGGTTTTCAAATATAAACGATCGTGTAACAAAAAATCTTGAAAAATGAGATTTGGCTACTCAAATTTAAAAGATCACAAAAAATTATGAAAAAAATTATTTAGATTTGGCTACTCAAATTTAAACGATCAAATCTAAATGATCGTATACTAACAAATTTTGAAAAAAAAAATGTTTAGATTTGGCACCCTTTGTGTGCTTTTAACTTTTTCTGTTTTTGAAATTGTTTTATATCGAATATTTTATCACTTTGTTATATTTTAAAAAAGATCCTTATTATCTAACTATATAATTTTGAAATGTTAGTAAATGATTTATGATATAATGAAATAACTAATTGAAAATTTGAACCATAAATATTCCATTAATATAGGAGAAATTTGCTACAATTTTCTTCAGCAACCCAGTCCCAGATTTAGTTAGGATTAAACAAAATAACCGGGTTTGTAAAATACATTGTGTTTCCCAAATCCGACAACCTTGCCAATGATAGAATCCATTAAAATACATTGTACTTTGAACTACGAACTATCCTAGAATGGGACAGAATTGAGATTAACAAAATTCCATAAATACGCACGTTTTTCATTTGCTAAATTTCTTATTTTCGCCGATTTTTGCTATATTTTCGAACGCTATCTCCAAATTTGTCATTTCTACCGCTATCTCTCACTTAAAAGGTTTTTTTTTTCCTTCAATTTTTTCCTCTTCATATATCGTTGTCTTCAATGACGTGGGTATTTTTCTCGGGCGTGAGTTTTCTCCGTTTACTGGTACGATTTACTTTTTATTTGATCAAAACTTCCCTTTTTTGTATTTTTCTTTATAAGCAATTTAATAGAGAAATCAAAGGTTCCCTGTAGTTGGATATGTACTTCCACAACTACATTTAACGTAAGGAAAAACAATTATAAGTTTGTTTTTGCATGGAATTAGGCAACAAACACACGTTGTTTCTCCATCAAAACTTCTGGCTTTTTAATTTAAAAAAAATAATAAAAACTTTCACTACTTGGGTAGATTTTAAAAGTAAAAGTGGGGGTTTATTATTGTGTGAAACTTATCCTTTGGTATTATTATAATTATTATATTTTAGAAAAAGAAATAGTATAGTAAAAGAGTTGAAAAGATGAATTCGAATAGGCATTTGAGTTTGACTATTGGTGTAAGAATAAAAAAGTTTAGATAATTATATAGCTAAACGTATTTACTTAAGGTATATGCAGTGAACTCCATATAAAACAAAGCAATTCTAATAAAGTATCTTTCATCCAAACACACCAAAGAAGTCATTTTCATAAAATGTCAATTCCCAACCTTTTTGTAGAAGCCCCAGCTCCAGACTACAGTCTACAACTAGGAGGGGTGACACTGACCATCCAACATCCTGATCAGTCTCGAACATTCCAACTAAAGTATCCTTTTTCAAAAATAAAATACATGTCAATTTAAAAAAGAAAAAACAAAACATCTCCAAAGTACAAGAACCATCTACAAACTTCCAATAAAAAATAATAACAATAATTTCAAATACCATTTTTTTCTTCCAATCCAACAAACCCTTCTCTATATAATCCCATCAACCAACCCCCCTTACATGTTAAAAAACAGTCTTAAAACACCAACTTAGCCTACAACAAACCAACCTTCATTTTTCCATATATCCAAACTCTCAAATGGGTAACCCAATTCCAGCCATCCTCTGCCTCCTCACGGTGGCCTTCTTGGCAGCGCAGCACACTGAGAGCTTCATGCCGTACACTGGAGCGCTGTGGGGCACGGTGGTGCCGTCTGACGACCCATTTAGAATCCTTGAACAAATGCCTCTAACAGTCCCAAGGGGAATGGAAACAATGGCATTGGCACAAGT
>JBBPDI010000023.1:26190018-26202094 GCA_037974545.1 Cucumis variabilis | reverse complement strand
AGAGAGAAGCCATTTTAGAAGGAACGGAAAAGGATAAGAGAGAAAGAGAATATACCGAAAAACCCTAAACAGAGAGAGAGAATCTCGCGGGTTTCCTGATGTTTAGTTTTCTTTTCTTATGGAATGAATAAGAACTTGGGGCAAACGATGTCGTTTCGAAGGTGATGTGTCGTCTTGGGGATTGCGGTTTGCGCGAAATAAAACTGAAAAAGAACGACGTGGCGATTCCTGTCACGATTCCTGTCACGTTTCGAAGGTGGTACGAAATTACCCGTCACGATTCCTGCTGCTTACGTGGGAGCTTCTATTTATAATAATGTAACTTGAGAAAAAAAATTTCATACAGATATCAAAACACCAACTACATATTTACGCAGCAGCAACAAGATAAAAAAAGAAGTCTAGTAAATTTCAGATTTGTCCTTTTATTTCATTTTTTTCTTTTCCTCTTCTTCTCTTTTTCTTCTCTTCTTTTACAATTTTCGTTTATATTCTTTTTGAAATCTTCATCTTCTTCCTCTTCTTCTTTTTCCAATTTTTCTTTTATATTTTCTTAAATCATAATTTTTGTTTTTTTTCTTAAATCATATTTTTTGTTTTTAATTGCAAATTTTCTTTTATACTTTTTTGAAATCATGATTTCTATTTTCAATCTATCCTAAATTTTATATTATTTTAAAGTGGTATTTAGTTTAAATCCTAAATATAAAAGATCTTAAACAAAAACCGTTGAAATTTTGGTACACGATCATTTAGATTTGGCTACACGATCGATACAATATTGTGTAGCTGAATCCAAAGGAAAGGAAATGATTATGAAAAATGAAGGATTATGATAATCCTTGTTTGGGAAAGGAATAAGTGGGAGTATTATGATAGGATTGAGATAATCCTTGTTTGGGGAAGAAATAAGTGGGAATAATTATGAAGGGAGTTTGATAATTTTTGTTTGGGGGAAGGATTGTGACAAAAAAAAAATATTATTATTATTATTATTATTTTCAAATTCGTACTCTTGTATTTTTTTATAAAAAAAAATTGTATTGTAAATCCAATACACAAATATTCATATTTTTAATTTATAGATATTTAAAATTTTTATTGGAAAACATGTTCCATTAGTTTTTGTAAATACGATGTCAATTTTGAACGTTTTGTACGTAAGCTTTTCGTGCCAATAAATTAATTGATGTGTTACGTACGAAAGAAATTATATCTATTTTTGTAAAGTTGATGTTGTAGGTGCAATATCATAAAATTGTGTATTGTTAACAAGCAAATTAAACTAACTAAGGTAGGTGGAGAATTACTCAATATGGTAACTTTTTGAATTTGGTTTTGTTAATAAAAGCTCCATGTCATTTGAGATTAATGCTAATGTTGGTTTTATTTTCAAATTAAAAAAAAACTAGCCATTTTGGCATGATGGGTTAGCGAGAAAATGGGAACTGCGGCTTAAGCCATTAGGTGTAGGCGCTTTCCAGAGGTGGAATCTTCTCGTTCTTTCTATTTGACCCAAAACCGATTGATCTAGCCATGAGGAGGTTGAAGAGAGCTCTAACAGGCCTTGGAGGACCGAACCCACGTATGTGGCAAAATACGGGGATGACTTGGGGCTAGGGGTGAAAGGCCAACCAAGATCGGATATAGCTGGTTTTCTGCAAAATCTATTTCAGTAGAGCGTATGATGTCGATGGCCCGAGGTAGAGCACTCAATGGGCTAGGGTGGCCCCATTTCGCCTTACCAACCCTAGGGAAACTCTGAATACAGTCCTAGATCGTTTGTACAGACAGACTTTTGGGGTGCTAAGATTCAAAGTCCTGGTCCGCAGGGTTTACCTGGAGGACTATCCATATAGAAGTAGGACTATCCGTAATTAACCGAAGTTCGAAGTTCGAAGGATTTAGGACCTTCTGTAATGAACCGAAGGAGGACCTTCCATAATTAATTGATGCACCTCATCCTAATTATAAGAGGTCCAGATGACTATCCATTAAGGTTTAGAGCTTTTTTTGGCCTTTTGAAGAAGCTATTTTGACTATAAATATCTCTTCTTCATCTAAACCTCTAAGCTTCATAGCCCCTACTTTTAACCTTATCTCTTCTTTAAAAAAAAAAAAAATCTACAACATCCATTTTATTCCTAGCAACCTTCTAAATCTTCATCTTTCTCACAAAAGCTTTCGACAATACCAAAATTCCATCACATAAGAAAAACTCTAACTTAGTTAAAAATGTATAGTAGAGCTAATGACCAATCATCCACGCTTTAAACAACAAAAGAGTTTAGTATCTTGGATTTCACCTTTTTTATATATATATTATTCCTCTATTTAGTTATTGTTCTTCTTTTTCCTATTTTCTTTCTCCGGCCTTTATTTATTTACTATCTTGTGAATCTCTTTTTTTATACATAATTTTTTATTATACATATTTGCTTCACATTTTGTTTTTTTATCTTTTATTAATATTATCTTTCTCCATTATTAATTTGTTCTTTATATATTTATCATTTAATATTTTTATATTTATCATTTTCTTCTTCATAACATTGATATTATTTTCCCTTTTTTAGTATTTTCTCATTTTTATGCTATTTAATATTTTTTTATCTATTTTTGTTTATTTTTCTTGTTCTTATTTCTCTATTTTCTTCTCTTATAATTATTTATTTATTATCTTATTTCTACATCTTCCTTTATCCCATAACAATTTTACCTTTTTAATACTTTGTTTTATAACTTGTTTATATTTTATCTTACTCATTATTTGTTCTTACTTTCTTCTTTTTCTAGTAATTTTGTTTCATATTTTACATTTTTATACATATATGCTTTTTTAAATGTTCGTGTGTTGTTTTATGATTCATTTAATATATTTTTGCTAATAGTTGTTTAATTTTTTTTAATATTTTCAATTATTTTTTTTAAAAAAACATCCGACGACGGAATTTAGGAAATTTAGGAGTCCGATTTTTTAGAATTCTTGAGGTGAGGAGTCGATTCTTTGAGAGTCCGAGATTAATCTCCAATATGTTTTTATGAAAATCTCAATATGTTATTTATGTTTGCATAATTTATTATGATGCTTCTTTACTCTTGTTTCTACTTATCTAATTTTTCTATTAAGCCTCATTTTGTTTTCTATTTAAAATTTTCAACTTGATCTAATTAAAATTTTCAATGTATTAAAATCCTTTTAATTTAATATTTTCTAAGTTTTAAAATCTTTCACAAAAATATTTTTTCAAAATCATTTAGAAAATTTGTCTTTAATGTTATAATTTTTTTAATGCTTTTCAAACGTTCAAATTTATTCTATGATTTCATAAAGTTTCTTAATCAACCATTTCTAATAACTTATATCGTTTTTCTTAAACAAAATCCTATGATGGAATCTAAGAAATTTGGGAGTCTGATTTCTTAGAATTCTTGAGGTGATAGATCACATCTCTGGAAGTCCAATATTTGATCCAAAAAAAAAAAAGATTTTAATTAATGTTTTTAAAAAAATCTCTTTATTAGAAGGCTATTTCTATGACAGATTTTGAGAAATTATACTAATTTCTCACTTTCTTGAGGGGAGAAGATTTTCTTCAATCTAGTCTAATTGATGGAATGCTCTACACTTATTTTATGAGATCATTGCTTCAAATATTGGAGTAGTAAGGGGTAAAATAAGACATTAGTGATTTGAAATTTAAAATTTGACCGTCGTTTTCCAAACAGGTGTTATAGGGTGCTAACACATTCCTCACACACAAATGACTCCTAGACTCAGCTCTAGTTTTTGTAGACCATTTTTCTAATGATTTTATTTTAAAATATTTACTTTATTTCAGTGTTCAATCATACCATAAAAAAGATTGGTGGCGACTCCTATTTTCTTTTAAAACTAACCCTTTTAAGAACGTCGGCCGCTTCGTCTCGTCTCAGGCACGTGGCAACATTTACAATAATACGTAAGTGGGGACATATAGTTTTATTATTTCTTGTCAGGTATGGCCAAAACTGTTGTATATGTTTTAATGGTCATTTCCTTCAACTAATTGTTTCATGTTATTAATTTTCTTTCTTAAATTATGTAATATAGTATACAATATATAATGAACTTCTTTTCTCTTTCTTATTTATTATTACTGTGCAGTTAATGAACTTTTTTAAGATTCTGGACTCTGAACCATCATTCCTTTTTAGGATCAATGTGGTGCACCTTGCGAACATACAACATAAAAAATATCATATAGTTTATAGTATATATCATATATCACTAAGCATTAAGCATCTCACACATAATATATAGTTAAGCAGCAGGATATATGTTACAACATATATTAAATATCATTAAGCATTAAGCACCACACACAGAATATATCATTAAGTAGCAGACATATATATTATACAATATATATATATATATATATATATATATAATATTATTTGTAATACCTTTTGCTAATTGTATTGATATAAATTTGTACTTTCACATAATGTAAAATTTGTTACAAAATTAAAATACAATGTAAAATATGTACACATACATTAGTATATAATATTTAACATAATATTATATAAATCGAAAACAATTTCAGTCATGATAAAAGTTTACATGAACTTCCAATATATGAAAATCAATGCAAATTTGATGAAATATAGTAAGTATATATCAGAAATTATTAAATTACAAGGAATATATGAAAAACAATGCAAAACGAAAGAAAATGACGTGGTATATATACTTGACCGACGGTAAATAGAGGTATCTACTGTATATTACGTGACATATATACTCCATTCACTACAAATTTTCTTTATCGGAAAAATTTACCGGAAAATTTCACCGACATACAATATTTCACAATTTCATACATATAATTAATAATATGAAACAAATATGTACTCACTGGAAAAATTTGAAGGAGACGAACGAAATAAGAAAGAATGGACGAAGAAAGATATCGGACAGAGGGAATAATTTTTTAACAAAATCACCAAAAGAAAAATAATTAAGAGGTAGTTTTGATAATAATATTACCATAATAGAATTAATCACATATCATATTTACATATAATATCTAATACATGCAAATCTTAATCACATGCTATGGTCAACTTTTCTTATTTTATTTTTATATTTTTTAATAAATTATTAATAATAAGGATGGGTAGTTTGGTATTACGCTCTACATTTGTGTAAAATTGAAGCCCATTAAGACATATATGAAAATTTTGGTAACATTAGATTCAACTTCTAATGAGACACCCATATTTAGACTATAGTAGTTAAACCCCTTATAACTTTTATAATTTTGTAATAAATATTATTAAATTTAAATATTGCAGCCATGTATTTTATATTTATATAAATACTAAATTGTGGACTTAGCTTCTAAAATTTCAAAATTGTATCAAACAAATCTCGAAAATTTTAATTTTGTGTCTAATAAGTAAAAATGTCTAACAAATCCATCAAGTTTCAATTTTTTATACAAATAGGTTTCAAACATATTAAAATTTCTTAATTAAAAATTATATTGGACAAAATTTTAAGTTTGCATTAGAGTTAAATTTCAATTTGATAAATAATACATAATATATGTATTTGTAGTTTAGATTCTAGAAATGATGAATACAAATATGAAACAAAATTTTAGAGTTAAATTTCAATTTGATAAGTAATACATAATATGTGTATTTGTAGTTTAGATTCTAGAAATGATAAATACAAATATGAAACAAAATTTTAAAGTTGAAGAACTATATGAAACAAATTCTAGATATGCCATTGTTTGTATGTTAGTTGTTAGGTTTGTTTTGGCGATATTATGACTTTATATAAACTTGTACCCTTAGATGAAATTATGGGAATTTGCCACTGGTGAGTTGCACTCGCTTTGGTGCAATAGCATACATTTCTACAAATAATAGGTGGATATGATGCTCCTACCATTATTAGTCGATCTACATGAGGCAGGTTGATATTCTTGGGGGAAGCAGTACAAAAATGTAATGGATAATTTGTTCAATTTTTGAAAGAATGGTCAAGAGATATGGTAGACCATTAGTTCTCTCTTTTCATATTGGTGAATGACATTTTTCTGATGTGCTGATTAGACATATAGGTTTTAAACAAGATATCTCATCAAAATACAATACTAAGCTACTTTGCACAACATTGACTTGTGAATTATGAATGGGGCCAACATGAACTCAACTCTACTAGCACCTATATGTATCCAAGGGCAAAAGGTCCTAGGTTCAAATCCATCCACCTCCAAGTTGTATTAAAATACTTTTTTTATAAAAAAAAATACGGATTGATCGGACAAGGTCATAATAGTGCAACGACAATCTTGTCGAAGATTTATTGCGATGAGAGCTTTGTTTTAACAATTTTTTTTACAATTCACAGAGATCGAACAACAATATATTTCATGATATTGCACATAATTTACAATAGGTTCTTAATATATGCAATAATAGTGAGAGGTACATAGAGGAAATATCGATGTACCTATTGTATCTTCACCAGTTCATAGGGGACATGTTTGAGTGGAAGAACCTGAAATCGATGAGGTTTACAATAATTAAAAGAAGTCTCTTATAACACTAACATAGAGTCAGACTGGTTATGATAGTTTGATGATAATGATGCTAGTATTTGGCATATAAAATTATGATTATGAGGTCGGTACAAGATATTATGATTAACGGGTAGGTTTATCATCTTCATACATGGATGTCAGTCCATCAACTTCATACATGCATGGACACAGACGTAGCCTGGAGAACATAATGAATATCTATACTATAAAGTATATGTGAGACCCTGATCAAAAAGAGAATCCTTTTTAAGAGGAGCTCAATTGAGATAAGTTATTTTGACCCAGTATAGAAAGAGGCATTCTATGAAGAAAGATGCAATTGGAGAAAGTGTGATACGAAGAGAAGTATTTGAGTTGAGGATGCTGGCGAAAGAAGAAGCTTGCGTTTAATGCCAAGGACTAGGTGATTGGGATAACAATGTGGAGAAAAGTACGCACGCCTAAGAGTGCGGCAATGAGGTAGGTATTCAGTTGAGGTGACTGGATGATCCTTTAGGGAAAAGTAGATATTTGTTGCTTTCTTAGAAAAGAGCCAGAAAATTTAAAGAAGTTTAGGTTTCCATGGAGACAAGGTTGGCGTTTCAAGAAAAACGTCTATTCGTAACTGACATTTAGCTTGCATGTTGAGTTTGGGTTGGCTGCATAGGCGCAACAAAATGGTAAGGTAACATGCGTAAAGCGAAAAAGTGACCATTTGTTGTAAAAGATTGCTATAAATAGGACCAAAGGTCGAAAGAAAAAGGTAAAAAATGTTAAACATTTTACTAAGTTGTTGAGAAGAGATTTTAGAGTATTGAAAAGCTGGTTGAGAGAAACCACTAAGTAAGAAGATGAAGCTAGGGAGAAAGAGCTGAGGCTAAGTGTTGTCGTGAGTGATCCTTATAAACAAATGTTTATTTGTGAGTGATCCTTATAAAAGAATCATTTTATTGTTTGATTTCTTGAATAAATTATTTTTCTAAATGAATGCATGTTGTTTATCATAGAAACATTGTAATTTATGATCTTTTCTAATGAAAGAATGTATCTCATGAATGTTTGCATAAAAGGCTTTGTTTTGTAATCTTTTCATTAATGCTTGTTGTATCTTATCGATTTTATGTGTTAAATGTGATATGTTGAGCTTATATCTCTTGTTTGATGTTAGTGTTATTGTGTAATGAGTATTAGCGATTGATTTATTGCAAGATGCTGGTGGAAATTCCAGGTTTAACGTGAGACGCTAGTGGAAATCCCAGGTCTAGGCGGGTAAATGCTGGTGAAAGAGAATCACACTTATGAACGAGAATGAGTTGTGTTCTTTATGTTAGATGTTGGTCAATGTGAAGCCCAAATCTAAATGTGAAATGAATTGTAAGATGCTAATGAAAGCGAATCCAGGTCTATTGCGTGATGTTAGTGAAGTGAATCCCAAGTCTAGGCGATAAGACTCTGGTGAAACAGAATCCAAGGTGTGAGATTGAGATTGTTATGAGACGCTGGTAGAAATTTCAAGTCTATTGCATGAAACTTGTGGAAATCTCAGGTTTAACACGTGACGCTGGTAAATTGAATCCTAGGTGTAGGCTAATAAATGCTGGTAAAATGAATCACAGGTCTAGGCGATTAGATATGGATGGATGAATCCCAGGTTTCGGAGGTGAATGGTGAATGTTCGTTTATCTAAAACATGTAGAACTGTTGCGCTCATTGTGTTGTAATTTGCATTGAGAATTTGTGTTATGCGTTAAATACTCGTGTTCATGAGATTAAGGTTATTATTATTGAACCTATTGTATTCCCCAAAAAGGTATTTCCTAAATTTATCACTCACTAAGTCTTTGACTTACGTTTTAAGTTTCCTCTCCTCGGGTTGTTAGACATTGAAGCTAAGTAAAGGAGGGAAATTTTGGTTGTTATGTAAACTTGTCCGACGAGCAAGCCATGTAATCATATCTTGTGTTTAAGGAGTCAGTGGGTAAGAACCTCAATCCTTAATGCCAGGGACTACAACTCAAATCGAAGAAAGGTCGTCTAACGCATCACGATTGGTGAGGCCAAAGACTATGAGTGTAAAAGAATTAAGCCAGGGAAAGGAAGCCCCAAGAATTTTTCCTAAAATGGTTGTTAGGCGATCAAAGAGAAGGATAAGAAATTCTAATACTCATAAATACCTTGTCGTAAGGACCAACATTTCAGTGGATGAAGGAAGGCGTGTTGATAAGAACTTAGGTTTTATTTTTATGCCTTGCGAGAAAATGAATGTAACTGTTAAGTGTGAACCTTGGGTAAAGTGCTAAGTTAATAAAAGAAGAAGTTATGTTTATTCCGCTGCATTATTAATTGTACTTAGTGCTTAGTAAATGATTCTTTTTTGTTATGCTAAGAGTACTAAGCAATGGAGTAAAGTCTAAAGGTTACATATTTTTTTGCTGAAATGAGTAAGTCTCTAAGGTTCGAGGCTAAGGATTTGCTACGAGACAAGTTGAATAGAGTTGTTATGCTTATTAGACGTTCATCATGTCATCTCGGAGATACCTGACGGGTGTTTAGGCCATATGCCCCCATCTAGTTATAAAATCTTTCGTAACAATGTCAAAAGGACAGGAAGAAATAACTTAGCGTTAGTTTAGGTTACATAAATTAGTTTCTGTAAGTTGTCATTGGTATTTTTAAATTCCTAATTAATTTGAGTTTGAGGTCTTTGCTAAACCTTCCACTGGCAAGGACTCTTATCCCTTCAGAGACAAGCATAAATAAATTTCTATCTCCGTCTATCTTGGATAGACAAAGATAGCAATCAATATGTGCTTATCTTAGATGCAAATTCATAAACTATATAACAAGAAAAAACAATATTCTTACCAACAAACTTCTTGACTTTTCATGCTCTATTCGTAACATGTTTTCAGTCCAAGAAGTCAAACGAATCTTCATTGCAAAAGCAATTTTACGTCGTTCATAAAAGCACTTTTGCAATACATTTCTAATTGAACTTAGCATGGTAGCCACATGTAATTCTCTAAGATCTTTAAACATTGAGATTACACTTTCTGCATAATTTGATGTCATCATTCTATATATTCGTCTTCGTTAATATGTCTGAGACCACTTCTCAAACCTATCCTTATTAAGATAATATTTGATATTTGGATAAACTAACTCCATGCATCTTATATGATACTTAAATTCATCAGTAGTATAGGCATACACACAACTAAAGAAATATCTACCAAGTAGTGCATCCTTAAAAAGGAATTTCAAATTATTTAAGAGACGTTTTGTGCACACACAATACTCAATATTAGGAAACATTCTTAAGACTCCTTTAGGGATGCTAAGATGCTTATATGAAACAATGACTAAATTCTCTCACCAAAACTACCTCGCATATTCTAAAAAAATTATGTCCATGATGCATCGTTTTCAAAATCTATAATAGCAAACGCAAGAAGAAAAATTTGATTGTTACCATCTTGTGATGAGACTATTAATAGAATGTCACAAACTTACACTAAAAACGTGTCATCAACATAAATGATAGGTCTACAATATTTTTACCCCTCAATTGATGCACCAAAAATCAAAAAGCAAAACTTGAAATGACCACTATCATCAAATTTTAAAGCAATGCATTAACCTATATATGAAAAATACAAATCATTTTTACCAGCACCAACAAAAGTGATAGATAGACAATGATAGATGTTAATCTTTGTCTATTTGTGATATTTTTCTATCCATATCTATTTGTAAATGAATGTAACTTTGATATAGAAAGTTTATCATACTTGGGTTAGATTCAACAAATTATATTTTTTGACATTGATCACATTTTTTAATTCCATTATTCAACCTAAGAAAAAAGAAAAAAGAAATTGATGTATGTATGTATATGTATATATGTTTATAATTGACAGGAGGAAAGGGGTCCATTCTTTCCAAAATTCAAGAAATTTAATGATGGATTACTTTTCATGTTTACAGTTTTTGTAGCTCCAAGATTAGCATATTATAAGAATGGATAAATCATGGATGTCTAAGAGTAGATTATCTAAAGAGTTTAAGTTGAGTCTAGAGAACTTCATCACATTTGAAAATACAAATAATACTTCTATATGTTGTCCTTGTTTAAAGTGTGAAAATTGTCAAAGACATAAAGCTAGTGATATTAAAGATCATTTATATTTTAATGACATTGATGAAAGTTATAAGACTTGGTTTTGGCATGATGAAGAACTTCCTAGTTCATCATTTCATAGAGAATCCTCTAAGTGTATGTATGAAGAGAACGATATTAGAAATATAAAGGAAATGGATGAAATTGCTCATGAGCAATATTCAAAGGATTCAAGTGGTTTCGAGAAATTGCTTAATGATGTTGAAAATGTTATATGAAGGATGCCAAAAATTCACCAAATCGTCTACATTAGTGAAGTTGTATAACTTAAAACTTAGACATGGATGAAGTAACATTAGTTTCTCAGAACTACTAAAAGCGTTAAAAGACATCTACCAATACAATTTAAGTATATTCTCAAATATGTTGAAAGGGTAATGATTGATGGGTCTAGTTTTTTCATTCAACTACCTCCTAAGCTATTTGGTATTCCTCGAAAGAGTTACGTCTTGCGAGAAGATGTCATTGATTTTTTCAACATGCAAAAAGTGAAGACTTTATCAATGGTGGCATATATCACATAAGTAAATTAATGTTACTTGTTTATGATATATATATTCACACGTTTCAATTAGGTAATAAGTTGATGTGTGCAAAATTTATTGTAGGTACTTATACTCACTCATTATTGACTTGAAGAAGGTTTTCAAGTACGCTTTCGTAGATCCATCTCTTATTTCAGTTGGTCATAGTACTAGAGAGATTAGAGCTCGAAACCATTGTAGTAGATTAATGATTTTGGAACAAGATCAATTGGTTATTGCTCCTTATAATCTTATATAAGTATAATTTTTATCAATTCAAACTTACATTAGTAGCAAAATACTAATTACTTGCACATATATTTCATTTAGTGGACATTAGTCATTAGTAGTCATTAATGCATATGATGATGTCGTGTCCATCTTGATTCGTTGAAAACAAGCTCCTGAGAGGACATCAAATATATAACAAATATGTAAGCTAACTTTGTTTATGTTTTTTTTTTATCGCTAAAAAAATTAGTTCATTTTGATTTATACTACTTTAGAAAATGTAGGGCCTTAATGATTTTTCAATCTCAAAAGAATTTGAAAAAGACTAGAAAAATAACATTTTGGAAAGCGGTAAACGTAAATATATTTATAAATAGTTTAAAATTTAATTTATCACATAATATAATACGTAAATATATTTATAAACAGTTTACTGTTGGAATTTATGTCCTAAAACTCGTAGTTTGTATTCAAAATTCTATAAAATCGTCTTATTGATACTATAATTTGAAAGCCAATAAACTAATGTTCCGAGGCTATAATGTAGACTTGAACTT
>JBBPDI010000023.1:26159981-26172121 GCA_037974545.1 Cucumis variabilis | reverse complement strand
TATATATTATAGGGAAATTTTTAAAAATAAAAAAATTAATTAAAATATTTACAAGTTACAACAAAATTTTGGATTCTATTACTGATAATCTTTTATCACTATAGCATATCTATGGCTATCAGTGATAAAATTTGCTATAGATTGTAAATATTTTGTAAAATTTGCTATTTTTAAAAATTTCTCGTATACCTTTTTAGTTATTATTATTCATAAACTTGGAAAGCTAAAAAGATTAAAAAAATATATGAAAAAAGAAACTTAAAAGTCCAAACACAAAAATGTCATAAACCCAAAGTGGCCATTTTCCCTTTTAAAATCGTTCACAAATATGTCATAAATTCATCAAATTTAAATGGAGCATTTTTTAAAATAGCAAAATAAATTAAAATATTTACAAGTTATAGCAAAATTTTGGTTTCTATTAATGATGGTCTTCTATCACTATAGCATATTAATGACTATAAATATTTTATAAAATGTGCTATTTTTTAAAATTCCCCAATTTAAATACTATCAATACTTTATTTTTAGTTTTCTTCTATTAAAATTTGTGTTTGTTTTTCTTCCAAATTTCTTAGTTTGTGGTCTACATTTTATTTGATGAAATGTACTTGAATTTTAGTTAAATTCTAAAAGTGATGTTATGTATTTGAAAGCTATATCTTTGTTTAATAACCCTTTTTTTACCAAGTTTCTTTATTACATAAACAATAATTGAATTTCTTGTCAAATTTTAAAAACAAAAGGCACACTTTGAAAACTACTTTTATTATTCTTTTTTCAAAGTCGACTTGGTGTTTTAGAACAAAAATTATTTGATAACAAAACATAGAAATTTATAAAAAAAAGTACTAGCGTTGTGCTTACAATCAGAAATATCATTCAGAAACTTAAAACCAAAAGATTATTTAAGCAGACCTAAACTGTTAGAATTAGAACCTTGTAATTTTATATTATACTATAATAGAAAAGAACGTAACCTAAAAGAACAAAAAATGACAATTGAAATATACGTTGATGTTTAAAAGATAAAAAATGGTTGCTTTTGTGTTACCCTCAAAGTGATAGGGCGATTTGGCTTTCTATAAAATGCAACTGCTTCAAAACAATCCAACTGGGTTGTCTTATTCGTCTGAGCCTCGATGTCTGCCATTTTTTCCTGTATTTTTTTTCAAAATTCTCTCCCTCGCCAGTACACTTTGGGTGGAGTAAGAAATGAGAAGTGAAAGATATATATAGAAGAATGTAGGGTAGCTGACCTTTCTCTCTTTTATTAAGGTTTCTGTCTTTCTTTTTTTCTTTTATAGGTAAAAAATGTGGACTATTGTTTTAGCATACAAACTGATCAAGTACCAAAGACTCTTTAATCACCTATGAGACTTTTATACACACACACACATAGAACACTCTATTTAGGTATTCAAATCAATAACTTATTTATTTTTTAGAACACTCATTTACAAATTTAAAGATGACAATTAGTCCATTTCCATATAATGAAAAGAAAAACATTACATTTTTGAAGTTGAAGGCTTGTTTAGAAGTTACTTATTTTTTAAGAAACATCCAATTTTTGTCACTAAAACTTAAGAAAAAAAAAAACTTTTTCTATTTTTGTTCCTATTTCTATTTCACCATTCTCACACGTAATGAAAAAGAGCTTTCGGTACATTGGTTTTAGTCACCCATGATCATTTTCTGCCTCTTGCAAGTTATGCGTTTTGACATTTTCTATTTTATTTCAAGCATTTAATTCAGTGAATTTTCATAAATACAACAAATCATTAAATATAATAAACCGTCAAAATATTTAATGTTTATGTTACAAAATTTAAAAGTCCATGAAACTGGTTATTTTTTAAAAATATTTTAAGCTTGTCCTTTCTTTTCATCGTCTTTCTTCTCTTTCTCTTCATCAATTTTTTTTCCATCATCTTTTTCTTTCTTCTTCTGCAGTTTTTCTTTTATTTTTTCCAAACTGTTATTTATAGTTCAAGATCGTGTACCAAATATAAAATATCTATTTTTAAATTTTTTTTTTCAAACTATTATTTTGTTGTTCCATCGTAAAAAAAATGAATTGAATATTAAATAGTCAAATCTAAACGATCATGTACCAAAATAACAAAATCTAAACGATCTTGTACAAAGAATCTTAAAAATAATCATTAAGATTTGGGTAGCCAAATTTAAACCATTGTGTTCCAAAATATAAATGATAGTGTACCAAATTTAAACAATCAATTTCCAATTATAAACTATGATTTTCCAAATATAAATGCAATCATTTTTCAAATATAAACGATCGCTTTTCAAATATAAACGATTGCATATCAAAAAATCTTGAAAAAAATTCGTTGAAATTTGGGAAGCAAATTTAAACGAACAAATCTAAACAATCACTTTCCAAATATAAACTATCGTTTTCCAAATATAAACGATCGTGTACAAAAAAAATCTTAAAAAAAATCGTTGAGATTTGACTATCCAAATTTAAACTATTAAATCTAAACGATCAAATCTAAACGATCGTCTACCAAAAAATTATGAAAAAAATCGTTTAGATTTGGTTACCAAAATTTAAACGATCGTGTAGCAAAAAATATTTTAAACAAATCATTTAGATTTGAATCAAATCTAAACGATCAAATTTAAACACTCGTATAGGAAAGAATAATCAAATCTAAATGATCGTTTTCCAAATAATGTATGATTGGATGACAATTAATTGCGAACAATTTTGTATTTTTTATTGTAGCATGTAAATAATTCTATTTGAAAAAAGCATCATGTTGCATACAAACCCTGATGATTTTGATTTTGATTTGAAGTATTTCAAACTTAATTAAAAAAAAAAAAGATAATTATATGGTTCATCGTATTTATTTCACTAGATTATACCTACATATGTTAAGTTGAGTTAAATCAGTTATATTTGCTTTGAAAAACCACTACTACAAAATTGTGATTTTGACAAAACTTAAAAACGGTAAAAAGATATTTGTGACATTTATTTCGAGTCCTTGTATCACCTGTAAAGGTATAAATATCAGTAACAGTTTTTTTGAAAACTGTCATCATAAAAAAATTAATAACATTAAATAATTATCAACAATTAAATATTACTAACCAAGGATAAACTGTCGGTAGGAAAGTAACAAATATTCAATCATTTTAAAAGAGTTTTGTATTTGTTGAGGAAAATGATGTATTTCGCGACGTGATCACTACACGGAGCAGTCGGCCTTCTCGTTTATTTAATTTCAATAAATAAATAGGTTTAGAGTCGCCACCAACCATATTAAGGTGTGATTGATTACCAAAAAAATAAAAATAAAAAAGATGTTTCACATAAAAATTTAAGTTCGGAAGTTAGTTGTGTGTAAGGAAGGTGTTAGTACTCTACAACAGTCATAAAATGGTTCTCGATTTTATGTTTTAAACTGAATCAAAGGGTTCACATAACAAAGTTTTTTATTTTTTGTTTTAAATACCTCATGGTTATCAAATCACATCGAATAAAATAAAACCTAAGCATGAATGGATAATTATGGGTGACATAAGAGCCATTAGAAAAATCAAGTATATTTTTATTTCAAAAGTTTTTTTTTTATATTCACCTCAAGAATATTAAAATTCCAAACTTTGATATTTTTATCTCCATCATAGGTGTCTAATAAGAAATTTCATGTATCTAAGAATTAATAAATTCATAGAAAACACTACTCAGTCACATTTAAAAGTATGAAATGGTTTATAATTTTAAATGCAATTTATTAATTAAATTTCAAATGGAAAATTGCATGTATTCATGGAATTTAAATTATAAAATCCATAAAAAAATAATATTTTTTGTTCGATTTAGATTTTTATTTCAAACTGAAAAATAAATAATAATAATAATTATGACATAATCGTGTGTAATTTGAGAAATATTTATGAAATAAATAAGCTAATATGGTGAGATAAAATAATACAAAGAGTTTGAGATAAAATAATACATATAAAATAATGCAAAGATTTTGAGATAAAATAATATAGAGAGTTTAAGATAAATACATAAAATGAATACAGAGATAATATAAACAAACACATAAATAAAGGCAAAATAAAGCGGGATGCAAAAATATGCAGGATGACCGAATGCAAAATAATTAATTAACGCAACATGATGCAAAATAATTAGTTAACACATGATGCAAACTAATTAATTAACGTAATTAACCCATGATGTCACCATGTCAAATGATTAATTAATGTCGAATGAATAATTAACACAGGATGCCAAATGGGTGTCACATAATTAAAAGGATGCAAATAATTAGACCAGTATGCCAAATGATTGCGAAGTAATTAAAGTTGGTCAATGCAAATAATTAATGCAGGATACCAAATGAATAATTAACATCGCAAAATGGGTGCCAAATAAGTATCGCAGGATGCGATGATGCTAATTAATTAATGGAGATGGAAATAATTATCTCAAAATGCACAATGGCAAATAATTAAAACAAGATATCAAATGAGTGCCAAGTAATTAAAGTAGGTCAAGATGCCAAATGAAGAATTAACACCCCAAAATGGGTGTCAAATAATTAACGAACGATGTCAGGATGCTAATTAATTAATACATGATGCAAATAATTCAAATGAATAATTAACACAACAGTCAAATTGATGTCAAACAATTAACGCATGATGCTAATTAATTAATGCAGATGCAAATAATTCAAATGAATAATTAACACAGAAGGGAAAATGAGTGTCAAATAATCAACGTAGCGAATTATCAACCATGAATTAAAAAAAAACACAATAAATTTCAATGACTTAAATTTAAAAAAAAAAAACTTACCTAGCAAACGAACCTGCCTTAAATCCAATAAATGTAAAAGGTTTCTTTCTCGATCCTCTCAAATTCTTCCAAATCACAAGCAGATGAAAATATTTTCTTTTTACAATAAAAGTGTACCTTTCCTCTAAAAATCTCAACCTCCTTCCCTGAAAAAATCTCCTTTCTCTTTTTATTGGGGAATGTTAATCGTTTTCTTATTGGGCAATGTCGATCGTTTTTATTTTTAGATAAGTAAGTGAAGTGGAGTGAAGACTATTAGAGAGAAAGTGGGAGATTGGAAGAAAGTGAGAGAGTAAAGCGTAGGAGCGTGGTGACGAAGGAAATAAAAATAGTGGGGATGGTTCAGAAAAATAGGGAGGAAAAAACTTTTTTATTTTTATTTTTAAATTTTATTTGTTTTTTTTTTAAAAAAAAAGAGTTAAATTCAAATTTTAAATTTAAATTTAAATTCAATTTCTTTTATAAGAAAAAAGAGGTATTTTAAAAATAGCAAAATAAATTAAAATATTTACAAATTATAGCATAATTTTGGATTCTATCAATGATAGTCTTTTATCACCATAACATATCAATGACTATCAGTCATAGAATTTGCTATAGGTTGTAGATATTTTTGTAAAATTTGCTATTTTTGAAAATTCCAAAAAAAAATATAAATAAATAAATGACAAATAAAAAATGTAGGACAAAATACGGTATCTACAATGTAATTTTGCCATGAAGGCATTTTGAACTTATACTCATCTCCTTCCTTTAGGATTTTGACGTGAAAAGAAAAAGAGAGGGATTGTGACTAATTTTTTATTCTGAAGTAGGAAAATTTTGTTGCTACTTATCTGAAACTTTATGTATAGATAATATAAGTGATTCTTCTTAATTGTTCATATAGTGGGGGAGGGTGGAGTTGATTGTACACTTTTGATTAGACTTATTATAGCTAGATAATTTTTGGATAAGTTAGTTAATTAGAATATTGAGTTGAATTCATGGCAATCTAATGGAATTATTTATATTGTTTTTGTAAATGTTATGAAATATTCATATATATGTAAAGTTTTGGAAATGATTATATAAATGGTGAAAGGTTTTATTTATATATGTTCGAGTTTTGAAACTATATATGATGAATATTGTCGGTCATATATATTTATGAAACTGTTGTTGGACAACTTACAGGACTATGGGAGCACAATACAGAAACAAAAATATAATTAAATTATAATTTAAAAAAAAATTGTAACATACTTGATGGTTTTAAAATGTTATAAACAGTTTGTATTCTTGACTGTTTTAAAATGTCATAAACAATGAATTTCTTGATGGTTATTAAATGTCATGAACAATTATACTCTTGACGGTTTTTAAATGTCATAAACACCCATATTTTTTACGGTTATTAAATGTCATGAACACTCTTACTCTTGAGAGTTTTGAACTGTCATGAACATTCATACTCTTGAATGTTTTTAATTGTCATCAATATTTGTATATTTGACGTTTATAAAATGTCAACATTTACTATTCTTGACATTTTTATCAATCATCAAGAACTTTAGTTTTCTTGATGTAGGCTTCAACGACGGTTTTTAAACTGTCAAGAATAGTGATTCTTGATAGTTTAAGAACGTCAAGAGATCCTATTTTTGTAGTAGTGCAGTCACTTACTAATTTATAAGTTTGTGTTGATGGCTAAAGATTGAAAATGATTTGAAAATGTGTTTTTAACCATGTTTGGTTTTAAACTTTAAACATATGATGTTTATGAAATAAAGTTGGTAGTTTCCCTAAATGCTATGAGAATGTGTTTCTAAGCGCCACCTATGGTTGTCAAGGGGTTTTGTAGTTGAAATAGGTCGTGATCGGAGATCCAAGAACCTGAGGTGAGGATATGGATGGAGGATTGTGATATGGCTTCGGGTCTAGCTTAAACCTATGGTGGGTGGCTCTACTTGCACATAGAAGCGAATATGGAGGTTGTTACAGTGACAAGTACTAAATATGCATGAGCTTATTTTGGTCGCATATTTCCTTGTGGATATGGATCACGTGTGAGCTATTCTCGACCGTGTATTTAATATTCTACCATATGGTCGGATTCGATAGAGGTTGTCATCGTGGTAGGTACTAAATATGCATGAGCTAAGTTTAGCTGCATGATTTCTTGATCATGTGTGAGCTATTCTTAGACATATATTTAGGCACTTTGCCATGATTGGATTCGATATAGGTTTGTTGACATTACTTGCCATTTATAGTATTATGTGATGATAACATTTTAACATTATTTCATTGTCGAGGCATATTTACACATTTTTAGCATGTTTTACGAGCTTTTACTTCCAAAAATCTATCACTCACTGAGTTTCTAGCTCACGTTTTCAATGTTTCTCTCTCCCCCCAAGTAGAAATCAAGGACTAAGTATTGGTTGAGCTCCACGTATTGGATTGTAATTATTTTGTAACTAATAACTAGTTTCGATATAAATTATGTTTGAGACTCTGGAATAGTCTGGATTAGTGTGCGGTGATACACACTTGATGTGATTGGGTCTGAAGTTTGCATATATTTATAAAAGTGAAAATTCTCTTCCCTTTTCAGGTTTGGCTAACCCATATTTTAGGAGAGATGCTGTCAAAATTTTTATAAAATTTCTTGAAAAGCCTTTTTATCAACCTTACTTTTGGAAAGAATTGTTTATAAAAAGTAGATTCACACAACGATTTAAGTTAGAGGAGAGAAGCTAGAACAGGGTGTGACAGTAATATTTAGCATTTGGGCTAAATTAAGCATATTTTTGGCTCAATTGAACTTTAGCCCAAAGAAATAATATTTAATAAGACCAAATATTAACTTAATTCAACGGTCATAATGAAAATGTGTGGCATCATCAAAATTGTTAATTTATGTCTTCAATTTCAAAGTAACTTTTAATTAGTCTCAAATTCAATTATTGTATCTTTTTGTCATTAATTTTGTAAATGACATGGCAATTTGTGATTGGTTCAAAATTTCTTATTCAACATATTGTTTTACTCTAGGGTAAGATAATAAAGGCTAAATATAGTTCAAATTACATTGGAGATTTTCCGGCAGTTGGCAAATATGGAAGTGCAAGGGCGCCTTGGACATCCATCATCAATCACAAATCATGGTTTATCAGCAATTTCAAATGGCATATAAACAATGGGGAAGGCTTATCTTTCTGGCATGGAATTTGGAACGAAAAAAGCCCGCTAGCTACAAATTTTCCTACACTCTATGCTCTTTGCAATTCGGAAAAGGATACAGTAAAAGAAGTATGAGATACAAATTTGAATGCTTGGAATATCAAGCCCAGACGCCCCCCTTAAACGATAGAGAAACAACCGTTTGGAGCAACATTATTCCTTATCTTAAAGTCCCAAACCAAGCAAGTAACATTAATAAACCAATTTGGCTTCTGGATACCAATAAAGGCTACACCACTGCATCTACTAAGAAGGCTTTACAAGGTACCGATCAACTCCTTAACCAAGATCTCCTCAAAATCTTAGAAATAATTTGGTCTTCGATAGTCCCTAAAAAAATAAAGTTCTTCCTCTGGTCTGTCTTCCATAGAAAATTAAATACTTTGGATATCATACAAAGAAAATGCCCTTCAATGTGCTTAAACCCAAATAGATGTATTTTATGTATGATTAGAAACGAAACTATCGATCACCTCCTGTTTGACTGCAAAACAGTAAGTGCCCTCTGGAAGAAATTATTGACAGAGATTGGGGAACCTTCGAGCATCAGCCGTTTTGACTCCCTTGGTAACATCATCAAGCAATTGCAACAAAACCTGCGAAGGAACGTAATTAAATTCAACGCCATCACAAGCCTTATGTGGACCGTTTGGACAGAAAGAAACAACAGAATTTTCTCAGAAAATTTTAACTCAAATGTTAACCTTTGGGAAAATGTGTGTTACTTAATTGGTATTTGGTCCATGCGTCACAGTACTTGTAAACAGTACGATCTATGATAATTTCTCTTAACTTTAGAGCTATGATAGATTAGGTTCATGTTAGGCTTTCCTCTAGCCTTCTATAACCTTGTAACAGTTCTTTTCGTTAATAGATTTCGCCCCATTCTAGGCCATGGCCTAGGTGGTTCGGCTCCTTTTCTCTTCAAAAAAAAGAAAACATATTGTTTTACTAATTTATATATTATTTTTTATCTACTCCCAATATTTATGTTTTCATTTAACCTCGTTGTCACAAAAAAATTGGGTTTATTATATTTATGGTCCAAATATTTAGTTTTACTAAAGTCCTACAATCAACACTTCTTTAATTCTTCTTTCCTTTCTTGTTTAAGTCTTTTAGTGCGCAAATAAATACGTGGTAAAAGTTTTAAACCTCTTACACCCCAGACTCAATTCATCGACATGTGCAAATTTTGAATTGTTAAATATTAAAATTAAAAGTGGTTACGTGTAGTGTAGTTATACCATTTACAATTGTTTGCAAAATATTTTACCTAATCTGTGTCTTATAGAATCTAGGAAAATTGTCAAAAAAAATATATATAATAATTTAAGTTTAATAAATTTTGCATTTTTGTTATTTTATCGTTTTGTTCCATGAAATTTAAATAGTTGGTCAGTTTTTCTATTTTTGAAAAAAATCCTAAAATCTAGGTTAATTTTCATAAATATAAAATAACACTAAAATATTTACAGTTTGTGTAACAAAATAAAAAAGCTTATGGTATTTTTATAAATTTCTCATTTGTCCTTGAATAATGCGAGCAATTTTTCACTTTTTTTTCTTTCTTTTTTTTCTTTTTCTTTGCGATTTATTCATATCATCTTCATATTATTAATTTCGTCATATTATTAGTTTTTCTTCTTCATTTCACACGTGTTCTTGTTTGTCATTTATTCATTTCCTCTTCTAAAATTTCTTTCTTCTTCCATTTTTCACTTCTTCAAATTCCTATTTGGTAAACTCTCATATATTTCCTCTTCTAGATCTAAACGATCATGTACCAAATCTAAACGATCTTGGTCAAGATCGTGTACTAAATATAAAAGATCTTGATATACAATCTTAAATAAAAATCGTTTAGATCTTGGTACACGATCGTTTAGCACTTGGTAAATGATCGTGTACCAAATCTAAATTATGATGTTGGTACATGATCTTGTTCTAAAATATTAATGATCTTGTACATGATTGTGAACCAAGATCGTTTAGCTTTGGTACACGATCGTTTAGATCTTGATACGCGATCGTATACTAATATCTAAACGATTTTGGTTCACGATCTTGTACTAAATATACATGATCTTGATACACGATTGTGAACCAAGATCGTTTATATTTTGTACATGTCGTTTAGCTCTTTGTACGCGATCGTGTACTAAGATCTAAACAATCTTGGTTTACGATCTTGTACTAGATATAAAAGATCTTGGTACACGATCATGAACCAAGATCGTTTAGATTTGTACACAATCATTTAGCTCATGGTATACGATTGGATACCAATATCTAAACGCTCCTGGTTCATAATCATTTAGAAAACAAATTATACATGCTCGTGTCCGATTAATTGCATGTTGACTGAGCCATTTTTTATATTTTCCATTGTGAACTTGTTGATTTTTTCTGTTTTTGAAATTGTTCTATACAATATAAAAATTTTGCTAATTTGTTATAATTTGTAAGGAACCTTTAAAATTTATCACAGCTTAATTAAAATTTTAATTTTCATTTACGTTTCCAATCACTGTTTCAAATTAATTTTTAAACTAAATTATATTTATTTCAATTTGGTAAAACAATTTTTTTTTTTTACTTTTTTCATGCCTATAATTTGTTAATTAAATTTAATTATTAAGTGATCATTAATTACTCTATTTAAATTGCAATTAAATTCAATTTTACTCTTTTACGTATTGCTTTAAAGATTTTATGTTATACTTGTTTATTTCCTATGTGTTTGACAACTTTAGAAGATTTCATTTGATCCTGATGCTTTTGATTTTTAAACTTAGGAGTTAGTGTCAATTTGACTCATAAACTTTTAGAACGTAATCTTTTTTATGAGTGTTGGAGAACTCAAAGTTTAGTTGGATAATCCAATCTGCATTTTTAATGGTTAAATATTAAATATAAAATTATGAATACATTGCGAATACATTGCGAATACATTATGCATTTTTTTTTTCAATTGTAAATACATTATGCATTTCTTTTCCACGATGGATACCGATTTGTTTTCATTTAAATATAAAAGAATAGAGAACCAATTAATTAAAAAAAATTGTTCTCTTTAATTAAATATAAAAAAAAATTGTTCTCTTCAAGCTTACTTTTTTTTTTTTCTTACTTCATGCTTCGAATTATTTTCTTGAAAAAAGTATAAAAATGGTAGGAAAAAACACATTTTTTATCCCTGATATCTGCACGTATCTGAGATGACGCAAAGCGGTCCATGTCATCAAAATAGATTAATTTTAAAATAAAACAAAAGAGAATCGTCACCAATCTTTTTTATGGCGTAGTTGGACACCTAAATAAAGTAAACGGTTTTTATTTAAAATTATGGTATGCAAAAATTAAAGTTGAATTTGGGAGTCTTTTGTGTACGAGGAAGGTGTTAATATGCCACAATAACACTTGTTTAGAAAACAATGACCAAATTTTATATCTTACATTAAAATCATTATTGATATAAAATTCATTTGGAAAAATATGATTTTTAAAGATGTACTATAATTTCATCGTTTATCACTCCAATATTTGAATCAACAATTCCATGAAATAAGTAGAGAGAAATCTAAAAAAAGTGAAAAAAATACTACAAATACTCATAATCCGTCGTATGAATATCCTTGTAATAAAGAGATTTTATAAAAAACATTAATTAAAATCCCTTTTATTGGAATCAAATCTCGGACTCTTAAAGGAGACATTCCTCTCCTCAAGAATTCTAACACTACAAGAAAAACTGTCTACCGTGACAGTTGTATCTATGAGAAAATGGGGGAGAAAAAAAAACTGTAAAAAAAACTCAATTTTCGCGTTTTTGGCGGGAAAAAAGACAAAAATTTTCGAATTGGCCAAATTTATGACAGTTTTTTAATGTCATAAATTTATGACATCTTTTACCTGTCATTAAATATTAATAATAAAATAATATTTATTTGTTTTAAGTTAAAAGAAAGGAAAGAAAGAAAGGGAAATTGCCAAAAATAGGCTAAAAATGGGGTAGAAAATGAAAAATAGGATTGGTTTTGAAAAAGTTGAGATT
>JBBPDI010000023.1:26111397-26142431 GCA_037974545.1 Cucumis variabilis | reverse complement strand
GTAAAAAAATAATCATTGAAACTCAATATGATTCAACCAACCCTCATGTTTTGTATTTAATGGTGAGGTACATGCAGGTTTGTCGATGAATGATCCAAATGAGGACCCAACAATAGTTAAGCAAAAACTTGTTTCATCCTATAAGAACAATATAGCTGAAAATTTAAAGAGAGAGGTACAAGAAAGTGATGAAGAGCATTATTATTGTTGTGGAGATGGATCCCATGAAGACAACTTCGAGATTTGGCCAACAACTTGGTGGCAACAATTTGCTGTTCTATGGAGAAGAGAAATTAAGGAAAGGAGATATGAATCCTTCTCTTCGATACAATTTGTGCAAGTTTTAGTGATTGCATTCCTTGCTGGATTCTTATGGTGGCGATCTGATGATTCTCATTTACAAGACAAGGTTTCATCATTTTCTCTATCTTCTCCTCAATTTCATTAAAGTTACACTCTCAAAAATGTATTTAATCCTTTTCAAATCGCTATTAGATGTTTTTATATTAAAAAAAATGTTATTGAACTTTGTAATTATCTTTGTGATACCATATGTGAACTTTTTTTTAGAGGTAACTTTGAAATTTCAACCATAGTTTTGAAACAAAACACTCACGATTTCTATTTAAAACTTAGTTTTAATGTATTTTTAAATTTTTTCTAAAGTTTTAGGATAATTTTTAAGACTTCATGGGTATTCTTTTGACACAATTTATAAAGTTAAAACAGGACATTTTTTATTATAATTAGTCTTCTTAGTACTCGTCGATAATAATTTTGTGTCTAAACTTTTATAAATTAATCAAATTACACTTTCATTCAAAATTTTCCTTTGAAAATCCATCAAAATTGATCATTTTGTTAATATAACATTTGAAAACGTTTATATACATTCAAGAATTGAGGCAATGAATTTAAAAGTTTGATTGATACAACTATAAGCCTCACACAATATTTGAAAATGTTTATATACATTCAAGAATTGAGGCAATAAATTTAAAAGTTTGATTGATACAACTATAAGCCTCACACAATATTTGAAAACGTTTATATACATTCAAGAATTGAGGCAATGAATTTAAAAGTTTGATTGATACAACTATAAGCCTCACACAATATTTTCGAATGAAATTTGAATGATGATGTAAATTGATACAACGTCTATGAGTTTAGAATTTTATTTAATATAATTATTTAATATAACTCTCAAAGTTTAGGAGTGGATAGAATTATATGTTCCCAAACACTGATATATAGTAAATGTGCATGTGTGTAGGTTGGACTTTTCTACTCCATACAAAGCTTTTGGACTTTCCTACCTATATTGAAAGCCATCAGCACATTCTCAAATGAACAAAAGATACTTGAAAAAGAAAGATCCTCAGCCATGTACAAGCTATCATCTTACTTCATATCAAAAACAGTCAATGACTTGCCCATGGAGCTTGCTCTTCCCACTCTTTTCATTCTCATTGTGTATTGGATGACTGGCTTAAAACCGACTCTTCCAAACTTCTTGGCCACTTTGTTTACACTTCTCCTAAATGTTTTGGTGTGTCAAGGCTTTGGCTTTGCCCTTGGTGCCCTTATCATGGACCAAACTGCAGCCTCCATATTTGGAACGGTCTTGGCTTTGGCTTTCCTTTTAACATCAGGTTTTTTCGTTCAACATGTGCCTAAGTTTATTACTTGGATTAAGTATCTTTCTAGTGGCCATTTTTCATACAAGCTCATGTTGATTTCTCAGTTCAAAGGTGATGATACTTATCCATGTTCTAACATGGGAGGTTTGTAAAGTTGGAGAGTTTCCTGTAATAAAGCAAATTGGTCTTGAAGGAAAAGCCATGACTGTTCTTGCATTGGTGGTAATGTTTGTTGGATATCGTTTTATTGCTTATGTTGCTTTAACGAGGATTGGTGTTACCAAGAAAAAATAGGAAATATGTTAGAAACATTTTTAAAAATAGTAAAATAAATTAAAATATTTATAAGCTATAACAAAAATATTTTATTCTATCAATGATTCTATTACTGGTTATCAATGCCAGCGATATCGCCACTGATAGAAGGATATATCACTGACTATTAAATGTTTGTTATTGATAGAATCTGAAATTTTACTATAGTTAGTAAATATTTTGTTAAATTTGCTATTTTTGACAATTCTCCTATATTTTATAACTTTTTTTTCTTTTTTTTTCTTTCTAAAACTAAATTTAACATATAAATTATGTTATAGCACTCTTCCATATATTGAACTTGAAAAAAGGATAAGTGAGAATAATAATTAAAATATCATTAATGTGCTTGTGTATATTTATTCTCCTCTACTTTATACCATTTCCTCTTATAATTAATATGGTGCTATATATATTAAGATATATATATGGAGAGTAGAGACGAAGAACAAACACAATTTTACTTAAAAACACTAGTACAAGGAGAAAAATCACAGTGTTGATAAATTTATTATTTTCTAAATACTCATAAAAGTACAAAGGGGAAGTATTTATTGGCAACACGAGCCTAATTAATAGAATAAATTCGGACAAAGTAAATTACGTAACTACTCTTGGACTTTCATCACGACCTAAGTCCAATATTTCTAACACTCCCCCTTAAGTTGGGACGTAAATGTCATAAAGACTCATCTTTCTAACACACAAATGAAAGCTTTGTCAAAGGAATCCCTTTGTGAGGATATCATCAATATGTTAGCTTGAGGTTATGTTAAGCGCTTCTCTTTGGTAAAGTGTTTGTCAATCTTCACATGTTTAGTTCTGTCATATTGGACCAGGTTATTGAAAATGCTAATGGTTGCCTTGTTATCGCAAAATAGCTTTATAGTCACCTCATAGACTTGGCAAAGATCAAACAACACCTTCTAAAGTCAAATCTCCTCACAAATCCTTAAACTCATAGCCGTGTATTCAGCTTCAGCGCTGCTTCTAACCACAACTCCTTGCTTCTTACTTCTCCAAGTAACAAGATTTTCTCACACAAAAGTATAGTATGATGAGGTAGGACTTTTTATCAATAATAGATCCTGCCAAGTCAGAATGAGTATAACCTTCAACATATCTTCTATCTCTCTTCCTAAATCTCGAACCTTTACCAATAGTTGCTTTTAAATACTGCAGAATCCTATTAACTACCTCCATGTGGTTCTCATAAGATGTTTGCATGAATTGACTGACAGTGCTCACAACATAAGAGATGTCAGGCTTAGTGTGAGATAAGTAAATCAACTTTTCCACTAGGTGTTGATATTTCTCTTTATCAATAGGAACCTTGTCACCTGAATTTTTCACGCTCCGCCCTAATTTCACTTTATGAGATCAAGTGGGGGCATGACCACCTAGAAATTTAACACGAATCTCTCCATGAAATAGCACGTAGAATGCTTAGTAAGTAGAATTAACACCTCAATCAATGTTAACACAACTTGGTTCTCTCACTTTCCTTAACACTTAGCTTAGACTTACAATCTTAAGCTATCAGACGACAAGAGTCACAAACCAAGATAAAAAACAAACTTTTCTTTATGACTTAACAACTTGCATTCCAAATACATATTACATGCTTTCTTAAGAACAAAAACTATGAAATAGGACTTCCAATGCCTAACGTAACTTCACCCTTAAAACGCCTAACTTGCTCGCCTTACTCTTCTTTACTTGGCCTCAACCCCTTGATAACCTTGGAAAGTAAAACTTAACACGTAAGTCAAATACTTAATTAGTGAGTTATATTTTCAAAAACCTTCAGATTATATACGATAAAGATGTATCTTGGCTTATGTTATTTTTATCGAAATTTCTCGATAATAATGTACTCGTGGTTGTTTACTCTATATCGACTGGTCTGCTAAGAGTACAACGTATTTAAACAATGAAGTACCCAGATCTCAACATTCACATAATACCGAAATTATTGACTTTGATGCCTTTGAATTCTATTAGGGGTACTTCGGAGGCCTCATAATTTCAATTGATGGTGAAGCCAATGAAGAATAATTACCTTGGTACGTTAATTTCTACCTGCATTGTTGATGGTAATTCTCAAATTGTGCCTCTAGCTTTGGCTGTTGTTGATTCTAAGAATGAACTGCCATGGTCATGATTTTATTCGTAATCTTAAAGTTGTATTTGGATAACATAATGAACTAGTAATTGTGTCTAATGCTCATAAAAATATAGAGAATGGATTCAATGTTGTGTACGAAACAACTGAGAACATGAGTTATGTGCATTTTATTTGTATAAGAATCTTAAAAAAAACTGTAAATCTCTTGTAAGGACTCAACTCTTTATACTGAGTTGTGGTCATTACTACTAAAAGAAATAAATACTTTCTAATAAAAAATAAAAGAGGACATCAAATTTTCAATGAAAACTTCAAACATTCATTCATAAATTGTAAATAAATATGTAGAAATAAAAGAAGAAGGTAAAATCCTAGGTCGGGGCCTTTTTAACTTTACAAAAAAATAATGTAAAAGTAATACATAAGTTTGATAAATTTAAATAAAATACTAAAAGTCAAATACTAAAAACATTAATGGCAGAAACAACATAAGATTTCCCCTATGGCAAGTCACGGTCACTTCTTGTCATTCGCCAGCTTTCCTCTACCTCTACCTCTATCTTTGCCTGAAAAATTAAACATAGAAAGAGTGAGTATAAACGTATACTCATTAAATGACCTACTAATAGTCCTACAAGGTGTCTGTTAACTTTCCATTAGGATTTCGTAAGGAAGTATCCCATAACTATCGTGCTCCTAAACACACTTTATCTAGTGATCTAGTAGGAAAACATTTGATCTTTGATGAACTCGAAGGAACACCTTAGAGAAATTGATCTTTGGTGACTCGAAGGAACACCTAAGAGAAATTGGTCTTTGGTGCCCGAAGGAACGTCTAAGAGAATGAAGTTGTAAGTGACTTCGTCGAACCACTCATAAAACATACACTTGTTTTCTTGTCGAACTTACATAGTCGTAAAAAGGTGATGATCTCGAGGGACACCTATATGGGTACGACCCTAATAGACAAAGTTAACAAAGCACCACAGTTCATAGCATGTAGCATAATATAAACACCATAACTTGGCATGAATATCAATCATAACTTCCTTATCATGTGATTAATATATCATTAATCATTACATAGTCATATTAGTCATAACATATTAGTCATCCATAACAGTCACATTATACATCTTAGCTACATCAATGCATAATGGAAAATACATGCAAGCTCTTCTATTTACGTTTGAAGGTCTAGTAGTAGAAACTCTTACCTCGAGATTAGCTAACAAGGTTTTACTAACAGTTGTGGTCAAAGTCTTCTAATAAATAGGTCTTAAACATAAATAAGATTTAAATTAATAGTCTAATAACAAACATCAAACAATTTATTACTTAGTCTTCCAAACTTACCAGTGAAAGAGGTTGAAACTGATTCAACCTTTGAGGTAGTATTTCACTGATAATTAATCCAAAGAATTTATCCAAAAAAATTAAAAGAATAAAAATCTAACTTAATTTCACACTTTAAATTATTTAAGATCAAAAGGGTATTTATTTGGGCGTACCAAACCGAACCAAATACTCACCAAAAACAAATCAAATGCTATAAATGGCTAAAAAAAAGGACTGCAACAGCTTGGCTCATGTGCGACTCGGCTTGGCTGAGATAGATCAACTCGACATGGAGGGAAAATGGATTAGGACATAAAGGAACGAAAAGAGAGATGGACGATCGGTAGTGAGTAGAGCAGTAGTGGACGCAAAATGGAGGAGGAACATAGCGGCTGACAGACGAGGAGTTACTTCGTGCTTTGTCAGAGGTAGGGGCATTCGACCTTGCACAGAACAAAGGTGGAGAAGGGAACAGTGAACAGTCGATGACGTGGATGGTGCACACGACGAGGTGAACGATGGTGCAACTCAACGACAAGGTGGATGAATGAAGAACTCACAGATGTGATTGAAGATGCGGGCGGTGGCACTGAGGGTTTCTTGAAGAAGAAGAAGCTGAATAGTTTTGCATGCAACCCAAGGCCTATTTAAAATAATAATAATAATAATAATAATAATTTATTATTATTATTATTATTTTACTTTTCCTATGTCCTTTTACATTTCTAAAAATAAATCAAATCTTCTCTCTTCATTAAATCTCTTCCATTCAATCAACTTTTTTTCTCCTTTCCCACAATATAATATTCTTTCTTAAATAATTATATTATTATCAATATAATTTTTTTTTCATTCCAAAATATTAATTAACTATATATATCTATATATAGTTATTATTAATCCATTCAAATCCACCACCAGTTTAATCCACTCAAAATTTCAAATCTTCAAATTAATTAAATATTCTTCTATTAAATATTTATTTAATCCTAACTCCCACAAAATCAAATAATTCTCAACAATTATTTAAAATAACACTTAAATAATTCCAACTTAATTAAATTAAACTAAGATAATTAAATTTAAAATTATCTTAATTATTTTTAGGTGTTACATCTCTTTCAATTGAAGATTCCTTCTATAGTTGTGCTAGAGCATATACACCCTTGGAGTTTATGTACTGCATGAGACAACTTGATCATCTGTCTTCATTCATTAGGCATGAGTTGGAAGAAGTTGGAAGATTCAGGTGGACTAGAACATTTTTTAGGAGGAAAATATACTTAGTTATAACAACCAACATTTCTGATAGTATGAATTCAACCCTGAAAGAAGCCTGAGAATTGTCACTAATTGGACTTCTTGAATCAATTCGTAATTTGGTTCAAAAATGGTTTTCTGAACGTCGTACCAAATTGAGTTTTCAACTCACAGAACTTTCAATATATGTAGAAGATATGATTCGAGAAGCTTTAAGGGAAGGTCACGCAATGAATGTAAGTTGTTTGCTATTTGAATAATTAATGCTATAATTATTAAGAAACTTATTTGTACATGACATTTATTTTAATATTTTAACTGATATATTCTATAAACCAACATGAATTTGAAGTTCACCATCGTAAGGATCAATTTACTGTAAATAACTTCGATCGTACATGCTCATGCCGTCAGTGGGATCTGGATATGGTCCCTTGCTCACATGCATGTACTGTATTATCTAGTAGGAATCTTCATCTACATATATACATTGATAAGTTCTATCATGTTTCAAATTTGATAAATTTGTACAAGGAAACACATGACTACCTAAGATTCTTACCTAAATTGCATCCTGCCTTTGCTCTTGCTTGAGTAAAATCGAGTTTAAACACTTATGTTTTCTATCTTAGGTTGCTAAAGCCTCGAGATGGATCGAGATTTGCTATTTGCTTTTCTGTCTTTAAATCTTAGCTGCCACAACCCCGAGATGCTCCGATATTTTTTCTTTCTGCTTTCCTTCTTGCTTTTCCCTCTATTGATTTCTCGTGTAAAAACATTTGTTTCTTGAAACAATAAGTGTCACAAAATACTAGTATTACATATGACCTTAATTAGGTGAATCCTATATGTGATTACATATTACTCATATCAAAATAGTGTAAGAAAAATTACATATCCCAAAGTATTTCAAATAGGGAAATTTTAAAAAATAGCAAATTTCACAAAATACTTACAACCTATAGCAATTTCTATCACTGGTAGTCATTGATATGCTATAGTGATAGAATATTATCAGTGATAGAATTCAAAATTTTGCTATAGCTTGTAAATATTTTAATTTATTTTGCTATTTTTAAAAATGCCCCTTTCAAATAATTAAGTTGTATTTAATATTGTTAAACTCCAACGCATTGCGTAGGCGTACCCATGCATAATCTACCTATTGAAATACATGAACAATTAAATTTAGCATATAATTTAACACAAAATTACATATAAGAAAAATATTATGTAAGGAAACTATAGGTACATGTATCTTGCCCTTAAATGATAATAATAGACATGAATTCTTGCCTGAAAGTATCTAATTTCAAAAGAATGTGACTTTAATTTAATATGAATAATCTACAGTAGACTATACTTGCAAAGTCAATATACTTAAGTGGTTGCAAAACATATAAAATATATTGTATTTGAATGAACATAAACACACAATTTCTCATACAACTGAACAAATCTAAGAATAACATGGACCAATTTGTACCATTAAAAAAATCTAGAAAGGTTTTAATTTACAATGTTAAAACATTATTCAATTCTAAAAATCGACAAAACTAATAATTATGAGAGATGCTAAAACAGGAACTTAACGTTGTAGGGGTTCTTTACAAGACTTACAATTTTGATCTCTTTGATCACACCTCCTGCAACAAAAAATAGCCTTTTTTTTTCTCTAAAAATGAAGTAAACTTTTTTTAGGTCTCCCAGTTGGACGTTTAAGCTGCGATGGAAGGAGTCCATCCTTCCCACCTTAGTACATATTCGTAATTATTTACTCCTAGAAAAGATTAAAATATAAGTTTAATTCCAAAAAAATCTCGGTGTTTGTTAGATCAAGATTTGAAGAAAAGAGAGAATTGCATAGATAAAACTAATAATTATGGGAGATGCTAAAACAGGAACTTAACGTTGTAGGGGTTCTTTACAAGACTTACAATTATGATCTCTTTGATCACACCTCCTGCAACAAAAAATAGCTTTTTTTTTCTCTAAAAATGAAGTAAACCTTTTTTAGGTCTTCCAGTTGGACGTTTAAGCTGCGATGGAAGGAGTCCATCCTTTCCACCTTTGTACATATTCGTAATTGTTTACTCCTAGAAAAGATTAAAATATAAGTTTAATTCCAGAAAAATCTCGGTGTTTGTTAGATAAAGATTTGAAGAAAAGAGAGAATTGCATAGACTTATCAGGCAATTTCAATGTTGGTTCGATCGAGACTAGAAGAAGAGAAAGTGAATTAGAGAGTTATCAGGAAATCTTGGAGGCGAGTTCGGCTGAGATTGAAGTTAAAGAAGGAAATTGAAAGGATCCCGAGGCTAACTCGGGGTTGTGCTAGTTGTCATTGAAATCAGAAAAGAAATTATTTGAAGGATCTTGAGGCTATCTCGAGCTATGTTCCATCGAGACTGGTGATAGAAAAGCGTTTAATTGGTGATCTTGGACTGACCTCGACCCACTATCTTCTCTAATAAAAAAAAATGTCAATTTCACATATGTTTTTTCAAAGATTTCTAAAGAGATACATTTAACTAAACTAATCTACCAAAACAAAAGATCATAAATTTCATTTAACTAAACTAATATCCTAAAACAAAAGTTCATAAAAGTATATAACAAAATTATTTACCATTATGATACAAAGAAATGGTTTTCTCTTTTCAAGAAAGTGTCTTTTGATATTTATCTTTTGAGTAATGACCTTAGCTCAGTATAAAGAGTTGAGTCATTACAATATATTCTAAAAAGAAGCCTAACTAAATAATTGTGGTTTGCTAGCTAATGCGTTTTGTTGTTTGACATGTATTCTCTGATTTAGTGCAGAAATTTCTAACAAATGGTATCAAAGCTTGGAGAAATTTCTGCACTAAATCAAAGAATACAATGTCAAACCACAAAATGCAATAGTCAGTATACCACAATGCAATAAATAAAAAACGACATAAACATATATAGTGGTTTAACCAATTTGGTCTACATACACTTTGAGAACCAACTAAGAGGAATTTTATTAAGAGCAATCCAGTTGCAATTACAAGTATCGATAAGATAACAACAATCTGTAATTAATCATGATGAACCCGCTATACCATCGCCCAAACACCAAAAAACTGAGAGACCCACGTGTCGATTCATGCCTCTAAAACTAAGACCTAAAATCCATGAGAAACCACCTCCTCTAATTGGAGATCAACGTGTCAAGCAACTACTACACACTCAAGAAGAACCCACGACCGATAGTATATAAAAGCATTGCTTGATCATGAACTATCGAAAGCCGTTGTCAAACTAACACAAAAAATGCCAGAAGAACACGTTTAGCAAACCCCGTCAACCGCTTTAGAAAAACGTTAGACATTAAAACCCGTCACCGAACTCGTTCCAAAATCGCTCAAAAGAACACTGGATCAACTCTGTTGACATCAATACTCTCCATCGACTAGGTCTCTCTTTTTCTTTTGTGTTTTTTTATGGCTGCTGCCCTATCTCACCTTCTCTTTTCTTTTATTTTTGACTGCCCCTCACCTCATTATTTTCTCTTGTCCTAATTAAAAAACCTAAATGAAAGAAGATGCATTTAATTGAAAAAATTTCATTGAAGGTAAAATTACAACTCTACCCTCAATAATAAACCCATTTAAAAAAAGCTCTTAAATATTTGTCATTTTCTACAAGTCTCCCTCATGAAAAACTATTTAAAACACTAAATTGATTCTCCAATCACTTTATCATCCAGATTTAACCATCAGCTCATTTAACAAGTATTTGAACCTATGAACTAGAAGAACCTTGTCTACGAACCTAGCCTTATACCTAGGCTTACTGTCACCCCTTGTACCTAGCTTGATTTTGTAAATCCACTTTGATTGAATAAGTTTCTATTTAGAAGGCTTTTAAACCAATAATCGTGACTGGTTCTTTTGCATAAAGAACAACTCTGCTTTCATAGCATTCTTCCATTGTTTCTTCAAATAGATACAATTGCATTATCAAAAGTAAGACACTATGTTTTAGTATTCTCAGTTGCACAAGTAAAAGCAGAAGCAACTAAATCATCATGCATAACCATACCCTTGTAGGAGCATGTTTCACCCTTTGAGCTCGGTTAAAAGTAAGTGGATAGTTTTGTAGGCCATTGTTACTTGAGCTTTCCTCATTGCAAGCTCCCTCATCAATCAAAGTTCTCTCCTGTTGAGACTGTACATCATCAGATTCAGACTTATGTACAAGCTCTTTTTGTGAAACTAATGGTGATAGATCACTAGATACATCTAAGACAACTGATGGTCGTACTTCAGAATCAATTCTGACCTCTATCACAATATGTTCAACCTTTTGTTGTGTTATGCCTCACCCCACAGGCGACCAAGTATTTGCAATGCGGTATGCAGCGTAACTTGAGCAATCTTGACGCTTTTAAAGTGAAGCGCTAGAATGCTCAACTTAGGTCCTAAGCTTAGCTTAATCGCCTGAGTAGTACTTGACACTTAAACTTAAATTCAACTTTAGGCGATAAGATACGTTATAGTGTAGCAGATAGATAAACAACTTATTTTATTAACTTTAACCATGCATTCTACAATAAAAATTACATACAGACTTGAAACAAAATTTATAACAACTTAAATTAAATGCCTTGCATTGCTTCCTCGCCTAGCAATCATCATATAACTTGGCCTTAAGACCTAATCACCTGGAAAGAGAACTTAAAACGTAAGTTAAAAGACTTAGTGAGTCAGTTTTAAGAAATCATTTTCGAAATATTTCAATTGATTTGATTTGATTAACAGGCTCATCACCTTACTTCACAAACATTTCAATTGCATAATACACATTATTCTCAAATCTCTTTTGTTGAGAACACGAACCATTCCCTATGACAAGACTCAATATTTTACATTCAGACTACTATGATGGCCTTTTCAACAATAGGATTCGAGAATTTTCTGGTACATTCCTCGTTGTTTAGGCCGCCAAACATAATACACATTTTTTATGCATTGGTCAACTTCATTCCACCATGTAGGTCTTTTCTACTTGGCTGTCTTTACTCTTTATGTGCAAATAATAGTTAGCTCATTGATAGGAATAAGACTAATGGTTTTAAAACACAATTTTAGATTTATGAAAAACACAAAACTTACTTTAAACATAACATAAACTTTAATTTGAAATCACTTTATAAACATTCATTAAAAATCAATATGAAACATAGAAGAAAGCTTTTAAAATATATATATAAAAAAACTTTGGAAAGGTCACTCACGAAAACTTGGTTTTTCCTTAGCTTAGAACGTCTATCTTCAACTTTCTTCTCACCTAGCAACTACTTAACACTTTGACGTTTATTTCTCAAATTCTAAAAAAAAACAATGCCTTTTTTAATCTTTTCAACTCTATTTATACTAATCTTAAATCAGATTAATCATCTCTGAGTTTCTCTAAACTTGTCAGTTGAGGGATTAAAGTCCTTGGCAGCAGAAGATTTTACAGAACCATTCCTTAATTTAATTTGAAAATTTCAAAATACCAATACATTGACAATATTTAGAAACAAAATTCTAATTAAAAGGCTAAGCATGCTTTTAAATTAAAAGATACAAAGAATGAAAACTCACGTAGTTTGACACCTTTAAATCTAGTAAAACTTCACATTGGGGACACCATTCATCAGAGATATTCCTATTCTCTAGGATGAGATTGGTTTGTAGGAACCAATTGGAATGGGAAAAGATTTTGAGAGAAACTATTTGAAAAGAGGTAAAAGCATAGGTTGAAATAGTTTCTCTTCTACGTATTTATAACTCTTTTTCCTTTAGGAAGTAGGAGAGATGTAACACCCTAAATTTTAAGGTATTTCTCTCAACTTAATTGTCAAATTTTATTCAGATTTTAATAATTTTTTGGTGTTATTTTATTGAACATTGGCGAGAAAAAGATTTAATTTAATAAAAAAGAAAAGAATTGAAAAAGGAAAAATGAAAATAAAAATGGAAAAGTAATAATAATTACAATATATTATTATTATTATTGCTACTTAATTATTAAAACTCGTCTCATTTCGTGTACCTTCACTCCTTTTCATCTTCTCCTTATCCTTCGTGTGTTTCAGAAATCATCGGTCAAACTCTGGTTTTTTTCTTCTTTCTTCTTTTCCATTCACCTGTAGTCATCGACCACCCAAGAATCGTCGCATCTCCGTTACCCTGAATTGCCGTGTGCTCAGCTGTTTGTCGTCCCATCAAGCTACAGCCTCCACATCATGTTGTTCGGACCTGAACCAAGCAGTTTGTTCCTGCTCCATTTTGTCTCTGCTTGTGAAGCTTCAGCCGTCACCACTAAGTTTCACACTGATCTGTCCTTCATCAAACCACCCAGCTCTGTTTTGCTTGTTGTTTAGTTCATTTTGTGCATTGTTGCTTCTGTCTTACCGTGAACCATTGGGTTTTTGTTTGGTAAGAATAAAATTATGAGTTTTATGGTTCTGTAGTGTACTAATTACATTGAGGTGTAATGTTGAATTAATTAGTTGGTTGATATTGTTTCTTGAAAATATTGTTTGAGGATCACAATCGAATCCTTGAATTTCCAATAGATTTGGGTTGGATTAAATTCCCCATTTGACTTATGTAAGTTGTGGAATTCACATTTAGGTGAATTAAATGGATGTTATTTTTTGAGAAAGTGTTGATTATCTGTTTACTTATGTTCAGGATTTTGTTTGTTGGGATTAGTTTGATCAAAGAGCTTGAATAAAGTTAAGGTGGGGAATTTTTTTACTAGTGATCCTTATGTCAAAGTTTTAATGTATTGACTGAATCGAGAAGGCTGAACTGACTGAATTAAGAATGTTTGACTGTTATGCATTAGAATGTATTGATGGTTTATATGTAGACTGAACTGAGAAGGCTTGTCTGTTATCTATAAGTTTGAATATATTGATGACTCACTACGTTGATGATTGATTATGAACTAGAATGGTTATTTTTTCCTGTTTATGTGTTGAACTGAAATGTTGATGATAGGTTGGATTGTCTTTTTGAATGGACTATTTGAATTTTTAGAATGGATTGAGGGAAAATTTTTAGCTTTATTTATGGGGTAGTGTACCTCGCAGGTGTCCTACAGGATCACCACTTGTTGTGCATCCTTCGGGAGCACTAGAATGATATGTGTATCCTTCGGGAGCACTAGACTAATATGTGTATACTTAAAGAGAACTTGACTTATATGTGTATCTTTTGAAATCACTAAACTGATTATGTGCATCATACGAGATCACAAGACTGTTATGTTGCAGAGTACCTCCCAATAGGAAGTTAATTGTTTTTACCCTTGTCGAGACTGGTAGTGGGTCTCTTACTGGGTATATTTTATACTCACTCTTTCATGTTTAACTTTTTTAGGCAAATATAATACGAGAGGTAAGCCAACGAGGGACAAGAAGGACTCATGATCGCCATATGAGAACAAAATTTTATAAAAAAAATTTACTTTCCCTTAATGTCTTTAATGTTTTTAAGTTTTAATGATTAAAATGAGTTTATGGTTAATGACTTTATAAATAGTACTTTTGTATTTTGTACTTTTGTTTGAAGTAGGTCCCGAGTTAAAATTTTATTTTACGATTGTTCTTTAAACAGTTTACAAAATCTTTTATGTTATTGATGATTTCTTTAGGGTGATTTAGTCATGAGTCTTTAGGTCGAAGTAATGATCTCAACTTAGTATGAAAAGTTGGGTCATTGCAGTTGGTATCAGACCCTAACTTTTAGGTTCTATAGATTGGCTTATGATATAAGCCTATGTTTTGTGTTCTGGCTAAAATGACCCCTTGTCACCCACCAGGTACGCTCTCATGGTTTGTATGTATGATTTTATGAGTACGACCTTGCCTAAGTTAAACTAGAATGCATGAAGTGTTTATTGCTAAGATTAAATGAATTACTGGTGGATATTAGGAAAATGTCGCCAAGAACAGGTGCACTTAGGGGTGGTAGAGGTTGAGGTAGAGAGCAGGATGTAACCAGCCTGCTGAGGGCCAAGCTGAATAAAACATCCATATTGCACTTGTTAGTCATACAGATCTGACCTGCCCTATCTACTCACTTAGAGCAGAGATTTACAAAGCTTATTGCTGCTACTATGGCTCAGAACTAGTCTGCACTAGCAGTCCTTAAGAAAGAACTAGTTGTATAGCAGCAACAGATTGTCCCAGATCAGCCTTAGCTGAAGCTAAGCATTTGAGGGATTTTAGAAAGTATAACCCTCAAACTTTTGATGGAACACTAGGGGATCCTACCAAGTCAAAATTGTGGTTGTCCTTTGTGGAAACCATCTTCTGTTATATAAGGTGCCTAGAGGATCAGAAGGTTTAGTCCGTTGTATACTTAGAGTTTGATAGAGGTATTATTTGGTGGCGGTTTGCACTACGAATGCTTGGTGGTAATTTGAATCAGATCACTTGAAACCAGTTCAGAGAATGCTTTTACACTATATTCTTCTTTGCTAATCTTAGAGATGCTAAACGCCAAGAGTTCTTAGACTTGAAGAAAGGACATATGACGATAGAAGAGTATGATTAGGAGTTTGATATGCTGTCGTGTTTTGCCCCTATGTTAGTTGATACTGAGCAGGCCAAAGCAGAAAGATTTGTTAGGGGTTTGAAGGATAAGATTAGAGATTTTATACGAGCATTTAAGCCGACTACTCAGGCTGAAGCACCACGCTTGGTAGTGGACATGAGTATTCAGAAAGATGACATTCAGCCAAAGAGATTTGACAAGGGAACATCATCTAGTTAGAAGAGGAAAGAATATCAAAAGTCTATTGAAGATCCATAGAGGAACTTGAGATCTAGCAAAGACTTTCGCCATTTCAAGCAAAACCCCATTGAGGTAGGTAAAGTTGCCAAAGAGAAACCATTGTGCAATACCTTGTGGAAAAAATCATTTGGGTCGTTGTTTGTTTAGAACCAGGACTTGCTTCAAGTGTAAGCAAGAGGGGCATACAACTGACCGTTGTCCTTTGATACTTACAAGGGTTGGGAAGAGCAGTCAAAGGGCAAGAGCACCACTACATGGTAAAGTGTTTGCCACCAACAGATCAGAGGCTGAGAGGATTGGTACGGCCGTGACAAGTATGATACCAATGTTAGGACATTATGCCTTAGCATTGTTTGACTCTGGTTTCTCTCACTCTTTTATATCTTTGATATTTGTAACACATGCATGCTTAGAAGTGGAGCCCTTAGATTACGTTCTATCAATGTCTACCCCATCTGGGAAAATTATGTTGTCAAAAGAAAAAATAAAAGCATGTCCCTGTGAGATAGCGATTCGTGAGTTCGATGTAACCTTATTAGTGTTGGATATGCGTGATTATGATGTAATTCTAGGCATAGACTGCTAGCTGCTAATCATGCTAGTATAGATTATTCTCATAAGAGGTAGTGTTCTATCCTTCTGCAGAGTCTAGTTTTAAATTTAAAGGGGTAGGGACTGTGGTATTGCCTAAAGTGGTCTCATTATATGAAAGCAGTAAGCTACTCAACTAGGATACTTGGAATATCTTGGTCGGTGTGGTAGATATTAGAGAAGTTAAGATTTTTTTGACATCAAAACCTGTAGTAAGGGAATACCCTGATGTTTTTTCAGAAGAGCTTCAAGAACTTCTGCCTCACAGGGAGGTTGGTTTTGCCATTGAGTTAGAGCCACACACAGTTTCTATTTCGAGAGCCCCGTACAGAATGGCTTCAGCTGAGCTGAAAGAGCTGAAGATCCAATTGTAGGAATTGTTAGACAAGAGTTTCATCCGACCTAGTGTGTCACCTTAGAGAGCACCAGTATTGTTTGTAAAGAAGAAAGATGGATCCATGCATATTTATAGTGATTATAGAGAGCTTAATAAGGTGACAGTCAAGAACAGGTATCCGCTACCCAGAATCGATGATTTGTTTTATCAGTTGTAGGGAGCCACTGTATTCTCTAAGATTAATTTACGTTCAGGGTATCATGAATGGAGAACTAGAGACAGTGATATTCCTAAGATTGTTTTTCATTCGAGATATTGACATTATGAATTCATTGTAATATCTTTTGGCTTGACAAACACTCCTGGTGTATTCACGGGTTTGATGAATAAGGTGTTTAAGGATTTCTTAGGCACTTTTGTAATAGTTTTTATTGATGATATCTTGGTTTACTCCAAGACAGAGGGTGAGCATGAGGAGCATTTGCATAATTTTTTGGAGACTCTTCGAGCCAATAAACTTTATGCTAACTTTTCAAAGTGTGAGTTCTGGCTGAAGCAACTAACTTTTCTTGGCCATGTAGTATCTAGTGAGGAAGTTTCTGTGCACCCAACAAAAATTTAAGTTGTTACTAGTTGGTCCCGACCTTCCACAGTCAGTAAGGTTCGTAGCTTTCTGGGTTTAATAGGTTATTATTAAAGGTTTGTGGAGGACTTTTCTTGTATAACTACTCATTTGACTAAGTTGACCAGGAAATGGACTCCTTTTGTTTGGAACCCAGCATATGAAAGCAGTTTCCAAAATCTTAAGCAGAAGCTTGTTGCTGCACGGTCCTTACAGTGCTAGATGGATTTAGAAGTTTTGTGATTTACAGTGATGCCTCTAAGAAGGCACTAGATTGTGTCTTAATGCAACAAGGTAAGATGATTGCTTGTGCCTCTCATTAGTTGAAGACTCATAAGCAGAACTACCCTACACATGATTTACAGTTGACAGTAGTGGTTAGATACTATTTATATGGTGAGAAGATACATATCTTTATTAACTATAAGTACCTTAAATACTTCTTCACTCAGAAGGAGTTAAATATGAGACAACGAAGGTGGTTTGAGTTAGTAAAGAATTATGACTGTGAGATATTGTATCATCCAGGTAAGACCAATGTGGTAGTTGATGCTCTTACTAGAAAAGTATCACATTCAGCAGCATTTATTACCAGACAGACCCCATTACACCAAGACTTTGAGAGAGTTGAGATTGTAGTATCAGTAGGGGCAGTTACCTCACAGTTAGCTTAGTTAATAGTGCAACCGAATTTGAGGCAAAAAATTATTGTTGCTCAACGTAATGATCCTTATTTTGTTAAGAAGCGTCGCTTTGTAGAAACAGGGCAAGCTGATATGTTCTTCATATCCTCTTATGACAGGCTTTTGTTTGAGAGGTGTTTATGTGTGCCAACAGACACTACGTTAAGACAAATTTGTTGACTGAAGCTCATAGTTTCCCATTCTCCATGCATCCAGGTAGCACAAAAATGTATCAGCATCTAAAATAAGTATATTGGTAGTGTAATATGAAAAGGGAAGTAACAGATTTTGTTAGTAAGTGCTTGGTGTGCCAGCACATTAAAGCACATAGACAGAAACTAGTAGGTTTGTTGCAACCTTTAAGTATGCCAGAGTGGAAGTGGGAGAATGTATCTATGGATTTTATTACAAGACTACCTAGAACCTTGAAGGGTTATACAGTGATCTGGGTTGTTGTCGACAGGATTACGAAATCGACGCATTCCATCCCAAGAAAATTCACTTATACTGCTAGTAAGTTGGCATATTTATATTTACTGAGATTGTAAGACTACATGGAGTGCCTGTATCGATTGTTTTTGATAGAAATGCCCGTTTTACTTTTAAGTTGTTGCCATGGGCACGAGATAGATTTCAGTACAACTTTTTCACCCAGAGACTAATGGTCAAACTAAGCGTTTAAAGAAAATTTTAGAGGATATGCTACGAGCATGTGCATTAGAGTTTTCAAGTAGTTGAGACTCACACTTGCATTTGATGGATTTGACTTGTAATAACAGTTTTCAGGCTCCTATTGGCATGACACCGTTTGAGGCCCTATATGGTAAATGTTGTAGATCTCCATTTGTTGGGATGAGGTCAGTGAGTAGAGGTTGATGGTTCTTGAATTAGTTCAGTCTACTAATAAGGTTGTACAGAAGATTAGAGCCCGTATGCAAACGTAGAGTAGACAGAAAAGTTATGCTGATGTGAGATGGAAAGATATTGAGTTTGATGTGGTGGGAGATAAGGTGTTCTTGAAAGTACCACCTATGAAGAGTGTTCTGCGTTTTGAAAAGAAGAAAAAGTTGAGTCCTCATTTTATTTGACCGTTTAAGATTCTAAAACGAATTGACTATGTGACATATCGTTTGGAATTACCACTATCACTCTCTGTTCTATGTTTCAATATTAAGAAAGTACGTGGCATATCCATCTCATGTAGTCGACCATGAACCATTGGATATTAATGAGAATATAAGCTATGTATAGTGACCAATTGAGATTCTGGCTAGAAAGGTAAATATGCTTCGTAACAGAGTAATTGCTTTAATAAAAATTTTGTGGTGGAATCATCAAGTGGAATAGCCTACATGGAAGAGCGAGGATGATATGGGAGCTCGTTATCCAGAATTGTTCGAGGATTAGAACTTTCAAGGTCAAAAGTTCCTTAAGACGGAAAGAATGTAACACCCCAAATTTTAAGGTATTTCTCTCAACTTAATTGTCAAATTTTATTAAGATTTTAAGGATTTTTTGGTGTTATTTTATTGAAGATTGGTGAGAAAAATATTTAATTTGATGAAAAAGAAAAGAATTGGAAAAGGAAAAATGAAAATGAAAATTTAAAAGTAATAATAATTATAATATATTATTATTATTATTTAATTTTTAAAACTCTTCTCGTTTCACGTGTCCTCACTCTCTTTCATCTTCTCTTTCTTCTTTGTGTGTCTTAGGAATCGTCGGTCGCCCTCTGTTTTTTCTCTTCTTTTCTTCTTTTTCGTTCACTTGCAGTCGTCGATCGCTTAAGAACAGTTGCGTCTCTGTTAGTCTGAACCACTGAATCCCGAGTCGCTTGTCGTCCTGTGAAGCACAACCTTTGTATCGCACCGTTCGGATTTAAACGAAGCAGTTCGTTCCCACTCTATTTTGTCTCTATTCGCGAAGGTCCAGCCATTTCCGCTAAGTTCCACGTCAATTTGTCCTTCATCGAATCGTCCAACTTTGTTTTGCTTTCCATTATTTAGTTTGTTTTGTCTGTGTCACTTCTGTCTTGTCGTGACCCATTAGGTTTTTGTTTGGTAAGAATGAAATTATGGGTTTTATGGTTTTGTTGTGTAATTACATTGAGGTGTAATGTTGGATTAATTAATTGTTGATATTGTTTCTTAATGGTACTGTTTGAGGATAGCAATCGAGTCCTTGAATTTCTAATAGATTTGGGTTGGGTTCCATTCCCCAGCTTACTTAGGTAAGATGTGGAATTCACATGTGGGTGAATTAAATGGATGTTATTGTTTGATAAAGTGTTGATTTTTTGTTTACTTATGTTTAGGATTTGGTTTGTTGGGATTAGTTCAATGAAGGAGCTTGAACAAAGTTAAGGTAAGGAATTTTTTACTTAGTGATCCATATGTCAAAGTTGCAATGTATTGACTGAATCAAGAAGGTTGAATTGACTTAATTGAGAATGTTTAACTGCTATGAATTAGAATGTATTGATGGTTTATATGTAGACTTAACTGAGAAGGTTTAACTGTTATGCATAAGTTTGAATGTATTGATGACTCGCTACGCTAACGATTGATTATGTACTAGTATGGTTATTTTTTACTATTTATGTGTTGAACTGAAATGTTGATTATAGGTTGGATTGTATTTTTTAGTGGACTGTTTGAATTGTTAGAATGGATAGAGGAAAAATTGTTAGCTTTATCTATGGAGTAGTGTATCTTGCAAGTGTTCTACGGGATCACCACTTGTTGTGCATTCTTCAGAAGCACTAGACTAGTATGTGTAACCATCGGGAGAACTAGACAGGTTACGTGCATCCTACGGGATCACGAGACTGTTATGTTGCAAGGTACCTCCTAATAGAAAGTTAACTCAATTAATTAATTAATTAATTAATTAATAGTTAATTAAATTATATTTAATTAATATTTTATTTAAATCATATTTAATAAATATCTATCACTTATCTTATAGTTTTAAATTAATTTAAGGGAAATTTTTAAAAAATAGCAAATTTTACAAAATATTTACAACGTATAGCAAATTCTATCGCTGATAGTAATTGATATGCTATAGTGATAGAAGACTATCATAGATAAAATCCAAAATTTTGTTATAGCTTGTAAATATTTTAATTTATTTTTCTATCGTTAAAAATGCCCCTTAATTTAATAAGTCAAATTTAATTAAATAAAATTAAACTAAATATTAATTAATTCTTCAATTAATTAATAGTCAAATTAAATATCTTATATTTAACATGAATTAAATTTGAATCATATTCAAATATAAATTTCTCTCATAACCAATAATTTTAATATGAATCCAATACACATTAAATTGATATTTGAAGTCATTCACATATTTTATCTCTCATAAATTAATTTTGAATCGTATGTAATTTTAAATTTGTATAATAATGTTTAATTAAAATATAAACTTTATATTACAATGTATCGCCATACATTATACTAATTCCTAAAGTAAATTTAAACGTTTCAAATTACAGCCAATATAAATAAATCTCATTACTCTTTACGAGCTAGGAAGGGGACCTAATGGACCTATAGATCAGAAGCTACAACGATATAAGATTAGTTGGCTAAACTCATTAACCACTGTACTCATGTTAACTGTGTGTACACTCCACTAAAGACTCATAGATGAAATATTCTAATTATAGATATATTTATATGTCCATGGATATAGACCAATAACAATAAGTTAGTCCTTCTCGAGTGTTCGTAACACCAGTTAGGTCAAATTACTATTTTACCCCTGGGTTACTTCTAGTCCTTAAACCATCTTGTGCCATATAGAGGGTAGGGCCCTTTGTTCAAGTCCCAGATACACCATTTAAGGACACACTCATCTACTTACCCTAAAGTTGAGAAGGAGTGAATTCCATCTTGTGTAATTATGTTCTCAGCTCCCCCTCGGTCTTGTCTCTAAAATGATAAGCATATTGGGTCGGTAATCTGGCCTCTCTCACCTGTACAAATAAAAAGACAATCGCTCACGAACAGGAGTTCATAATACACTCAGGATTAAGACTAAGTTACCTAGGTTATCATAATGAAAACAAAGTGAGTTATATCCATAGTGTTACAAGGATAAGGTACACAACCTTATCCCTATACTATAGACCCTTTAAGTTGATCTCGAATATTGATCCCTGTATATCTCTACATACTATTCAAGACTCATCAATAACATTTATTAAAATTATAATGATAACACTTTTTATTAATAACGATCAACGAATTGTATTTATAATCTACGAGTTTTAAGACATAAATCCCAACAGTCAGCTCCTACTTACAACTTTAGACGTGTAAACTTAATATTTCACTTAACCATACTTATCTCTTAACCTTACACATAAACAACTGTCAAATCAAGTTTAGACATTTTCCTCGCTTGGCTTCGCCTCATGTTTTATTGCAAAAACTTAAATGTACTTAAACACCGAATGTCTTCTTGCATTGCCATACTTCAACGCGGACCAAAACTTCAAATTCCTAACACCAGCCTTCAAAACGCAATCTCTTTTCAAAAGACCTTCTTTTAACACTTAGTAAGCAATTGAACTTTCTATTCCAAACATGGGTCTCACATGCAGTTTCTGTTACTCTGATGACGTAGTAACAGTACTTGAAACTGCAGTACCTTCTAACACATACAGACTATTCCTCAAGTTTCTACTCGATTTAACCAAAGAACATTTGGTAACTCCTGATCTACCTAATTCAACAACAGATATTAGACTACGTTTGAGTTTTGGAACATACCTCACATTTGTGAGCTTTTTGATCAACTCCTCATGTGTTTCAATTTGAACTGATCTAGTTCCCTTGACATCACAGAACTGTTATCACCCATTAAATACATTTTCCCTTTCATTTTTTGAAAGTTAATAAGAAAAACTTGATTAGGAGTCATGTCATAAGTGAACCCTGAATCCATGATCCAAGCATCTTACAAATTATTGTAGGACACAATCAAGACCTCTGTTGAATCATTCCTATGAGTGACATTTGATGCATTTGTCTTAGCTGCATTCTTGCTACTAGATGCTTCCTTACTCTTATTCAAAGAGCAATCTATCTTTAATTACCCATCTTTATGACACAAGAAAAACTTTCTAGCTTTCTCCTTTGATTTCATCTTGGAACTCTTTTCTTTGCCTTTTCAATTCTTTTTATCACTTTTTCCTTTGACCATGAGTAACTCTACATTCTTGCGTTCTTTCTTAAATTCAAGATTTCTAGCCTTCACGACATCCGACACTATATCCATGGTCAATGAATCACGACTATATTTAATAGTTGCCTTAATAACTTCATGATATGTTTCAGGTAATGAATTTGAAAGATTCGCTGCTTGATTCTCATTCGACATCTTCTCACAGATGTTATTGAGATTTAACTATAATTTTTTCAAGTTCATCCGGGTGCTCTTCTAATCCTTTACTTTGGTCTATCTTATATCCAAAGAACTTTTCCTTTAAATATAATTTGTTTGGCAAGGACTTTGTCAAGTAAAGACTTTTCTAGCTTTTTCCATAACTTCCTTGTAGTAGCACTCCATATAAGAGATACAGAAGGATCGTCAAATAAGCTATTTCATCCATATCTTTTTTCTCATCTTGTATATATAATAGTTTATGAAAGGCTCACTTCATCTAATATATTTACGACCTTTTGTACCTAAATAACGCTAATCTTTTTTATCTGAAGAGCAAAATCACCCTTCTAGTCAAACTTAGCCATCTTAAATTGTGTGGAAGATATTTTTACAAAAGTGTTTCAACCAAGAATATGTCAACTGCAAACTATCACACAAACCCAACCCTTCTTTGAATCAAATGGACCTCTAATACCACTTATTAGAATTTCTCCAAGAAATTAAAAACATATATAGTGGTTTGACTAATTTGGTCTACATCCACTTTCTTAAGAGTAATCAACTTAAAATTACAGATATCAATAAGATAACAACAATCTATAATTAATGACGCTGAAATCATTTATACCATCGTCCAAAACATAAAGAAACTGAGAGACCCATGTCTTGGTTGATGCCTATGAAACTGAGACACAAAACCCATCGGGAACCACTTCCTCTGACTAGAGATCAACTTGTCGAGCAACCAGTGCACACCGAAGAAGAACCCACAATCAACAATCTAAAAAACCATCGTTGATGAATTGTTAAAAGCCGCTGTCAAACCACCGTAAAAACTGTCAGAAGAACGTGTCTGTCAAGCCCCGTCAAATGTCGTTAATCGCTCCAGAAAAACATTTAACGGTGAAACCCACAACTGAACCCATCACAAAGTCATTTAAAAGAATGTTGAAACTTCGATGATGTCAATACTCTTCGTCGGCCAACGTCTTCTGTCTGTTGGTTATCTCTCTCTTCTTCTTTTGTGTGTATTTATAGCTACCCTATCTCACTCCGTCTTTTCTTATATTTTTGGCTACCTCTCATGTCACTCTCTTCTTCTTTCCCGATTATTAAAAGACTTAAAAGAAAGAAGATGCATTTAATTGCAAAATTGTCACATTAAAGTAAAATTACAACTACCTTCGGATCATAACACCTCTTTTTGCATATTGCAAATTTAGAAAATATGACGGTAATCAGATGGTAATCTATTTTTAAATTTGCTATTTTCGTAATTTTGAAAATGTAAGTGACATGTGCTCTATTATCATAACTTTTTTTACTATTTTTGCAAACTTCCCTTTTAAAAACCTCTTAAATATTTTTCGTTTCCTACCATATTTAATTAAATCAATTAAATTTAACATTAATTAAATAAAACCAATAACTAAAAATAATTACTTAAGCAGAATATTAAAACCCTAATTTACTAAAACTATCCGACTAAGGTTTCAACTTTATGAAAATGATTTATAAAATATAATATCAAAATGATGAAATTTTGAAATGAAAACCAATTAGATACATCTATCCATTGTACTAGAACTTGGATCACTACAACAAAAACTATCTTCTATGAAAGTTATTTGGAACCAAGTTAAAAGGAAGGAAGAAAAAATTGTCACAAAAGGTGAAAATTATCGTTTTTTGCAGGAAAAAATGATGTTTTCGGATTCTTCATTTTCGTGACAGTTATTTGTTGTCATAAAAGGTAAAAAATTAAATAATTATATTTTTTATGAAATTTATTAAATAATTTTTAATAAAAAAAACCTCAAGGCTTCGACCCTTCAATTTCTCAAACATTTTCGAACATCTCATCTTCATCGAAAATGCCAGCACGGACCATTGAACATCTTCGACCGTCGAACAAGATTGACCATATTAAACACGGCTAACCATCTTCGAACACCCTCAACCACTCCAAACGCAAACGACCTTATCTGAACGTCGTCTGTCATTGGCTATCGTCGACCATCTTTTAACACCACCGACCATCTCTGAACACCCTCCACCACTCCAAATGCGGTCGACTATCTTCGAGCACCATTTGTCATCGGCTATCATTGCCCATCAACCTCGCTTGTCGTCGATCGCATCTTCTCAGGTTAGGGTTTGTATTTTTCGTCCGTTGGTATCATTTCCAGAACTTTGTTGTTTCCTCAACCTCAAATTTCTAATACAATGTTGTTTTACACAATCGAACATACAGATTTTGTAGTAAGTTTATTGAACATACAAATTTTAGGAGTGCAACTTTAATTTATTGAACATACAAATTGTTGTTTTTTCAACGTCGCCTTTCGAGAGTGCAACTTTATTGAACATACAAATTTTGTACTAAGTTTCTGTTTTTAGCTTCTAACTCCCTCTATTACAACATTTTAATAGTATTTTTATTTTCAATGGTTGACTTAGGTTATGTTAGAGTAGGTGAAATGAACTAATGTAGCTTCACATCTTCTTATGTTCTCTTTATGTTATCATAATTATGCTAAGCTTTTTTACGTTCCTAGATCTTTTAAGAAATTATATAAGGATCATGAATATTCATTTTAATTTGTTTGATTTTTTTTCTTATGCATTGGCATTCGCAAGTATTTCATTTATCTGTTTTGTACCTTTTCAAATTAGAGTTGCATGTTTTGATATTTTCCAAGTTAAATAGAAATAGTGACTTGCAATCTTCACATTTTACTGTTGGTAACTGTTAGAGGACTTATGTGCAGGTTACACCTATAACTTTGTACTTTGTTTTGCATACAATGTTGTTGAAAAGGAAGTATTTGAATTGTTAAAATAGATTTTTTTACCCATATTCAAAAGCTATCTTCAAATCTCAAAGCACTTAGTTCAAAATGGATCTTTTTCACTGTGAGAGTGGCCTAAATATTATTTGGCTTATTCTTTCTTGAAATGATGTTGTTGTCATGCAACTAAGTTGTCTTGAATTACCCTAATATGCTCAAAAACCCTGTAGGTCTATATTTCCCATATGATTTTATGAATGGTTTGTCTTAACTTCTTTGCGTATTGTGTTGAAGAGCTATCCTTAATGTTTTTTACAATTTGCTACCCATGGTTAGTTTTTTATTAGTTATTATTAAAGATGCAAGCCAATAGTAGTAAAGTTGATTTGACCTTTTCGTAAGATGGAAAGCACATCCTTCAATAATATAGTAGTTTTTTGGATGCCCATACTCATGCTATTATGTTTGAATAGTTTTAAATAAATGTTTCACCTTTTTGTTTTAGAGTTTGTTTATTGGAGTCATCATTTTACAAGTTAGTGGTGGGAAATTCGCATTTATTGCTCTTTAGTGAAGACACGTTCTTCATTTATCTTTTTCCTTTAATTATATTCAATGCCTGGTAAAGTTTTTGCACCACATGATTCATAATGCCTGTAACAAATTTATACAAGTAGCAGTCCTTTTATAAATCATAAGCAATGGGTGACTTGTTTTTCTTCATTCATAATTGTTGACCATGACCACAACTACATTTGATTTGTGCTTGTTGCTCTATGCTGGTTTATTTAAAAAGAAGTTAGATTGTAGAATTGAACTTGTTGTCATTTGTGCTGCGCATGGTAACCTAAAGTTCTAATCTAGTATGTTGTTCTAGAAGTTGAAGCAAACATCTTCCAATGAGGTTGATTTAGATTTTAGCCAATTCATTGTTTTTCATGATGTGTTTAGTCTAATAAAGTTGTAGTTGAACAAGTACAATAACACTAATGATTTAGGCTAATATTTTTTTCGTAAAAAGGTTGTATGTGCAACAACCACATTCATTTCCAGAAGAAACGAAGATTTTGAGGAAGTGGAGGTGTGCTTTTACAAATGAATCTACATCTTTCTAGTTACAATGTTTTTGTGTCATTGTCTAAGAAGCGCAGGTACTTGCATTTAACTTATGTGTCCATGTTTTATGCATATTCATTACTTGGCCAACTCCAACATTTGTTACAAACACATCAAATAATTGTATGGCACAATAGAGACGTTAGACAGGTGTAAGACTTCAAAAGTTAATATGGGTCAAATTTTTGTTAAAATGTGTATCGAACACTTGTTCCATGCTAAATAGACACATATGTTCATCTTTTAAGCATATAGATGCGCTTATTGGACTTGAATTTCTTTTTTCCAAGTTTTTTGAAACTTTACTAAAGCAGAGGGTTAAGAAATTTTCGAGTTGGTAGTGTTTGTATATAAAATTTATGTATTGTAGGATGTAGTTATTGATCGATTTCCTTAAGTTGTAAGACCATCTATTTTATAACTAGGTTTGTTTAAAGGCCAATTTAGAAGATTCAATTTTTATACAGCTATACAATGGACAAGTCATGGATGACGGAAAACTGGGATACGATATGAATACGTACTTAGCACCCTTAATTGATAACCTAAAAATGCTGTGGGAAGATAGAGTTTGGTGTTTCGATGCATATCAAAAAGAATATTTCACATTGCGGGTTGTCTTATTGTGGACGATCAATAATTTTCCAGAATATGGTAGTCTATGCGGTTGTAGTGTCAAAGGATATAAGGCTTATCCAATATGTGGAGAGGAGACTACTTTAATAACACTACAACATGGAAAAAAAATTATTACATGGGACACATGAAGTTTTTGCCAAGACATCATCCATACATAATACAAAAGAAATTTTTTTTGATGGTAAGCAAGAGCATGGAACTCCTCCATAACCCTTGTTGAGGGAGGCCATGTACTTCAAACTGAAAGACATGATATTTTCATGTGGGAAGAAGTATAGAAAGACATTGCTTAATGAAGGTGGCAATGACCATCGGAAAAGAAGATCATAATTTTTCACACTACCATATTTGAAACACTTACATGTACGACACTATCTAGACGTAATGCATGTTGAAAAGAATATATGCATGAACATAGTAGGCACCTTGCTTGATATACCAGGAAAAAGTAAAGATGGGATGAATACAAGACTTGATTTATTTGAAATGAAAATTAGACTAAAATTTGCACCAACATTTACAGGTAATAGAACTTACATACCCGCGACATGCTATACATTGTCAAGAGAAGAGAAGTATCGGTTTTGTAAGATTTTGTCTGAAATTAAAGTTTCAGAAGGATATTCATCAAATATTAGAAGTCGTGTCTCTTTGGATGACTTAAAATTGACTGACCTTAAATTGCATGACAGTCATGTTTTAATACAACAACTACTTCCAATTGCAATACGCTCAGTCCTACCGAAGAATGTGAGGTACATTATCAGTAGACTTTGCTTTTTCTTCAATGCAATTTGCGCTAAGAAAATTTCTATCTCAAAGCTTGATGTATTGCAAGAAGATATAGTTCTAACTTTATGCAATCTTGAGAAGTATTTTTCATCCTCATTATTCACAATTATGGTTCATCTTGTTGTTCATCTTGTGAGAAAAAGTAAAGCTTTGTAGACCTATACATTTGCGGTGGATGTACCCATTTGAATGATGCATGAAAGTTTTGAAAAGTTATGTTTGTAATAGAACTCGACCAGAAGGATGCATTGCAGAAGCACAAATATTTGAAGAGACTGTTGAATTCTGTTTCGATTTTCTTTCTGGATTAGATCCTATTGGTCTAGGTCACTCAATTCAAGGGAAGACAGACAAAGCGATAGATCACTATCAGCAAGAACATACGTTTGACTTGATGTGCAACAACTGAAGCAAGCACATCTTCACGTTTATTTACCCTTATAGATAGATAGAGTAAGCATTCCTATGATTATACACCCCCATTTATTTACCCTTCACAAAGAACGATTTAATGTACGACACATTTTGTAGACGACATTTGAACCAGTTAAAAATGGAAAATCAAATAAGAGCAAGAAATGAACAATGACTACAAGTTGAACATAATCGATCATTCGGTGCATGGATACGAGATCAGGTTATTAAACTATAAACTTTGCATTTTTTTTCTTCTTATTGGCTACTAGTTATAACAAATGACTTTTCTCTTTAATAGGTAATGAGTGAATTATAGGAAGGACGGGTACATGGACCCCACCCTGCTTTAACAACGTATGACAAGTACATGATTAATGGATCTTGTACCACATAAAGTCCCGTGATGACCATCGAACTGTTCAAAATAGTGGGATTATGTTAGTCGCAACGACAATGCAAGTGTCTACCGCGAAGGACAAAAATTCGGTCATTTGTGACATGTCTTTCTATGAGATGATTCAAGAGATTTGGAAAGTCAACTACAATATGTTTAAGGTTGTTCTTTTCAAATGCCATTGAGTTGAAAATAATGAAGGTGTTTGAATGGACGATCTTAATTACACGCTGGTTGACCTCAGCCGAATTAGACACTCTTCAAATTCGTTCATTATTGCCACGCACGGTAGACAAGTATTCTATGTCACAGATCCTGTTGATGCAAGATGGTCGCTTGTTGTCATGCCATCAGAGGACTTTCCTTACAAATATTTTGATGATGACATAGGAGACATGTTGTCGCACTATCCCCCAGTCTCAAAATGTTCAACAAGATGTGATATTGATGAAAGTGGGGAAACATATGCTAGACCTAACCATGAAGGCATGTGTTACCACTTGACTTTCAGAAGTATGTATAGTAAAAAGCATAAATTCAGTTATTTGGTTGTGTTCAATGTTCATTACATATTGTTAATGATTGTCGTTTTTTTAGGACAATGTCATTTTCAGATATGACTACTTCAGAATCTACCATTATCAAGTTTTAATTTCATGTTTATAAGTTTTTTTTTCAAATTTGGACACTATAATATATTAGATATGCTATATTGAAGGTGTTATGAGCAGAGGACAAGAGCTTTGGACGTTGGTCTGCAACTTGGTGTCAACAATTCACTGTGCTCTTAAGAAGAGGAATTAAGGAAAGAAAACATGATTCTTTTTCTGCACTCAAGATTGGCCAAGTTTTAGCTGTTTCTCTCATATGTGGACTCTTATGGTGGCAATCTGATGATTCACATTTACAAGATAAGGTTTCAATCTCTCGATCTCTCACGCTCTCTTTTCTCGTTTCTTAATTTATTCATTTTGTTTAAATAAATGTATGTTTGGATTGATATTTGTGTAAAGATACATTTTCTTTTACTTAGAAACACATCTTTATACATTTAGAAAGTCAATTTAACATGTCGTCAGCTTATGTGTACTACATTACGAAAAATATGCTTGATAGGGTTAAAACGACTTCTTAGCCAGTATTTGTGGCTAGAAATTACTATTTTCAACGGACATGTGTAGGTGTTTCTTTAGAAATTCAGAAGCAAAAGGTATTGTGTGAAAAACCATTTATAGAGTATTATTTTTGCTTAATTACTGTATGATCTATTATGTGTTAATAATCTTGTAGAGAGATAAGCAAGACATTAGTTATCTCAACACAAAAGGAAACTTCGGAGCCAAATTTTGGGATGAGAGAAGAATATTAAAATAGAAAGCTCACACACACAAAATAAAAAAATAAAAAAAAAACAAGAGGAGATAAAAGTTGATATTGTTCTGAGTCGTTCTCTAGCTCTCTTGGTGTATAACTCTCCTTCGATGGAAATGCACCTTCTGGAATGACATATGAAAGTGTTTAAAAATGTGTCAAGCTAGTTGATATGTGTTGTTGTACTCTGATTCTACTTTCCCATGTACTTTGTTAAATAAAAAGCTAGTCATTATTATTGAAAGGATTTACAAAACTTTCTTTCTCATATAAAGAAAGAAGTACAAGATGAATATACTACTCAACATTATTATATAGTATAAAAATGGAAACTATAGTTTGCACACACCAACAAAGTAGAAATTTAG
>JBBPDI010000023.1:26097333-26108956 GCA_037974545.1 Cucumis variabilis | reverse complement strand
TGGGCAACCCTATTACATTTTCTATGTGCAAAATTTATTCCCACAACATTTGCAGCACCCAAATAAATGTGTCACACGTTAGACATAAACAACACCAAGGAGATAAATTTAAGGTTGAAGCTCTCAATTTGTCCATAACCACATGCGCGCCCGACTCCACTGTTAAAGGTCTACAATCTAATATTTCCAGTAGCTATATAGACCAAAAAAAAAATGGTGCTCACTTCTTAACCTCAAGACCAAACATCCCCAACCGAAAGACTGCCTAAGGCCATAACCACATGCCCACAACAAATCCTACACCACCGCTCGTAATCCCACTCCCAATCACTTAGGGTGACATGCAACGTCGATGTTCAGCTTCAGACCCCCTCTAATTGGAGGTATCCATCTACACAAAGGAGAAGGAACGAATTCATTCAAAACCACCTCCCCTCTGCACAATATGACCATTTGGCTAGCCACCCCTCGGCGAGAACCCATCACCCCCTTATGTCGAATGTCCTTAATGTCACTCCCCACCCGAAAACGCATCCTCCCTCTTGTTTCGAGTGCGAACATGACTTGGGTAGTTTAGAACGTCGAACTTGTACTTAAATTGAACTTTAAACGCTTCGTCAGGATGTTTAGTCCTTTAAAGAGTGTGATGAACACCACCAAAATAGAATATTTTAGAGGAAATAAAAAAAAAATTATTAGAAGACTTTTAACTCTTTATGTGAGTATTTTACATCACACTTGGATGATTTACATTACTACATTTCAATCCTATTTATAGGATTATCATTGAGCATAACTCATACCACAATTAAACACAACAATTTAAATTCCATACATAATTAATGTAAAACTCTTTCTAAATTAACTCCAACATTTTGACTCACATCCTTTAATTTTTTTCAACTCTAATAAATCAACTCACATAAGCCTATTTATTTAAAACATGTTTACTTTTCAACATCTTCCCTTTAATATGTTTTCTAAAAAGCTCCAAACAAAGTTCTTAACTTGTTAAGCAAATTAACTTTGAGTGGCTTCGTGAAAATATCTTCAATTTGATATTCAGTCTTCACATATTCAACTTGCACCTCCTTCCTTGAAATGCAATCTCTGATTGATGAAGTGAAATCTTGTATATCAATATGTTTGCTACGATCATGGAACAGTGATTCTTTGCTAAAGCAATTGTTGACTTATTGTCTATTTGGACCACAGTTAGATTATCTTACAAAATTTCAAGTGTCTTTAATAGATTTCTTAACCAAATTCCATGACAGACACATTAAGCTACAACAAATCTGCCTCACAAGTGGAAAATGTCACAATAGTTTGCTTCGTAGAACTCCAAGTAAATGCAGTATTACCAATGAAAAGAAAACATATCCATCAATGCTCTTTCGATCATTAGTATCTTCAGCCCAGTCACTATCACAATAGCCTTCAAGCTTGAATTCTTTAGATGAAGAATAAAATAACCCATAGTCAAGCGTACCTTTGAGGTAACGAAGAATTCTCTTTACCACTTTCAAATGAGTAGTTGTATAAAATTTCATAAATTGACTCACCAATCCAATGCTAAAAAGAACATTTGGTCGTGTCCAAGTCAAATATCTCAAACTCTCAACCAAACTTTTGAAATATGAAGGATCAACATCTCCTTCTTCATATTTGGACAAGTTGGTCCTAGTTTCAATCTGAGTTATGACAGGCTTAGAATTGATCATATTGAACTTCTCTAGAATTTCTCTAGTATGTCGTTCTTGAGAGATGAAAATACCTTTTTATGACTACTTCACTTCACTGCCAAGGTAATATGACATCAGTCATATATTTGTCATTTCAAATTCTTAGGTCATTGCCTTCTTGACATCTTCAAACATACTTGCACAATTTCTTGTAAAAATTAAGTCATCCATGTATAAACAAACTACCAAAATATCTTTATGATCATTAGTCTTAATATAAAGAGAATGTTCATAAGGGCACCTCAAATACCCATTATAAAGTAAATATTTGTTGATTCTGCTATTCCACATTCTTGCCTTTTTCAATTTTAAAACTTTATCCTCTTAACCTTTCACAGAATAACAAATAGGTTGTTCTAAGTAGACTTCTTCTTCTAGATATCAACTCAAAAATTTTAATTTGACATCCATCTAAAAGATCTTCCAATTATTTTGAGCAGCAAGCACAATTAACAACCTTATGGTTTCAAAACGAGCAACATGAGCAAATACTTCATAGTAATCAAGGCATTTTCTTTGAGAATAACCTTTTGTAACTAATCTTGCTTTGTATCTCTCCATTTTTCCCTTTTCATTTCTTTTTATCTTGAACACCCATTTGACACATAATGTTTTCTTTCCATTTGAAAGAGTTGAAAGTTTTTGTGTCTCATTCCTTTTAATGGCTTTTATTTCTTCATCCATAGCAATCTTCCACTTGGCATTTTGAGAAGCTTCTTCAAACTTCAAAGGTTTTATTGTCACCAATAGACAAAAGAGAGTAAGGTTATTAAAAACTTTGACTTAACTCTTCAGTGTCATCATATATGTCTCATAAACTTCTCATGCCACGAGGCCTTTCACTTGAACTTGCAGATGATGAAGGTGTGTTTTATTGTGAAGTGATGGACGATGTTGGTAGTGTTGATGGAAAAGCAATGTCACTAGGCTCATCATGATCATCAGAAAAAAAACAAAATTTTGTAGTCTTCTAGTTAGTCATTCTAATTCAATGATGCTTCTTCATCAAACACAACATCTCTGCTTAACATCACCTTCTTTGTAACAAGATTATAAAGTTTGTAGCCTTTTGAGCTTGCATCATAGCCAACAAAAACATGCTTCTCACTTTTATCATCAAACTTACTACGATTTTGATCAGGTATATGCGCGTAAGCCATACATCCAAATACTCTCAAATGAGCAATATATTGTTTTCGTCTTGTCATGCTTGTTGAGGTGTTTTGTTCGATAAGCTTCTAGTAGGGAAACGATTTGACAAGTACACTGCACATTTAACAATTCGTGCCCAAAATTTTTTTGCATGTTTTTGATCTTCAACACATGCTTCGAGTCATGTTAAGTATTGTTTAATTCTTCCTCTCAACAACACCATTTTGTTGAGGAGTAAATGGAATTGTCCTAGGTCGATGAATTTTATTTTTTGTGCAAGAAGGTTTGAATTCATTTTAAGTGAATTCGCCTCCCCTATCCAATCTTAAAACTTTTATGTAATAACCACTTTCTTTTTCAACAAGGGCTTTAAATCTCTTGAACATGCCAGATACTTATGATTTCTCCTTGACAAAGTAGAGCCAAGTTTTTCAGCTAAAATCATCAATTAATAATAAGAAATAATTATTCTTACCAAAAGAACATAGTTTGATAGGTCTACAAAGATCAGTGTGAACTAACTCTAATGGCCTTCTTACCCTCGAAATGAATCTTATGGAAAACTCTTCCTTGATTGTTTTTCGTAAAGACAACCTTCACAAAATTGATCTAGATGTTTGACATATGGTAACTCTTTCACCATGTCCTTCCTAGCTAATAGCCTCAAGCCATCAAAGTTCAAATATTCAATTCTCAAGTACCAAATCCAATTTGGATTTTTCAAACAAGACTTTAAACATTTAGCAACATCAGTTTGAATGTTTAACAAGAAAATTCTATTTTTCATCATTTCCACTTTAGCAATCATATTGTCATGATTATCTCTTATCAAAAGATTATAATCCTTAGTCAAAATATTGTAGTCTTTCTCTAAGAGTTGTCCCAAACTCAAAATGTTGTTCTTCATATTAGGTACATAATAAACGTTAATTAGAGATAAACTCATGCTTTCTATTCTTCAAATTAATCAAAATTTTACCATTTCTTTTAATTGGAATTTTTGTGGCATCACCTAATACGATATCGCCACCAACAGAGTTTCATCAAGCTCCACGAACTTCGATTTACTTCCACACATGCGATTGCTTGAACCACTATCGAGATACCATGTATTGTTTTCACACCTTGCATGCTAAAAGCAATGATAAATCACCGTTTTCTTCATCTGTCTCAACATAATTTGCATTTTCTTTAACTCTATTTCTACATTTCCAGGAATATTGGACGAATTTATAACAATTATAACATCGAACCTGTCTTTTGTCATAACCTCATGTCATTAATTGATTTTTCTCCATTTAACCTCGAATAATGTTGTCTTCCATGACCTATTGATTAATTTGAGTTTGAATTACTCTCATCCAATTTTCTTTGACCACCTCGACCTTGACCTCTGAAATCACCACGTCCTCAACCTCGATTTCCTTTTTCTAGGTTGTCTTCCTTGTATTTTAATTGCAACTTTGACTGAAAAAGTTACTTAGTCGTTTACTTGTTCTTCTTAAGAAGCTTCTTCGGGCTTGTAAAGAACTCATATGTTGATTAATGGACATTGTACTCAAATCCTTTGATTCTTCAATAGTTATGACGATTAAATTGAATTTTTCATCAAATACGCAAAGTATATTTTCTACTACTTGCTCATCACTTATTGTCTCACCATATCTTTTCATTTCATTTACTACTGCTAGCAATATTGAAGTATAATCTGAATGTGATTCAGACTCCTTCATATGCAATGATTCATTAATCTCCTCTCAATTTTTAAAGGCAAACCTTCTTGACTTGATCTACTCCTTTATACGTATTCTCCAATATTTGCCATGCTTATTGTGCAGTAGTTGCTCCAGAAATTTTCTTGAAATTTGAATCATCATTGGCTTGATGAATGATGATGAGAGCCTTTTGATCTTTTTTTTCTTGTATTTTGTAAAGTTTCTCATTGAGCTTGACTCAAAGCTAAATCATTTTCTGGTTCTACATAAACATTATTAACAATGTCCCACACATCTTATGAACTAAGTAGAGCTTTCTTTCGAATTCACCAACTACTATAATTTTCTTTTATAAGTCAAGGTACTTGGAAGGGAACTAAAATTGTTGTTTTCCATTTGCAAAAACAATTTTGTTAAACTCAAAACTCAAGCTCGGATACCACTTTGTTTGATGCGAGTGATGAACACCCAACCAAATAAAATATTTTAAAGGAAATAAAAAAAAAAACTTATTGGAAAACTTTAACTCTTTTTATTTGTATTCTACTTCACACTTCGATGATTTAGATTACAATATTTCAATCATATTTATAGGATTGTCATGAGCATAACACATACAACAATTTAAATTTCAAACTTAATTAATGTGAAACTCTTACTAAATTAACTCTAAAATTTTAATTCACATCCTTTAATTTTTTTTCATCTCTCATAGATCAATTCACATATAACTTATTTATTTAAAACATGTTTGATTTTTAACACTTAAATCAAACAAGTAATGCATTTTGGAACTAAAATCTAATAATTTGAGACCACTGAACAACTTTATTTCAATCAATTTCTCACTTAGTACAATTACAAGACAATTGCTTGAAGACTTAAAACATCAAAACTTAAACTCCAACGCCTTGCAACAACTCTTATCGCCTGGTCCAAATGCAACACCTAATCTTCACCACACGGTCTTGCTATCTGTTTACTTGGAAAAGAGAAGACTTAAAACATAAGGCTATCGCTTAGTGAGTGATATTTTTATGAAAACCTTTGGGGACTACAAGTACATGCATAAAGTCATTTTACAAGAGCAATTTCACAATGTCTCTTCATGCGTTAAATAATCATTCATCACATTAGCCTCTACTTATTCATTTCGCAAGAACATTAAACCACTCCCAGGCATAGACTACTATAACGACGCATATCACCATTGACATCCCTTGATGAAATTCAGGTTCAATTCCTAGTGCCCAGACGATCGACTCGAATGTGGACATCTTAATGCATCTGACCACCTTTTCATTGCCATGTAGTCCTTTCACCGCATGGATGTCTTGACTCACTATAAGAAATGGAGCTTTTAATAGACCTTGAGGATAGCCCAGCTTTAGATAGGACTATTGAAAAATGAAAAAAAAAAATATATGGAATTAAAAATGAAAAAAAACCACCCAAAAAATTCATTCCCTCATTTCTCAAATTTCATAATTCCCCTTTTTGTTCCTTCACACAATCATAATACCCAACCTCCCTTTTTCACTCACGCTCTGTTGCCACGCACAACCACCCTTCCATCCAACCTTCGACGTCGTCTACAGGCCTCCAACAACATTTGTTGTTGTCTGTGTCCAACTGTTATCATCGTTTAAGCTTGCTTTTGGTCGCAATGAGCACTAAATTGAATTTTGACCTTTTACCCATTCTAAAGATAATAAGGTAGTGCTAATGTGGTTTTAGGGTAAGCATTATGCTTTTAATGATTTCTATAGGCAGTAATTACTAATGAAAAGAGCATATATGTTGCTCTTTATAGGAATCACGTATGTGAGTGTGAATGGTCCAGTTCTGTGAGAATTTTTAAGGTTAATTCCCTAAAATACTCATGAGACTAGGTGGTGTTCAAGGCCAAAACAGATACAATTATGAGAACAAACTTTGTTATAATGATAAACTGTGTGATACCTATTGTCTTAGTTTACTCTAGAACAGTTGACAGTTCAAGGCATCATATCCATTGGTTAATCAAGTAAACTCAATTGATGCTCACTAGGAAAAGTTTCAAAGTTTTATAGTACTTATCCTACTACAGGTTCTCCATTGGGAGAAACCGAATATTTTATTCTATCTTACTTTGTCAACTTACCATTTAACGGGGGATTGTTACTTCACTTCATGAGAATAACCAATTTAGAGAAATGATACAACTATTCAAATGGTCAACAATAAGGTCTTTACATTAAGTGCACTTTCTCTAAATTTGGTATATGAATTTGGTTTTAGTGTTCTATAATTTTACCTTCTCCAAAATATATTTCTTTTTATTTTCAAAATTGTTGAAGAAACTTCGGTACATTCACAAAATTTTGGTCGTTGATTTTCTGTTCTAGAAAAAAAGATAATATTTTCTATCATGTGAAACAATTACTCTCAAACTCAAGCATTAGGGTGAATAAAATTGTTTTAAGGACAACATGAATTTGTTAGGCTCAATTTTTAATACATGTGTTGTATGTGTTTTACAAACAACCTAAATCACAGTATAAAGAGTAATTGTGCCATCCTGCAAGATAAAAATAGTAAGTCGGAAATACTCTACAGCTTTCCTAACATTTTTTATATCCATCATAAATCATGTAAAAAAGTGTTTGGGTACGGTGTTAAATATAATGTTTAAATATATGATTGTTTGAGTATGAGCATTTTAAGAATGAGGGGGGAAAGGAAACCCATAGAAACAGATCTTAATATACCTCTTATTTGAACAAACAAATGTAATACAACCTTCACCATATTTGAGACTGAAGTAAACTAAATCCGCAGACACAAAAATGTTTGGGTGATCTCAGTCCAGAAAATTTTAAGTTAACCGATTCAAAGTTTAAGCCCCCACGAAAGAAAGGTAATAACTAGGGCAGATTTATTAATGGACGAAGAACACGTTTGTATTCTTATTAAATTCTACTTTTGGTATGATGGTTGTGTTCCTATAAAACCATAACGTTGTTCGATTTATGTTTACTACAAACTTTTTTTTTTCTTGTTATATAGTGTCCAACATAAATTTCTAGAGCCGCCACGGATAACAACAAATACCCAAATTTTCAAATGTAAAATTTTATGAACATCAAATAGTGAAAAAATGGAAGAAATGAAAGAGTGAATAAAACTTTGAAAGAGATTCTAAAATATCCAGAGATTGGAGGGAGAGAAGGCGGGAGGAGATGGAAAAAGTGGTGAGTTTGAGTGTGGTGGGAGAGGTAGGTTTTTGTTTTTCTTAAAAGAATGGTAAAACAGCCCTTTCATATTCTAAAAGTCCTATTAGTCTGTGTATACCATTAAAACCCAGCTCAACCTAACCCAAATCTCTTTCAATTGCAAAGATCAAAAACACAGAGTGTGAAAATCCATTTTGATGTGGACCAAAGCGTGTGTTCGTGTCAAAATGAGGACCTAACAATATTCGGCTACCATTAAGGGAAATTAATGTTGGTCAAAAATAAAGGTTTTATTAAATGGTCCCATGATTTGAATTGGAAGAAAAATCAAGATGTCAAATTGTTAGACCTTCACATTTCCAACCAATTCAAATAGGTTTTGTAGTTTCACCTTCACCCACGTGGGGATTTATTAAGTTTCTATCTTTTAATAATTCTTATTTATTTTACCAATATTATTATTTTCTCTTTTATATTTTTTAAATTTTGACTTTGATCCTTTGCACACGTTTCATTGTCTTGCTGTTTCTTTTTTTCTTTTTTAATTATTATTCAAATTATATATGATTTACCAAAATTATTTTAAATGATAGATTTCTCAAATATTTACATATATAATAAAAACTATTATAATTTATCTATAATAGACACAATAGATTAAGATAAACACAGATAATAATTTATCTTAATCTATTGTGGTTCACCGTAAATAAACTATGATATTTTGTTATATTTTATAAATATTTTGGTTCAATTTTTGTATATTTAAAAATAACTTCAAATATACTAAAATTAATCAAAATATTTACATATATATGACAAAAATATTTGAAACCACTACAAAAATTCCTAGTCACTAATAACATGCAAAGAGGGGGTCTTCAAGAAAATAACCCCCTACTTTCATGAACTGATATGCATTGTAAATATGTAAAAAGTAGACATTGCAGCCTAACTTCTGTAGTGGAAACTGTGAACAGAGCACTAATTGCCTCAATCATATGCAACAAAATGGAGTTTTATGCAAGCACCTACCGGTATTAGAGCACAACCATGTACCCAATCAATTCAGAAACAATTAACTTGGGACTGAACTGAAAGCAATAATATAATTGGATTAACAACCGTGGTGTGAACTGAATTGCAATGAACTAATTGAAATATCATCAAGTGAAGATAAGAAACAAAAAATGTTGTTCATATCCTCACTGCATACAGAAACACAAATTCTTAACTTTGTTACAATTCTCTCCGTTCAGGATCCTAGATTGATACATCTCAATAAAAGAAGAAGAAATCATTCACCTTATTCCAAGAAAGAGGAGATAAGAAATCAAAATCAGAATCAGATAGCAAAAATTGTATTATAAACTTTACAACCTCCACTTAAAGACTACTATTACAACTCACTCATAGCCTAAAAAATCCATGTACATGAATTCCTCGTTTTTTTTTTCTTGTAAAAGTACCCTTTTAATTTTACAAGAAACAACTTTCCCTAAAATCTCTCTCGTTGTAGTTTCCATTTTCAATTAAATAATGTCAATCTCTCTTAAACCAAACCAAGATTTGATATCTTATAATTCTTCTATTCTATTGAATTTCATTCATATACAATACCCATTTTTAAAAAATAATTAATGAATATCCAGCTGTAGGTGTACGATATTTCCTATAAAAATCCAGTATATTGTTTTATATGCAAAGCTTACAGAATATATTGCAACAACTCATTCCATTTCATTATATTCAAAATCAAATGTATCCTATAATAATATATAAACTTGGCATAATTAGTTTGTAATAACTTCCAATGATTTGAATGTTAACTCCACATAGCACTAGTACTACTACTACTACTATATATTTGGTGTGTGTGTATGGATTTGAAATAGAACAAAAGCTGGGGTCTGGGGATGAAGGGTAGACCTAGATTTTGTTTGTTTAGCTTAGCCTCTACTACTAATATATATAGTATGTAATGTAATGTAGGATTGGGTCAACCAAATTGGAAGTTGGAGTCAGTCCATGGAACATTCGATAAATAAAATAAAATTTCAATGTATACTATCTAATGTACACTATCAACACAGAAGCAAACCATCACAGAGAGAGATACAAATAGAGAAAGAATAGAAGCTTACCAGGAGGAGGTGACGATGGGCACGAATGGCAGCACTGGAGACGACGGGAACGAATTGAAAAGGTTCAGAGGGATTGCGGGGGTTTCACCATTTGTTAATGGCAGCGTCGGAGTGAACAGATGATGACAGACACGAATGGCAGCGCCGAAGACGACGGGAACAAATTGAAAACATTCAGAGATTGCGGAGGAATTGTAAGTTCGTCGTTCGTTAATGGCAACGCCAGAGTGAATAGATGGGCACATCGGAGTGAATAGACGGCCACACAGAGTGAACAGACGGCCACGAGCAGGGGCGGATGATGACGGGGCCAGAAGACGATGGGATTGGAGATGGATGCTTCGCGGGAGAATTGGGGAAAATAGGAATTAAGGGTTTACGATTTGGGGAAATAAACAAAATTTCTAATCTTTATTTATTTTTTTAATTAAAATAAAAATTATTTTATGGCTTTTCTATGATATCAAATAACTGTCGCGGAATGTGTTATACAAAAATTTTCGTTTTTTCTCTCCCTTTTCTCATATACACAACTGTCACGGTAGACAGTTTTTCTTGTAGTGCACAAATTTGATAACTCAATTCAACAAAACAATATCCCAGATCTGAAGAAAAACTAATCCAATAATAAAGAGTAATACTAATAATCAATAGTGTCAAAATTAGAGCAACACTGCAAGAAATGTATTACATGTTGAATGATTTAAGATCCCCTAAGACCTTCATCACGTTAAAGATTTTTTTTGTTTAGGCTCCTCCTAAACTCAATATCCTTCTTTCTTCACCAACGATGGCTCATGATTGCTCATTGTTTAAGTTCCCCCTCAATGTCTTCATCTACTTTTTACGCATCTACAAAAGTGTGGTTCCACCAAGAGAGCCACCCTGAAAAACCAGCCACTAAGCCTAAAAACTAGCACACTCAACCACTAAAGATGGGGAAAATATACATAATAAAACAAAAGGTATATTACCCAAAAAAAACTCTTACAAATAACAAAAAAAAAAAAAGAAGAAGAAGAAGAACAACACCCACAAAACCAATAAAGAAAAGTTTCAAGCCAATTAACAATTAAAGAGCACCACACTACCAAAATGTATATATATATATATCGAATAAAATAACCCAACCGCAAATTTTCAAATAAAGAAAATATTTGTAGCAAAATCTTTTGTTATTAAAAACTAGATGTGAAGATTTTGTAAGAGACAGGTGAATGACACATACTACGATGATCAATAACCTTTACATATTCTTTAGATTATTATGAGGTCGATAATGTAAAGGGTGAACAAGTTTAATGTCATCATAAATGATGTTAAGATTATTAACAAATAGAGAGTGGGTACACAAAATAAATGTTGTTAACAATCACAATTTCAAGGAAATGATGAAAAAGCAGTGTTTTACATTTTGAGTACGAGATTAGTTTACGATACAAATTCAAAAGAAAAAAATTCATTTCATTACAATCACAATAATTTACATTTAAATAAACACACACAAAAGAAATTTAAGGGTGGAAAGGTCAAATAAATATGTCATATCGTTTCTTTTGTAGCATACTGAAATAGTGAAGTTCTTTTTAGTTATATCATTAGCAGTAAACTTTATGTATAGCTAGAGGGCATATATATGAAAAATGAGACAG
>JBBPDI010000023.1:26069449-26097233 GCA_037974545.1 Cucumis variabilis | reverse complement strand
ACAAATCATTCTCGTAACCTCATCGCATAAACTCCACTTAACCCCTAACAATCAACTTACTCTAGTTCAGCTCCAAAGCCAGACAAAAACATATCTAAGTAACCATAATAATCTCCACAGTCTACAAGAGTACAACTACACTGTCTCCTCACTTCCAAAGAACACATCCCTATCAAAATATCATACATTCAGTCAAGACAAGAATCCACCTTTTCAAATCTACCCCCTTTAAGAATAATCATCAAGTCTCAATCGTTCATCAGTCATATGTCTATACATACATATCCAATCATACACATCAATGCACTCAAATAACAAGTCCACATCCGTTCATACATAGATATGTATTTTCTCAGGCGAACACAACATACAATAAACAATAAGTCTACATTCAAAAGTATAAGTCACAACCATCATCCTTTCTCGGTTCAGATATAACAACACAATCCATCACATTCAAGGCTATAGGTGAGTCGAGTAGAAAGCCTCTTACCTTAGCGTTAGGTGAGCTCCTTAACCGCACTAGGATTCATGAAAACAACCTAAGCATAGGTAAGTAGAAATCGATCACTTTCACAACCAATTTCATCCACTCTATTTATTCTTTATACAACTTCTACAACTTACCCAAAATGTGAAAAGTTGAACCCAACCCCACTCGTTGAAATCCAAGAGATTTAGGCGAGTTCCCGATTTGTACCTTCAAAAAATAATTTCAATCAATTACTAACCCAACAATATTGGTTATTTAAAAAAAAAAACACCCTTCTAAAACCTCAACTGTTCAAGGCGAGACAAAACGACAAGGGCAGCAAGCTAAGCAAAACTATGCGCAATTCAGTTGGAAGGGAAAAATTGGTTTCAGATCGCTCCAACTTACAACGAATTGATGAACGCCGGCTTTGCAAACTCCAGCATACAGATTGGAAGGAGATGAATTTTACTCTTCAACTGGCTTCACGTGATGAAGACAGAATGGAACGACAAACAGTGGAGATTGGTGGCAGTCAACGAGCGATGTGGTTTACAATTGGAACGGAGGAGAAACTCATCGGTGTGGCTCACAACTGGAATGAACGGTAGAATCATGGCAGCTAGAAGGCACGAATTGGAGTGGGCGGTGAGCACGGCGGTTCTGACTTTAGCTTCAACAAAGAGCGATTCAAGATAGAGATGGTTTTGACTGGGTAAAGACGTGTGCAGTAACGGCTTTGCCTACAGAAGAAGGACGTCGTTTGTTGGCTGCACCTCATGACTGAAAGCTGAGCATGGAAGGAGACGTCTGCAGGTTGGCCAACGATGAAGCTTGGCCGAACGAAGAAAAAGAAAGAAGAGACGTGGTGGCTGTCGGCTTGGGTAGGAAGACGAAGAGGAAGATTGGGGGGGGTGCGCGTGCGAGAGAGAGAGAGGGGGGAAATCCTAATTTCCTTTTTTTTTTTAATTACTACTACTAATAATAATTAGTAATAAAAATAACATATTATTATTATTATTATTTCTCAATATTTTTCCAATTTTTCTTCTTTTCTTGTCCAGAATTTAAATATTCTTTTTCCATCTAAAAGAGATAAATTGCACCTAACAAACATTTAAAAATCCTAAAATAAAGTAACTCGATTAAAATCAATTACCTTAGCGTTCGGGGTGTTACATATTATATCAAGGTTATCGCACTACTAAATTGCATGATAATGCATAGACATTCCTTCCTTCCTTTCTCTGATACAAGTTAGTTTGCATTACCATTCCACCATCTTGTTCCCTCTTTACAAACTCTTAAGGCTTAGTTTAATAATTGAGTTTAGTCCACCATTTCTTACATTTGTTATTCATTAGTTCTTTTATACCACCTAGATGATAAGTAATTCCTAGAACTAATATCTTGAATCAATTCTCTGTGTTCCACCATGGATCATCCAAGTAAACCTAGTGTTTTGCTTGCACTTGGGCAAGCAGTAGGAAAACTTGTAGCCAATGACAGCTTAGTCGTTACACGATATTAAGAGACATAGTAAGCAACTCACATGCAGTGAACATGCTTTGTGATATATCGCCTAGACTGAATATAATTTCCATTCATCATTTACAAACACTAAGTCCCTATTGTTGAAGAGAAACAACGCTTCGACCACCACAATCATCTATAAAATCATATATTGATATATGTTTTATAAATTTATATAAGTGAATGAAATTGTGTCTTACCAAAGGAAAAAAAAAACCAACGATGATAGTAGCTCATACCTATATGATAATATAATCTTGAAAACTTGGTGAATTTTGTTTGTATTTTGAGGGTTAACTTGTGTTGTTGGTACATTCACTAAATATTTTATTTACCTTTGTATCATTTAGACCACAACTTTATTTAAGTAAATTATTGAATACTTTATTTTGTAATTTGAATAGATTATGAATGGAAGTTATTAGTATTTATTGTGCTATGAAGTATTTATGTGTGTATATCAAACTAAAGTTTAGTACTTGAACTAAAATTTATTAAAAGCTAATTAATTCAAAAATTATTTTTGAGAAAAAAGTTACCTCTTTCACAGCCATAAGTTAAAGCTATAGAAAGATTTATATAGGCTAAAACGAAATGCTATCAAAAGGTTATTATAATTATTATCATCATTGGAAATGATGATAATAGCATTATTATACCATAGCATTACAGCTGTAAATACAATGTTGTAGCCTTAAAAAAAAGTTATCATATGTTAAAGATAGCACATTATTTATGCTATATAAACTTATTATAACTCTAATGAAAAACATTTAAACACTATCAAATGTTTTTATAGCAACGTATATAAGCTATATCTTCATACTCTACAATAACACTCATTATAGCTTCAGAAAAATTTTATAAAAAGCCCTAAACTTTTAATAACATGGGCTGTCAAGACTTTCGAAAAAGGCTCTAAAGAGTCTCTTATAACCTTTTTCGTTAGCTATCGTATGCTATTTCTTGTAATGGTTCTTGTGTGCACATAATAGCTAGCTCATTCTAGGAATACAACTAATGGCTTACTCGCTTATAAGTATTTCATACAAAATCATAAAATGAAACATTTTACTTGAAAACATTTTAACTTGGAAGTTTACTTTCAAGAGTCATTCAAGAGTCATGCTTTCCTTAAAAATCATAGACAAGTTCATACATCATATAATATATACAGATTGGATCATTATGCCTAAGGTAGGAAACATTTTAAGGTTACAGCAATTGACCAAAAAAAAAAAACAATTTAAGCACAATGCAAGGATCCATCAAATGTTGTAGACATTGAATGGATGAAGTGAAGTTTAAAAGACAAGTACAACAATATTTTCATGAAAGATAGAAATAGGTCGATATTTATAGACATAGTAAATTCATAATCTTATGGCAAAAATTATTTCAATTGAATGTGAAAATATCATCTAAATGATGGGTGAATCATAAAGGCAAACATAGAAGAACTTAAACCTACTCACATTTTCTTTCAACTTTGTGAAGTTATTTACTCTTTTCAATAACTCAACCTATGGAAGAAAAGCTTGGAAGCCTGGCATAACACAAAAGTTCAAAACTAAAATGAAGATTCTGGACAAAGATGTCTTTAAAAATATTATGTATAATTGAAAGCTTTGTTAGAATACTTGTGGATTGATCTTTGACTTTTTTGTATGAGTTTTTGAATTTTATGGATGGATTTCTAAATGTATCTTCTAATAGTTGAACATTTATTTTTATAAACAATGAGAATTTGATATTTTGAATTGTTTTAAATAACAAAATTAATAATATTTTATGAAAAATAAAACAATAATGGAAATATATAAACGTTTCAAGTAAATATGGATTGAAAAATGAGATTAAACTAATTTAAAAAATGGGGAATATTTTCCTGCGATGAACCTGATCCTCGCAGGAAAATTGGTGGGAATGGAAAATAGGATAGGGGGAAGGGGACGGAGACGGAGACGAAGACGAGGAGTGGCATCTCCATCCCCCCTCGTCTCGTGGACATCTCTAGTCATTATACGAGTAATCTAGGTCAAGATCATAGGAAAGCTATCTTAAGAATTTTGGGATACTTAAAGCGTACTAAAAATTATGGTTTGCACTATACTCAATATCCTTTTGTACTTGAAAGTGGAGCTGTATCTTGAAAATCTTCAAACAAACTTGTATAGCACGATCCACAATGGAATCTGAATTTATAGTTTTAGATAAGGTTGGAGAAGAAACAGAATGTCTTCGAAATTTTTTGGAAGATATTCCCAATTGGTCTAAATTTGTGCCTACAATATGTATACATAGTGATAGTCGAGCAGCTATTGGAAGGACACGAAATATTATGTATAATGGAAAGTCTCAACATATACGACAAAGACATAGTATAATCAGACAACTACTCTCTAGTGAAATTATCACAATCTACTTTGTTAGATAAAAAAAATAATATTGCATATCCACTGACGAAAGGCCTAACTAGAGAAGTGGTTGAAAATTCAATGAATAGGATTAAAGCCTATAATATGAAAGCTAATTAGAGAGGAAACCCAACCTAGTTGACTGGAGATCCCAAGATCTAAATTCAAAGGGCAAACTAATCTTTTGGTCGCAATGAGCACTAAATTGAATTTTGACCTTTTACCCATTCTAAAGATAATAAGGCAGTGCTAACGTGGTTTTAGGGTAAGTATTATACTTTTAATGATTTCTATAGGTAGTAATTACTAATGAAAAGAGCATATATGTTGCTCTTTATAGGAATCACCTATGTGAGTGTGAATGGTCCACTTTTGTGAGAATTTTTAAGGTTAATTCTCTAAAATACCCATGAGACTATGGAGTGTTCAAGGCCAAAATAGATACAATTATGAGAACAATCTTTGTTATAATGATAAACTGTGTGATACCTATTGTCTTAGTTTACTGTAGAACAGTTGAGAATTCAAGGCATCATATCTATTGGTTAACCAAGTAAACTCAATTGATGCTCACTAGGGAAAGTTTCAAAGTTTTATAGTACTTATCCTGATGCAGGTTCTCCATTGGGAGTAACCGAATGTTTTATTCTATCTTACTTTGTCAACTTATCATTTAACGGGAGATTGTTGCTTCACTTCCTGAGAATAACCAATTTAGAGAAATGATACAACTATTCGAATGGCCAACAATAAGGTCTTTACATTAAGTGCACTTTCTCTAAATTTGGTATATGAATTTGGTTTAGTTTTTCATAATTTTACCTTTTCCAAAAAGTATTTCTCTTCATTTTCAACATCGTTGAAGTTCGATACATCCACAAAATTTTGGTCGTTGATTTTCTGGATGCATGTGGTGCTACTTCTAGAAAAAAAAAAGGTAATCTGTTCTATCATGTGAAACAATTACTCTCAAACTCAAGCGCTAGAATGAATAAAATTGTTTTTAGGAAACAACATGAATTTGTTAGGGTCAATTTTTAATAGATGTGTTGTATGTGTTTTACAAACAACCTAAATCACGGTATAAAGAGTAATTGTGTTTGTACCCACCTAATTTTATCCTACATATTTTTATTATTTTTCTATTCATTTTTTTAAAAAAAATCATTAATAAAATCTTTCTTTTAACTTATTTTTGAAAAAAAGGAAAGTTCTTTCTAACTCATTTAAAAAAAAAGGAATTAAGAAAATCATTTTAACTCATTTTAGGAAAAGGAAAAATTAATTTATTTTAAATAAAATCTTTTTCTATTTATTTTTAAAAAAATAAAAACCTTTTTTTTTTTACAAAATTCCATAATATTTCATATATTTTATTTTAGGAAAAAATGAAATTTACTTTATTAGTATAATATCAAATTTTGATTTTATTCTTATTATTTTTTCTTAATTTGTGGTGCACTCCGGGTCTATAAATAGGACCTTTTGTCATTTGGCAAAATGGGAGGAGAAAAGTTTCTCACAAAAAAAAACTTTAGAGAAAAGTTGTTAGATAAATTTTTCTTTTAGAGAATCTCTGTAAATTGGAAGAAAAATTTCTGCAAAAGGTAGGTTTTTATTTTATTACGTTAGTATCTTTAGGTTTTTATTTCATTACGTTAGTATCTTTCCCTTTTCTTTGTTCTGTACCTCTTTTTTATGTTTCTCTTTAGAAAATCAAATCTCGTGTTGAAATAGACTTTGTTAGAGGTTGCACATGGTAGGGATTTACTCTTCCAAGGATCCGCACCTCATCGACCAACAATTTTATTTGAGATTTGAAACTTTTTTTTTTTCTTTGTCTTTATAGATAGAGAGGAAGAGAAATAAATGTATAAGGGTTTTTTTTTCTTTCGTTTACTTCTTATTGTTATTACTTTTTTTTGTAAAAAAAAATCTTAGTCTTTTTCTTCTCTCTAAAAAATAGAAAAAAGAAAGAAAAAGACATAAGATTTTTTTTTAAATCTTGATCTTTATTTTCTTCTCTCTAAAAAACTAAGCAATAGAGAATTATGTCATTATTATTAAAATATATATATTATTATTATTGTACAGTATATTTATACTTATTACTGTTTTCTTTTTATTATTACTACACTTGTTATTGAATAATAGTTAAGAACGATGAAAAGAGAAAAGATTATCCCTAATAAAGAATCATAAGAATTATTTTAGAGGATAAATATCAAAACTTCAGGACTCTTTTCTCCCTCTCTATGCTGTCTAAACTTAAAAAGAAATTCTCTCTAAATCCCCCTGTTATTGAAACCTCTTCTTCCTCTTAAAAAAATTCCAGACTCGATTCTGAGAATTTAAACCAAACTCTATCAAAACACAGCAAGATAGAGAATCAATTATCTGAAATTGAGAATAGACTCCAAAATTGGTCTATTCCCAAACTTGAGCCCAAAAAGATTTATGCTCATCCTTTCTTTAACTTTAAAGAAAATGATATAATAAGAATCTCAAAAGAAAATATTCCAGTAAGTGAAGACTTTTCGGACTATCGTCTTCTTGCAAATAAAAACATCGAGCTATGTCGCAGACATAAATATAGATACCTGCACATAGGGTGTATTCAAGTAGCCATCAAACCACTCTTCAGGACGGAACTAGATGTTCCTATCTATATCTCCCTCAGAGATAAAAGGCATTTGAACTTCTCTAATTCCTTACTAGGGATTATTCAATCAAATCTAGACAACGACCCAGTATACTTCACCTGTAAACCTGGGTTTACAGTAGCTCTCGAAGACAAAAATATCTATGATGTATTAAGTCTAGATATCAGAGCAAAAGGACTACGACTTAAGAATGGATCATATCCTTTTTCAGTCATGTATGTCCTATATTACAAAATAATGTATACAAATGCTTTTCCCAAATCTTTAGGTTTATCCCCAAAAAATTACACCATGCTTATGGAAGTCAATCTGGAACGATCTTCAGCAACTGTTCCAAAGCTTCTAGACTGGAATGAGTTAGTTAACAAGGAATCCAGTCTGGTCAATAGAGCAAGCTACTGCACCAAAAACAAGGTAAAGCAGCACTGCTCAAATAACTGAATATAATGATGGACATGTTGAAGTTCAGTTTCAAGATGAAGAACCCCATCATCCTCCAACCAGAGAAATTTATAGCGAATAATCCAGTGTATCAGAATTCCGATCAACAGTATGAGAACATCCGATAGCAAGGTCAAATTCAATGAAGATGACAGTTGACTTCGATCAATCCATTCCAGACGTTCAATATGAAAGGTCAGAAGGATCTCTGTCACCTACTTAAACTGATATGGAGAGAAAATCTGGAAATATCTATAACCAGATAAATACCATATCAATAGAAGATATGACAATATATGATCATTATTATGATAAATATATTGATCAGTATATTAACCAAAAGGATTGGGACAATAGACCCAAATTCCTAACAAAAGACGCTTTCATTGCTCGAGTCAATGAAAAGGCCAAAGAAGCTAATGTTCGCGTTCTCAACAAACCACTCACTTGGAGAACCTCAACCGGAAAAGAAATACTTTCAGATTATCCCCCCGAGGAAGAAGCTTCTTTTCCGCATCCTAAAATGCCAAGTACTGCAATTGTCTCTTCACCATACAAAACAATAGATGAAGAGAAAACAAAAATTGTTGGAGTAAGAGAAATAAAGAATATCCAACAATAGCTTAACTATTCCAATAAGGTCTTGACGACATTATTGAGATCTATTGAAGAAATGAAGCCAGACCAATAAGTAAAGGCCTTAACACCACCAAGTCGACCAGGATTACCCAAAGTGGATCCTAATCGACCCATTGTACAACCAAATTCCCTTAACATCATATTAAAAGGATCAAGCACTGATGAGCTTCTAAAAGAAATAACTCAAAATCTATCAGTAACATCCATCTCAAAAGATCGACCAGAAACATCTTTGAAAAAGGAGACTAGCAACTTTGGGGTTGGAAACATCAATATGATTCAATATGAATCTTCAAAACTTCTTCCTATTCGGACTTATAACGCCAAGATGAAGAACCACTACAAGAGAACATCTCCTTCAGACTTAGGATGGGATGATTTGCGTCCAGATTCCCGATCGTTTGACGGAAACAACATTGAAACTTAGAACATAGACGAATGTTTTGAGATACAAATGATGATCATCTTCCAAGAAATGTTTGTTGCAGCAACAAGTTATCTTCGAAGAATGAGTCAAAAGGAGATTGTGGAAGCACTAACTGCAGGATTCACAGGGAACCTCCGATGTTGGTGGCATAATTATCTAAATCATGAGAACAGGGAAGCCATTAAGGAAGCTGTGATTAAAAAAACAAAACAAGGACCTAATGGCAACACCGTTACAATTCAGCCGAATTCAATCAACACTTTGATATATACGGCTATCAAGCACTTTGTAGGGCGAACAACCCTATACAGTGACCAATCAACTGAAGCTCTTTTAGGAATGAAATGCCCTAAAATGAGCGATTTCAAATGGTATAAAGATACCTTTATTTCACGTCTTTATAACCTAACGACGTGCAAGGACGTAATCTAGAAACATAAATACGTTGAAGGATTACTGAGGTATGTTCGCGAAAAGTTCTACTCCACCATGGTTATAAACAGTGGAGGATCTAAAATAGATTGGGAAAATATCTCATATGGAGACATTAATTCCACAATACAAAAGGTATGCCTCAAAATTTGTCGACGGCAACGACATGCTACCAAGATTGCCAAAGATTCTGATTACCGTAAAAAATTAAGATCTTTCTACAAACAGTACGGAATTGATAGTACTCCTCCATCTAGGAAGAAATCTTGAACAAATAAATTCTTAAAAAGGAGATACCAGGATGATTCAAATAATCATGATACTAGAAAAAGGAGATACCATGGTAAAGGAAGAAACAAGCGAAAGTTTTCCAAAGAAAACCCCACTTGTTTTAGGTACAAAAAGAAGGGTCATTATGCAAATAAATGCCCTATCTTTAAAAAAATCAACAAGATGGAGATTGATGAAGATGAAAAACAATCTTTATTAAATATCATCAAAGCTTAAGAACTCTCTTCGAACGAAGAATACTCTACTTCAGACAAAGAAGAAGATCTTCTAAATGCTATCATTGAAGAATCTTTTGAAGCATCTTCTATGTCCAGCGATGAATCTGACAAAGAAGAACCAATACCTTGTTCTGGATGCATCAATTTTCTCACAAGCAGCCAGAAAGGACTCTTAGATATCATCATGAAGTACAGGACGATGATATAAGAAAGAAATTACTTTGAAATTACGGGAAGATCTTGAACCTTCTGCTCAAAAGTTCAAAGACCCGATGAACTTCAGTTTTCAATCGGTACTAAATCAATTAGTAAGCGATCAGGCTGCTCCTGTCAAAATTCCTGACCTTCAATGAGAAATCAAGATTCTTAAAAGGGAAGTTCAGGAAAATAAACAATAAATATCTTATCTTGAAAATGCTGTCGGGGCAATTCAAGAACAGATAATTTCAAGGAATAACGTTGAACAAGCCAAAACCTCTAACAGTGGAATCAATGTTATTACCAGAATCTCTAATAAAAAATGGCTAACAAAAGTCATTTTGAAAGTTAGAGATTACAAATTTGAAGCAATAGCCCTGATTGATTCAGGTGCTGATCAAAATGTTATCCAGGAAGGGATAATTCCGTCAAAATACTTCGAGATTACTAGGGAATCTCTCAAAGGAGCTGGTAACAATTCCCTGTTAATCAAGTACAAGGTTTCCAAGGTTCATGTTTACAAAGACGACGTCTGCCTTGTAAACTCATTCCTCCTCGTAAAGGGACTTACAGAGGAAGTAATACTGGGTACACCTTTTCTTACCTAAATTTACCTGTTCACAGTTTCTGATAAGGGTTTATCTTCTCAGAAATTTAGAAAAGAAATCATCTTTGAATTTTGCAAACCCGTGATTCAAAGTTACCTTTCAACAATTGAAGATGAGATTGTCCAATGTCTCAATCTTATATCAAAGAAAAGGAAGCAAATTGAATTTCTTCAGGCTGACATCAAAGGTCGAAAAATCAACGAAGAAATCAACAAGCCTTCTATTCAATTAAAAATCCAATCTATCCTCAAGAGGATAGGGTCAAAGATTTGCTCAACTTTGCCCAATGCCTTCTGAGCCAGAAAGAAACATATGGTAGATCTACCATATGTTGACAACTTCAAAGAGGCCCAAATACCTACAAAGGCCAGGCCTATACAAATGAGTAAGGACTTAGTTAGTACCTGCTTTAAAGAGATATCAGATCTCCAACAGAACGGTTTAATAAGCTCATCAAAAAGTCCATGGTCTTGTACGGCCTTCTACGTAAATAATCAGGCAGAACAAGAAAGAGGTGTCCCTCGTCTGGTTATTAATTACAAACCTTTAAATAAGGTACTCAAATGGATTAGGTATCCAATCCCTAATCGGGGATTGGATAGCTATTAATTAAAAACCTTTAAATAGGTATGACAGACTAAAGAAACAACCGACTCCATGGACGGTCAAGCACACCCGAGCAGTCCAGTCAATCAAATCCCTAGCTAAAGGTATCCCATGCCTATCACTAGTCGACGAAAAAGCCAAAATGATCGTCGAAACTGATGCTTCTGACAAAGGTTACGGTGGTTGTCTCAAACAGAAATTAAACGGCAAGGAGTCTCTTGTACGTTTCCATTCTGGAATATGGAATAGTTCTCAAAGAAACTATTCCACCGTTAAAGAAGGTTCTAACAATAGTCCTCTGTGTTCAAAAGTTTCAAGGAGATCTTATCAACAAAGATTTTCTTGTCAGAACAGATTCAAAGGCCAGTAAATTCATCTTTGAAAAAGATGTAAAAATCTGGTTTCAAAACAAATCTTCGCAAGATGACAAGTAATCTTATCTTGCTTTGATTTCAAAATTGAGCCTATAAAAGGGAGTGAAAACAACCTTGCTGATTACCTCTCAAGAGAGCATCTCTCAAAATTCTCTCTCTTGAAGACATCCGCAAGTACTCCCAAAAAGGATCCCCTATTCCGATCGGCATCGACCACCAGAGAGGCCTTCGCCTCTAAACAATCAGTTTAAACTGGCTTCCTCTCAAACAACAAGCTTCTCCAGAGCCAGCTTTTCAAAAGGCAAACGTCCTATTACTCAAACGTCTGCACCATCTCCAATGAACGCAGACAATTACGCCATGGACCTTGGATTCCAAACGGTCTCTAGGCGTCGTCAAAGTTCCTCTTCAAGGAATCTTTTAATCGGATCAACCTCAGATCCTTCAATAACTTTGCTACGACCACTCACTCCATCAACAAAGACACTCTCAAAACCCCAATCCTATGCACAGACGGTTAAACCGACGATATTTATATCGTGACCTCTGATCACAGGATATCTTACAAAAACAATTCTGAAAGTCATTGTTGTTGAACCAGAATTCGACGGACCTTTTGTCCAAGAAATTTGTTCCTAGGTATATCCAAAAGGGTTTAACTTCTTACCAGAAGATATCAAGAAAACAAGACAGTTTTATGAGTTTATCTTAGTAGATACTGTTTCTGCTGAAATCACTCATATTCCGGATAGAAATAACCCGGAAAAAATTGTCTATTCAAAACTAAAAATTTTCAGGGTTCTTACACCATCCCACTGGCCACAAGGGTTGTTAGTTCCTAGAAAATTTTCCAAACTTTTCAATCCGTCGGCATACACATACCGTGACTACATGGAAGCATGGTATAAGGTATTCTGACATGAATCAAATAATAATTCTTGGTTTATTACATTTTGTAGGAAATCCTATAAAAATAATTTTCCAAATTGGTTTCATAAATGGTGGAGCTATTTTGGACTGACTCCGGAAATTTTTCCAGTCCAAGTTCAACAAGCTTATCATCAATTTTCAAATAGCATCTATTCGTCTGCACTCTCACCGACGTACAAATTCTCCTTATACTTTCAAGTGCCCTGGATTTTCTGTTGGAGTCACCAGCTTTCAGCCAAAACAAAATTCAAGATCTTGGGAAAGATCTTACGTGTTAAATGGTGGGACAAGTATGACTACGCCATCTTAACAAAGACCAAGTAGCAAATTGGTTCAAAACCAATGCTCATCTTTCACGAGAAGAAGAAGACCAATTCCTTCTCGCAAAGAATTCAATTATGACCTCTGTAGCTGGAGCTAAAACTGAGACAGATCTCCAGACGGTCATGGAAACGGTCATCTATACAATTTCGGATGACAACAAAGAAGAGAAGGAGGAAGACGATGGAATCTCTTCCTTGCATGCTTAATAATTATTATTATGTAGTATTAAATTTATGAATATATTTTTTTTTTACACTTTGCAATATTATCACGGCATTTTATATAAATTAATTAATTTTTTTCTCTTACATCATATTTATCTTTAATAAAAAAAACTCTGATGACAGAATTAGAAATATCTGGAAGTCCGTTATTTCTAAATTCTTAAGGTGAGGGGATCGGTTCTTTGGGAGTCCAAGATTAGTTTCCAATATTTTTCAAAAAACAAAAATCTTATCTTACTTACTTAATTCATTTGGTGATATATTTGATTAGATTGTCTATTATTTTCTATTGACCTAATTTTGAAGTTTTTCTTAAATTTCCTTTTTTAACCATTTAGAAATTGTCTTTAAAACTACCATTTTTAATGGATTTTTTTTAGTTTAAAATATAAATCTATATTTCATAAGGTTTCCTAATCAACTTTTTTAATAACTCACATCTATTTTGCTAAAAAAAAAAAAAAAAAAAACTTAAGACGAAATCTAGAAAATTTGGGAGTACAATTTTCTAGATTTCTTGAGATGAGGGATCACATCTTTGGAAGTCCAAGATATGGTCCCAAGAAAAAATGAATTTAATCAACGTTTTAAAAAAAAACTTTATTAGAAGACTAGCCTATGATAGATTTTGAGAAATTGTAATAATTTCTCATTTTCTTAAGGTGGGAAATTTTTCTCAATATAGTCTAATTAATGGAATATTATTCCACTTATTTTATGGGATCATTGTTTCAAACATTGAAGTGATGAGCAAGGAAATAAGACATAAAAATAAATTTTTTTAAAATGAATTTCATTCAAGACTTTAAGTTAGGCCCACCGACAGATTTAGTATAGTCTTTATATAATATCTATAGAGAAAACCATGTAATATTTAATATTTGTAGTTAGTTTAGTGGTAATTATACTTGTCAGCCCCCCTTCCAACCAGAGTTCAAGTTTTACTTGTGTAGTTATTAATACCTTCTTTGTACACAAATGACCCCCAAACCCAACTCTATTACCATTTTTTAAAAAAATTATTTATTTTATTTTGGTGTCCAATCACACACAAGAAAAAAAGATTAGTGGCGACTCCTATTTTCTTTTTAAATTAAAAAAAATTCTTTTAAGGACGTGTGATTGTTTGAGTATGAGCATTTTAAGAATGGGGAAAAACCCATAGAAACAGATCTTAATATACCTCTTATTTGAACAAACAAATGTAATACAACCTTCACCATATTTGAGACTGAAGTAAACTAAATCCACAGATACAAAAATGTTTGGGTAATCTCAGTCCAGAAAATTTTAAGTTGACCGATTCAAAGTTTAAGCCCCCACAAAAGAAAGGTAATAACTAGGACAGATTTATTAGGGAGCGAAAGGCACGTTGGTATTCTTATTAAATTCTGCCTTTGGTATGGTAGTTGTGTCCCTATAAAACCATAACGTTCCTCGATTCTTATCTACTACAAACTTTTTCTTTTTGTTATATAGTATCCAACATAAAATTTCTAGATCCGCCACGGATAATAACAAATACCCAAATTTTCAAATGTAAAATTTCTAATAGTGAAAACATGGAAGAAATGGAAGAGTGAATAGAACTTTGAAAGAGATCCTAAAATATCCAGAGATTGGAGAGAGAGAAGGCGGGAGGAGATGGAAAAAGTGGTGACTTTGAGTGTTGTGGGAGGAGATGTTTTTCTTAAAAGAATGGTAAAATAGCCCTTTCATATTCTAAAAGTTCTATTAGTCTGTCTAAACCATTAAAATCCGACTCAACCTAACCCAAATCTCTTCTATTAAACCCTCCTCCATTTTGTCTTTTTTTTTTTTTTTCTTGTTTTGTAATTTCTGAATTATTATATTGGTGATCAATTGCAAAGGTCAAAAACACAAAGTGTGAAAATCCATTTTGATGTGGACCAAAGCTTGTGTTTATGTCAAAATTAGGACCTAACAATATGCGGCTATCTTTAAGGAAAAGTAATGTTGGTCAAAAATAAAGGTTTTGTTAAATGGTCCCATGGTTTCAATTGGAAGAAAACAACAAGATGTCAAATTGTTCGACGTTCACATTTCCACCCAATTCAAATAGGTTTTTGTAGTTTCACCTTCACCCACGTGGGGATTTATTATGTTTCTACCTTTTAATAATTCTTATTTATTTTACCAATATTATTATTTTCTCTTTTATATTTTTTTAATTTTGACTTTAATCCTTTGCCGACTTTTCATTGTCTTGCTGTTTCTTTTTTTCTTTTCTAATTATTATTAAAATTATATATGATTTAGCAAAATTATTTTAAAGGATGGATTTCTGAAATATTTACATATATTACAACAACTATTATAATTTATTTATAATAAACCATATTATATGAAGATAAATTATTATCTGTAGTTATAATGATACAGTAATTTATAAATAATAGTTTATCTTCATTTAATGTGTTTCATCGTAAATAGACTATGATATTTTGTTATTTGTATAAATATTTTGGTTCAATTTTTCAATATTTGAAAATAACTTCAAATATACTAAAATTAATCAAAATATTTACATATATATAACAAATTTTTATCAATAGATATTAATAGATACTAAAAACAACTATCATCTATCACAGTAAAATATTGTATTTTTTATATCTGCTGATAGTCCATAGACTATAAAAGTTTTATATATTTGTAAAATCTTTTAAAACAATTTCTCATTTAAAAGATTCTTTACTTGGTTAGTTTCATAATTTTCTTCTATTCTTTTTTTTTTCTTTTTTCAACCAATGTTTAAAAAATTTGTTTGACTCCAAATTCTGAATATGATGTTTTATTTCTTAAACTTGACGATAAAAACTGGTTTATTTATCTATTTGAAGAAGCTCGACATCTAGTCTTATAACATATTTTAAGTTATTTGTTTTGGAGAGTGGAATTATTAATATAACTGAGTGAATATTGAAATATATATATATATATATATATATATATACATCAATCTTTTAAATTGCAGTACCTTCCTCCTTTTAAACACAAATTTGTTGTTATATTTCAGTCAGGGTGTGTCAAATATTCTAATTAAAGTTATCCGGCATTTTTTTTTCTTTTTTCTTCTCACTTTTCATAGAAAAATTACTAAATTTCAGAATTTATCAATAATACAATATACACTGATATGTTTCTATCAATTATATTGATAGACAGTAATAAAAGTCTATTAATGTCTGTTTTTTATAATTATTTTTGTTTTTCTTAAATTCTAAAATTTAAGAAACTTTTTGGTAAAATTTGAGAAACGACTACAAAATGTAACTCCTCTCCTTCCTTTCTTTCTTTTTTTTCTTTTCTGGTCTTTTTTTACCATAGAATTGTGTAATGAATCGGCTATGGCATTGTGGGTTTGCAAATTTGTATATTTAAATAAAACTATGTTGTATTTTTTAATTTGATCGTTTATAACATTACATTTGGGTGATAGAAGAATGGAACCTCTTCCTGTTGAGTTTACGGTGGAAGAGCTTTATGCTAGTTAATTAAGTTTGTGCTAATTTTGGTTTTTAATTTTGAATTTAAAGTTTGCAATAATATCAATCTGTATAATAGTGTAATACTTTCCACCAGAAAAATATAATTGAGTTGGTTCTCAATCGACATCATTTAGAAAAAAAAAATTATTCGAGTGAGACTATAAGAGGACATTGCAGACTAAATTTGCGCAATATTCGAATTAATTCACAACGAAGTTAATGTTGGGAAGTAAAGAATACATAGAAAAAAAAAATAAAATAAAAAATAAAAAAATAATAAAAGAGGTTAGAGGTTGGGTTATTTTAGATGAAATGACCTAAAATTTGTAAATGTTCACTTATATAAAGGTCATTTTAATATATTTGCGTTTAGGAAGAGCGTCGTTTCACTCATTTTCACTTGCTTAGGCTTCCCTAAGAATGATAATAATTTAGTGACTTCACTTTGGCTTCCACAGTAGGTGTGAGACTCCCTCACACGAAAATATGTTTCCTTCATACCAGTGAACTCCCTTCACCAATGAATCTTAGGCTCCCAGTTCTAAGATAGAGAAATCATTCTCTATGGTAGTGTTAGGGGAGCCTAACACTGAGAATCCCTTCTCAACAACAATGGCTTAAGCTTCTTCTTTTATCGTGATTTTCTTCAGAGTATTGCACTTCAACGAATGAAGAACTTAATTACACGCACAGTGAAAAATGAAATGAGCAAGAACACAATGATCGTAGTACAGGATGGAACTATAGCTCAAAAAACAAATGTAGCCTGCATGAAAAACACAATTTGCTTTCACATTAATCATATTCGAAAACCCTAAAAGGGTTTCATAATATACTTAAAATAATCAAATCCATAAAGGAAAAGAACATTCAATAGGAAAAGATAAGTTGCTCTCCCTAAAAAAAGAATATGTAACCGTCTAAATATTTAGGTAGTAAATGAAGAACGCACGCAAATTTGATAACCTAGTTTAGAAAATCAATGCCTATATCTGGGGGACAAACTTGTCCAATAAGGAGTAAAACTAATATGAAGTAGTGTTAAAAATTTCACAACACATCAAGGAACGTATTACACAGCTGAAGAACTTACGATCCTCTTAAGACATGCCTCGTCACCTTGAAAATTATCTTTGTTTAGGCTCCCCTAAACTCAATATCCTTCATTCTTCACTGGCGGATGATTGCACATTGAAGCTCCCCCTCATTGTCTTCATCTACTTTCCAGACACATTTACTAAAGTGTGGTTCCACCAAAAGAGCCACTCTGGAAAACAACCCACACTAAGCCTAAAAACCAGCACACCCTACCACTAAGAATGGAAAGAATACAGATTAAGACAAAGGGTACATTACAAAAACTACCCATAAATTAAAGCTTGTATAGAGAAGTTTAAACCCAATTAACAATCAAAGAGCAATAATAATCTCCCTCTTTGGCAGAAACATTTTCTTTTATTGGCATACAACACCACATAAAGAACATAACAAATGAGTTAACAAGAAAATATGATAATAACGAAATAAAGAAAGTAACAAAATATCTTGATTGGGTCTCCCCCTTGATTTCAACAAAAAGAAATCAAGAAGTTGGAGCCTAAAAGAAAGACACCTAATCACTTGGGTGCAATACACAGACTTTAAAAAGTGCATTATATTAAGGTGTTCATAGTAGCACGTCATTTAGTGAGAGTCCTTATAATGGTGCTCAAAAACCATGATTAGGAAGATAAGACTTGTATGATTGACTAATTCAGCAAAAATCAATAGAACATCTAGATAGAATTATAAAATAAAATAAATAATAATAATTTTTAATTTCCAATTGAAACATCAATTATAATTAAAACGGTACAATGATAGCCATTCTCAACAATCCCACATGAATGACTACCATTGCATTCTAGTTAAAATAGTAAGGAAGAATTTCTCCGAGCAAAGAAAGAAGTAGTATAAACTTAAACATCAATATCTTTGAATTTGAATTGATACGTAGGGAGGTGGGACAACAATCCAATTATGGAAAGTAAGTTATCTTTTGAACTTTCAATAACAATGGTTAAGATCCCCACAACATGTTTTAATTACTTCTTAAATTTCAATTGATTTAGCAATAAAGTCTATCACAATAGACCACTCAAAATTGTGTTATTTAAGATCATGCACACAGAACCTTGGTCAACGTGAACACTCTTGAAAAAAATCCCTAAACTTTTTCATACAAGACGACCATAACTTCACAATCACGTTTATTGCTACATCAAGTCTATCACAATAGACCACTCAAAACTGAGCTATGAAGACTTCACATCTAGTCCATATAAAGACCAACTTCATCAAGTTTGTCAAAAACAAGCCACTCAAAATTGAGCTACGAAGATTTTATAGTTATCTATCAAGTCCATACCAGAACCACCCCAAAGAAGCGGGCTATAGAAATTTCTAAGGTTTTAGTTTCATCCATCAAATCCATTTAAGGACGACCTACACATGGCTATGGACCATCAAGTCTATTGCAATAGACTACCCAAATAAAGGGCTATGATCGGACCATCAAATATTTGAGTCTTACACTTGTTGAAAACCTATAATTACTCTCCTTGTTAGGCCTTTTCATAGATGATCTACAAAGTTCCTTAGACCCCAAATACTTCAAGAAGATAATTCTTTCATTCGACTATCATTTCACAACTCTATGTTTCATGTGAATATGCCTTCTTTTGCCATAACATACTATTCTTGGCAATGCCTATAACAGCGTATGAATCTCAATAAGGATATAGTAGTATAAAGGCCCCCCAAAATAGTACATTTCCCATTAGGCTTCTATATCATTCATACTCATGTCCCCATACAATGATACATTTCTCATTAAGAAAACACATATCCACTAGTAAAGTTTACTTCGTCATTCTAAGTTACCTAGTTTGCGATGATACATTTCTCGTTATTACAATGCAAACAAAAATCTATTTCAACCTTAAGATCTCATAATAAATGACGAAGAGCAATAAACTAATCTTAATCAGGATTATGTATATATATATACTCAATCTTCTCACAACAACGACATGTCTTGTACAGTTTATCAAGAACGTAATACTCCCTATAATCTTTACATATCTAGATTTAGAAACTCTATCTCATTTATTTTCTTTAAGGCTCCTTACTAGTATCACAAGAGCATCATCATGAGAGCATGATTTTCTATGTATGATTGACATAAATTAAAACATTCTCAATAATACTAAGCGCATCACATTAGGCTCACAAAAAAACTTTCACTTCAAAACGTGATAACTTTGTAGCATTTCTAACATTTATGTTTGTATCACATAACTTACACCAACACACAAACATATAATCACACAATCAACTCCAAACAACTTTTAATAAACACATATCTCAACAATTCACTTCTCAAGACATTGTTTACTAAATTGTTGGTTAAAGATTCTTTCCTCATTAAACTTTCAGGAACTAGTTAAAGACTATAAAGAAATTTGACTCTATCAAGTTACCATTGAGGATATCATTTTTACATGCACTTGGCATACACTTGGTGTATTAAAAGACCACATACAACTACAAACGTTTTTAAGGCTTTATAATGACTAATTCAGTCATATAAGGACAAGAATCAAAACATTCTAAATTCCATGTTCGATTCAAAATATCTTTCGTAAGTCTAAAGTTGCAACTATGTACTTATGATCAGTTTTCTTATTCAAAGTGGAACTTTGGTCGCATTCCCAAAACGATCCTCCCCTTGAACAAAGTTCCAATTGAACCTCCCCTAAAATAGATATCAATCCATTTAACTCTTACCCAGGCTATCTAACTCCTAGGAATCAAATGAGCCTAATCTAAAAGGATGAAAAGTATACCAAGTCCAACCAACCTAATTACATGGGTCTACAGCTAATACATAATATAGACATTTGTTCTGACATTGAGACCTGTTGTGTTGGAAGAAAGGCTATTTTAAAGGAAGATTCGCCTGTAGAATAAACACAACCATTTTTATATATTTAATCCCCTGCTTATTTGTTGTCTGCTTACTCTTGGTTGGAATTTTGTACTAGAGTTTAACATGCCAAGATATTTTTGGACAGAGTCGAATTCTAGTTTGGTTGCTTTCAACTTCTTTTTAATTTCATATACCTAGTGGTCGAGAGACGGTGATTGTCATCAATTAGATTTTCAATTCTTTTATTTTATTGCTCTACAACATTTAAGTTTTCTTTCTGTTTTTCTCTTTCTTTTTTTTTTTTAAAAAAATTTCTTCAACTAATAAAATTTTCTTTTTCCCCCATTGTACAATGGTGGAATTATGAAATGAGACTTTAGGCTCTTTGATACTTTATTTACATGACTTAGGAATGTTTGTAGTGATACATCCACACAAAGCCTAAACTTCAACCTCTAATTCATTACTTGAATCTTGGTTCATCATTAAACATGTCAAGGTAGTTATATATCGATATCCTTTGTTTTGTCTGCGTAAAAAGTTGACATTCAACTTGGTAATGATCAAAGCCCCCACACTCTATACTGAAGCTTTTGTCTCTAGTATTGTTTGGTTTGATCATTCGATGATCAAACTCTTTCATCTCTTTAATTTTAGAGAAAGATCTGTAATTTTTGTGAGGAACAAGATGGATGTTGTGGCATTTTTTACATACAAAGTATTTCCATATCCAAACTTTTTGTCGACGCACTTTATAACCTTGTTGAACTATTTTGTTAATAAGCACAAGGTATTAGCAAGATTTTCATCAATCTTCAGTCCTTTGGTAAAAGAAGATTCGTCACTTGAGACAGATTGAAATGCAATTCCTTTTTCTTTTTGTCCTCTTTCTCATTAAATAATGTAATTTCAAACGTGTAAAGAGACTAAACAACTTGTCAACTTTCCTAGTAAAAATTTTCTATGTTTCTTCAATAGCAGTGACTTTCATTTCAAACTGTTTGGGTAATGAACAAAGAATCTTCTTGACGAGTTTTTCTTTTGATATTTTCTATACTACAATAGTTTCATCATGTGGCATTTTAAGAGATTCAAATTTTGAAGTTAAAATTTGTAGTCTAGACATTTTCACCTTAGTAGCGCATTCATGTGCAACAGGAAGTATACGTATATGAGCTTTTGTCTATTCCACTAAATATAGCATTTAAATTTTGAGAATAATTACCAAGTGATTCATCATCTTCTAGCTCCGTCCAATCTTTCTTTGATTTGAGACACCACCTTTTCTGTCTTTATCAGTGAGAATAGGATGATTCCAACTTGTTATCACAGTTTTCCAAGTTTTACTATCAATAGACTTAAGAAATGTTGTGATTTTTACTTTCCAATAAAAGTAGTTGACCCATCTAGCAGTGGAAGTCTTGTAGTACTTGAACCATCTTTTTGATTAAATCCATCAAAGATACGAGCAACATTTGAAACCTTTGCATGGATAATAATTAAAAAAAATATGCAACGGTCTAAATATTTAGACAAATATTAGTGACAAGCGATCCAATGAAGAACAGTAAATGAAAAACACACAAATTTGATAACTCAATTCAACAAAACAATACCCCAGATCTTGGGGAAAACTGGTCCAATAATAAGGAGATACTAATAATCAATAGGGTCAAAATTACAGCAACACTGCAAGAAATGTATTACAAGTTGAATGATTTAAGATCCCCTAAGATAGACCTTCATCACGTTGAAGATTATCTTTGTTTAGGCTCCTCCTAAACTCAATGTCCTTCTTTCTTCACCAATGATGGCTCATTATTTAAGTTCCCCTTCAATGTCTTCATCTACTTTTTACACGCATCTACAAAAATGTGGTTCCACCAAGAGAGCCACCCTGAAAAACGGCCACTAAGCCTAAAAACTAGCACACTCAACCACTAAAGATGGGAAAATATACATAATAAAACAGAAGGTATATTACCCAAAAAAACTCTTACAAATAACACACACAAAAAAAAAAAAAAAAAAACACCCATGAAACCAATAAAGAAAGTTTCGAGCCAATTAACAATTAAAGAGCACTACACTACCAAAATAAAAAAAATATATCGGATAAAATAATCCAACCGCAAATTTCCAAATAAAGAAAATATTTATAGCAAAATCTTTTGTTGTTAAAAACTAGATGTGAAGACTTTGTAAGAGACAACTGAATGACATACTACGATGATCAATAACCTTTACATATTTTTTAGATTATTACGAGGTCGATAATATAAAAGAATAAATATAATGTTATCACAAATGATGCTAAGGCTATTAACAAATAGAGAGCGAGTACGTTAACGATCACAATATCAAAAAAATGATGAAAAAACAGTGTTTTATATTTTAAGTATGAGATTATAGTTTACGTTACAAATTTAAAATATTTCATCTCATTACAATCACATAAATTTACATTTGAACAAACACACAAACAAAGAATTTAAGGGTGGAAAGGTCAAATAAATATGTCATATCTCATATCGTTTCTTTTGTAGCATACTATCTAAAAAAAAATTGAGCATCAAATTCAATCCTATAGATCACAATAATAATTTCTAACAGGAAAATATCCTTTTAAAAAAAAAAATTATACCACATGAATTTGTCTTCTTCATCGATGGTACCTGAATGTCTTTCCATTAATAACCTTTTTCTAGGTACTATCCTCAAGTTAGCCCATATCTCTATTAATATTCATTATTAGATAAGTTTATTTGTTGATCTAATGAAATTCGTCTAGATTGAAAGACTAAATAATACCCTACACTAAGTAAATATAGAAGTGGTTTGAAATGATTTTAAGTGTTTAAACACACTTTCATTTTATTATTATTTTTAATCGATCTAACAATTAGACATCCAACTTTTGGGATGATTAACAAAATAATAATAATAATAACAACTTATATTTTATTTTGTATACTAGAAAGAAATAGTGACACACCGACACCATCATTACTTGAGATAAAAGAATAAAAATGAAAAAAAAGTATATTGAAAAAGTAAAAGTGTGGCAAAAAATGGAAATAAGAATAAGTCTACTTTCCAATAATGATTTTCCATTTGAACAAATATGCTTACACCCTGTAAACCTCAATCAATTGAAACTTGTGTGTGATTGAGGGTTTGCTTTCTGGCTAATTGATGTAACTATTTCAACCCTTACTTGAAGATGCCAAAGAATCCAATTCTCACAACCAAGCATTTCCCTTTGATTTTTCCATTCCTTTCCTTTCCTTTTCTTATTCTTTTTTTTTTTTAATCCATATACACTATACAAATTCTTTTATTTTATTTTTATTATCATTATATAATTTAAAACTCATATACATCCAAATAATTAGATAATACCCTTTTCTTGGCAACAAACCACATTCAAAATTTTAAAGTTATTTATAAAGGTCGTAATAATTTATTATAATATCGAAGCTATCATTATCTTTTTTTAAAATATGGAAGTCCTAATTGGAAATTAAGTTTTTACTAAAAAAAAACTCTTCTATTTAAACATTAGAAAACTTGAAAATAATTTCTGAATGGTTTTGCCCTTTAAAAAGCCTTCTTTTATTTTATTTTTAGGTATAACTTCCAAGTCCATTTAAATTTAAAATAATAGTTAGAAGAAAGAACAAAAATAATAACAAAAAAAGTTTTCTACTCAAAAAATAAATAAATAACATAACCTCTAAAATATTCATAAATATAGCAAAATGTTACAATTTATATGTAATAGACCATGATATACCAAAATAGAGTACTATTTGTATTTATCATGATTTAAATAGACACAAATAGTAGTTGATGATTTATTACAGTCCATTGCATCGTAAATAGAGTATGATATTTTGTTATATTTTATAAATATGTTAGTTTATTTTACTATATTACTGTGTAATTGTTTTATTTTTATTTTTATAGAAAAACCGATATTTAAAAAAGTTAGAATAAAGAAAGTGTTAGAAATAAAAATTCAAAACTGAAGAAGTCGCTATCTTATAAAGTTTTAAGTCAATAATTAATAAAGGAAAGAAAAGGAAATAAATAAACATAGCACTTTGAATAATTACATCAACTTTTGTTTGGTCATCTATCAAGACCAAAGCAATTATCACAAAAAAGGTGAGAAAGAGAAAGCATGTTTATCTCTTGTGTGCTCTTTCTTCTCACCACAAACTAAAACTTCAAAAGAAAATTCCAAAGGAATCTAATACATATGCTTTTCTCTATTTAAAAAAAAATTAATAGTGATATATGAAGAGTGTGATGGCTATTTTAGTTTTAGTGCTTTGAAGATAAGGTGTTTATGAAAGATGTATTTGTATTGTTTTGGAGATAGTTTCAAAGATATTTCCTAAATTATAGAAATTAACAAAAATTATAAAGCCTTTGTATATTATTAAGTATTTGATTTGATCATATACTTTTCTCTTTTAAAAGGTAACACAAGTCCATTTTTTTTTTAAATTAAGGATAAGGTTGGTAGTATATGTATGAGTGTTGGTTTTGTAATTGAATATTTGAGATCACGTGATAGTTCTGTGTTTTGAGTTTTGCCTATCTAGTTTAATTAGTATTGAAACTAGAAAAAGATAATCTCAAAATAAGATTAAATTACAATATAAAAATCAACTCTCTTTACAAGATATCGAGATAATTCATTAAATTAATAATAAATTAGTAATTTTATGACAATTGCTATGGTAGATTTAAACCAGACGGCATATTCAATCCTGTGAAATTTGAAACAAGAAAACTATACAATATTTAAAGAATAGAGCACGATCTGACCTACTTCAAAGAAAAATAGTCAACTTAAGTCAAAAATCCAAATGTGCTTCTCGACTCAAGATAAAATGGAAGTCCTCCTTATCTGATGAACAAGTTATTTAACTCGAGGATTAAAATAATTTAACTAAAATTTTCACTATAAATTCAACATCATAGCTATAAAATAAGTGGTTTGGTTAAATGATAATTGATATTATCCACCATCATATTGGTAAGAGGTTCAAATCCCCCAATGTTGTTGTACTAAAAAATGATTCAAAGTGGTTTTGTAGGTAATGCATCCTCTAAATTATAATTGTTTTATGGATTGCATTTTTTTCTATCTAAATTTTGCGTGTTTTTATTTATGTGTGTAAATATTTAGAAAATGTAGTAAAATAGAATATAAAAAGAAGGTATAATGGATAGTTTGAAGCTTAATTTTGTTAAAATAAAAAAGTGAAATTAAATAAATGAGAAAAGAGAATAAGTAGGGGAGAAAAGAAAAGGAAGAAAAAAAGGAAAATAAAGAAACCCACTAATGGAAGTAATGGAGAAAAACGGAAGGAATAACTTGCACGGTTAAAACAAGAGCGGCTTTCTCCAAAAACGTGGCCCAATGAGAAGTGAGTAAGCAAAGTCAAGTTTGACCATACACGTGGAGGCTTTTGTGATGGTCGGCATCACCACTGGTTTTTGTGTTTTCTTCTTATTTAATACAATTCTAAGCACGTGGGACTTTTCTTGACAACACGTGGAGTATTTCTGGAGAATACTTTATGTATACTGCTCTCCTACTTGTTATCTTTACCCTTGCTGATTTGTCACATTCTGCCACCTCGACACTCTTTGCCCCTTGCTTCATAATCCTTTTCATTATTCTACTACTTTACTTTACCTTCTCTGCTTTATACAACCATATAACATTTTTATTATATCTTTTCTTCAAATTCAACCCCTCAATGATTTTGTAAACTTTTTGGTACAATCTTATCGAAAATGAACCTTTAAGACAAGAGCATTCGTTAATTTGCAAACTTAAAAAAGAATAGTTTTCTTAAGTTTCATTGGTTAATTTTCAAACTTAAAAAAAGAATAGGTAGTTTGGATATCTATCTAAAAAATTAACTTTTTATTTGAAATTTTGGTGGTTCATTTCAGCTAGAAGTTTTTTCAATTAGATTATTTTAGAGAAAAGTTATTGTAAATGAAAAAGCTTCTAGAAATATTTTCAAAATATAACAAGATTAGGTTATAGCTCTATTCTTCATAGACTTCAATCAAAGATCAAATATGCATATTCAAGTATTATTCAATATAAAAGAATATTAAAATATTTAGATTAAAATACTATTTCTATATTAAAATTTTTGAGTTTTTTTTAAAGTGTAGTTCAAACTGTTTATTTTGATCAAAGGTCTTAGAATCTTAATCTAAATGGTAAAATTCGATAAAACCATCCTAATTCTACTATAAAATATCTAAAACAGTTAAACTAATTCATACATAATTAGTAACATAAACCTAATTTAACTTTGTTTAACGAGCTAATTCATATATTCTCCTACCAAATATCTAAGAATTAGTTTTAATTTAATGAACTATATACAATTTATAATTACATTAATAGAAAAAAAGTCCAGAGGAAAAAATTTGTAAGAAAGCATATTACTTTCCTGAGAAATAGTTCCAGTGCAAAATGTTGGCATTTCTTTGGTAAAATATTGTTACGTTTTTATACAAAAACAACTCAAACAAAAGAAAGTGTGGACAAAATACCAAAATTAAAATAAGATATTTCTGTTTTTACTAATTTTTTGTTATTATTCTTAAAAAAAAAAAAACCAGCCCATTATTTTTTTTTCCAAACATTATTAGTTTGTATTTAAATAAAACAATTAATTTCCCAAACATTATTAAATTGCATTTTTTGACTTTACACATTGACGCCACATTTAAAACCAAACTATCATTTCGTTTGGAAGATTTATTTCAAAGCCATCACTTTATTTTCATAAACCAAAAAGTCATAAACCAAAAGTCAAGTTTTAGGTGATATTTTTTCAAAACAACATTTGATTTAATAAATCATCAATTTCTTTGCAGCCGATTGGCAATAACAATTTTTTTTTTCTTTTTCTTTTTCTTACAAGCAATCCAAAAACTCATAACAATCGTATAATAATTTATTAAGGATGAGCAGAGAAAAGTAAAATAATTCAAAAAGCTAATACACTAAACTAATTAATGAAGTTCCAATCCTAAACAATAATTTGTACAAGTGTGTTCCATTTTTTAATCTAATGTCTAATAGAATGGGACATTAAACTTGTTAGAGAATTAAAAATTTATGGTAAAAAACAGAGTCTGCTCTGTTTTTCACTTTTTCTTTCTTCATTCTCTATTTCCCTTCAAAAAAGAAAGCAAAATTTTTCCTTCTGCTTCCATTTTCAGAATCCAATTCTATTTACACTCCCTTTGTAAAATCCAAATGCCCAGTTTATCCATCTCATTGGCTGAATCCGAATACTCCGCCGCCGTCCCTTTGTTGAGTCGCATAACGGAACGCCGACGCCGGCGGATAATCGGCCTGGCAAAACGGCGATGTAGCTGAAGGAACATACAGATCGGCGATGGTGTTATTGTTGTTGTTGAAATCGAAAGTTCCCGAATGGTCGACGGGACCG
>JBBPDI010000023.1:26022085-26042518 GCA_037974545.1 Cucumis variabilis | reverse complement strand
TAAAGAAAGTTAGATCTCAAGCTTACTTTAAATCATTACATTAACTAATGTAACATTTGGATATACAATAATCTAATAGATGATTAGTTTAATTTTGCAATCATATTTTACATACAATATGTAACTACGTACCATAGTATAGAATAAAATAATCTAAAAGAGAGTAACAAAATTTATAGCTTTTTCTTTATATAAAAAAGGTCTATATTTAGTATATAAGACTAGCTATGTTCATTAATGAATAAATTTGTTTTTGTGGAATTCACGTTTTTTTCTTTTAAGCCTTAGTAAACTTAAGAATATAATGATAAAAATGTGATTCATGAAACTGGTTTAGTAATGTGACTACCCCATGTTGTAATGCATGTGAAATAAGAATTATGAATTTAGATTCATTTCTTTTAAACACATGGTTTATAATTTTACGTTACTAAAATCGAACTATATGTAAAGTGTATATACATATACCCTATTGTGTATATATAGTACAGATATAAATGTGGAAGAGTGAACAACCTAATTCATCATTATTATTATTATTATTTTACTTTTACTTTTTGTGTGCATATTTTATTTTATTTAAAAAGAATGAGAGTGTGTGGCAAAAGAAGAAAGATTGAAAAGAAATGGTGGCCACATGTGTATTTGTTTCCATAATTAGGAAAAAGAAAATATGTAGGTGTTGGGTTATAGTTTCTATTTGATCGATCATAAGGTCTCATTCCTTTATAATGTTTTGAATAGTAATCTAAATCATAAAAATGCCATAGGTTCAAGACCTCGTTGTAGGTCGTTTTTTTCAAATTTTCTAATAGATAGTAGTCCTTCAGATTTGTCTTATGACACCGCTTTGTTGATTGCAAAGTGATTTTACTGAAGAACTACTTTACTCTCCTTATATGAGTTAAATTTTGAATTTAATTTTAATTTTATCTTTATATTTTAATTTTTACATTTTTATCTTTAAACTTTTATTTCTTTTCACTGAATTTAAAGTAATTATGAAGTTAAATTTTAAAATTAATTTAATATTGATAAAGAAATTAGTAATGACTATTTCGTTATAATTATTTTAATTTAATTAATAGACATTAACAATCATTAAATAATTAAGGTTGAAAGTGTGAACTTCAAACCTTAGAAAATAATAATTAAAGTTGAAAGTGTAAACTTCAAACTTTTACGAAGGAGAAACAACATTCACAAAATCTAAGGATAAAATTATGTATTCATTTTCAATTTTTTATGTCCAAAATTAAATAGAAACTCCAACCTTTCGAAACCTAAAAAGTAAATAACAAAAAAGACACAAAATCATGTGAGGAAAAAAGTATCTTTCATCATTTTATTTTCAATAGCCCACAGCTTTGAATAAATAATCATATATAGTATCAATTATCAACACAAATTTGAAAGGGACAGATAAGCTTTTCAAAAAGGGAGAAGAAAGGGTCAACATATTATCAACTTGATAGAGAGATGGGGAAGTTGAGACTATTATTATTAGGACCTTCTCGAAAATAAAATATTTTAAAAAATAACGTAATATATTAAAATATTTATAAGATAAGTAAAATTTTAGATTCTATCCGTTGTCTACATCATCAATACAAGAAAATTGATAACATTAGAGTTAATTAGTAAATTAAAATATTTATAAAATAATAAAATTTTAGATTCTATCCATTATCTACATCATCAATACAAAAAAAATTTGATAACATTAGAGTTAATTTATTAAGATATTTTTAAAAATAACAAAATAAATTAAAATATTTACAAGCTATAATAAAATTTTAAATTTTATTACTGCTATCATTATAGTATATGAATGATTATTATTGATATAATTTGCTATAGGTTGTAGATATTTTATCAAATTTACTAATTTTAAAAATTTTCCTAATTTATTTCAGATCTTGTTTTCCTTCTCCATCCTATATACATCTATTGTTTAATTTCTTCAAACTCATCTCATCTAATTGAGCATAAACCTTATCTACAGAAATAAAATAAAAATAGATCAATTGATCAAGGAAATAGAATCTAAAACATTAGAAAATAGTATCGAGCCACATGATCAAAGTTTTATTATTATTTTTTTTTTATCAAAGAAACCCTAGAGTGACGATGGTGTTAGACAAAAACAGCTATAGGGGCAACAAGTACAAAGTGAGTATTATTGTTTCTAATGAAATCTTGGAAATTAGAGAAGGATGAGTGAATAGTGAAATAGGATTTAGACCAAAAGAAAACAAAAAAATAAAATGAAAACTTATATTGAGAATTAGTATTGATGAAAGCATGGAGAATTTTTCTTAATGAAAACCATAATTTAAGTTGTTTTTCTTGAAAAAAAAAAACTGAAAAGACGTTGGGTAGTCTTTTCATTTTATAATATATAAAAAATGATTCATAATTACCAATAAAATAATAAAATAATTAAATAATTAAATATTGAATTATAAAAAGGCAAAAAAAAAAAAAGTAAAAATGCTATATTTTTCTTTTCATTTAATTTCCACGAGTATTCAAACAATAAATTTAACTTTTATGATTTAAAATGAATTTGGTTCCAAATGTAAATAGGATTTTGAAATCATAGTTTCGTCATTTGAAATCATTTCCATGCAAATCCTAATGCCAAACAAAGCATTAATTAATATTTGTTAAACTTAAATGCTCTAAACACTATTTTAACCATCCTTTTACGATGTGCGGAGTGGTGCCTACCAAGTTAACACTACAACTACAAACTACAACCACAAACTTATATAAATTTAGCTATATTTATTTTGGTTTTTAGAATACTATATTTATGTTGGTTTTTAAAAAATGCAACATAAAGACTTATAATAAGATTTGTTGTATTAGGGTTATAAATTACATCTCTACATGTATATATATAATTAACTGTTTAATTTTGAAATTAATAAATTTATTGTAAATATAATTATATATCTTATAAATGTGTCCATATCTATAACTTACATAAGTTATCAATTGTTGTATAACTCTAATTTAATTTTATGGTGTAACATTCATCTTATTGAATTTTATATTCTAATTTATATCATAACATCCTATAAATAGAGGTATCCAATGCATTTGTTAGATACACCACAATATTGCATTCAATTGTAATTTTCTATATTTTTATCTTCTCTATTCTTCTGTAACTTTGTGGTGTTTCATTGTTCATGTTTAGTTTTTGTTTGTTCTTATTTTATAATAAAATAAAAATTAACACTAAACAATTATGTGTAAGAGTATTTTTATTTATTAATCTGGCTTGAATTTGGTTAGCAATTTACTTTTATTAAACCAAAAAACTAAAACCCAAAGATTGATATACATCCTCTTTCAATTTCTCATTTATATGAACAAGTATTACATATATTATTCTTTTAACTAAAATAATAAAACATCATAAATTTATTTATATTTGGTATTTTTTTAAAGAATATCTTAGGATATGGTAAAAATAGAACTAAATGAAAATATTTACACCGGATAAGAACAACTTTAAAAAAGAAAAAACTCTATAAGCCCACAACGTGAAATAATAAAAATACCTCCCGATTAATCAGTCACACACGCCTAAAAAAAGAATTTTGTACCCAGTCTAAACGATCTTGTACCTATGTCTAAACGATCTGTACCCAGTTTAAACGATCTTGTACCCAGTCTAAACAATCTTGTACAAAATCTAAACAATCTATTAGTAATACTTGTCCATCTCTATCTATCTATAATAGACAACTGATCGTTGAGATAATGATACACGATCGTTTAAATCTTGTACCAATATCATTTAGATTTTGTACCGAGAAAAAAAAAAGATGATAAATGAAGAATAAGGAAGAAATCCCGAAGGAGAAAATTAAAAAATTAGTAAATATTTACATAAATAATCACAATATTGTAAAATGAAGAAAAAATAATAATATGAAGAGGAGATGAATAAATCGCAAAGAAAAAAAAAAAGAGTGAAAAATTGTGTTTTTCTTTTTGTTTGTAATTTATTCATCTCCTCTTCATATTAAAATTGTCTGCATTATTCAAGGGCAAACCTAGAATTTAAGAAATTTCATGGGCATAAATTTATGAAAATTTTATGTAAATATTTTGGCACTTTTGTTATATTTACACAAATTAACCTATTTATTTTGTTATATTTGATAAATAGTTTGGTTCATTTTTTTTTTTTGCATATTTAATGTTTTTGGTAGCCTTTATTTTTTTTATCCAAAAAATCTATAATTTAAGGAATCTAAAGAAAAAATAATTTCAAATTACACATCTATAATTCTATTACTAATTGACTTTAGGTAAAGAACCCCTAAATCAAGGGAGATTTGCATTGGAAAATGTTACCAACTTTTTATATAATTGATGCTCCGACCCCTCTGTATCTCATAAAAACAAAGCAAATACAATGTTTTGATTACCATCATTATATTGATTAAATGTGATAATTTCTTTTTATATGAAAATTTCTCAATTTCAATGACTTGACCAATGAACTGCATTTTCATTTTTGAAAAATTGACCAACCAGCTACATAGACTATAGAAATGTTTAGTTTGATAAAAAAAAATCAGGTTGACAACTCATCAACTTTGTTAATTTAAAACAAATTAATAAATCATTGAAATAATTAAGATAGTTGGATGACATGTCAATATGTCTTTGGTGTTTGACATGATATAAGAGTAAACTATACGTTCCTATTAGATAGTTAAAAAATCAATATTGAAACATATGCTTAATATAAGATTTAAGTTTACCTTCCATTTCTAAAAAAAAAAAAGAAAATGATTAATTAGTGTTTGAAGTTAAAAAAAGTTGTATTTTTAAAAATAGTAAAATAAATTAAAATATTTACAACTCATAGCAAAAATTTGCATTCTATCATTGATAGTCTTCTATCACTATAGACTATCAGTCATAGAATTTGTTATAGATTATAAATATTTTGTAAAATCTATTATTTTAAAAAAAATTCTTAAAAAATAATTGTAAATTATAGCATTCATAATTAGTTACCCTATGCACTGAGTCAGAACTTAAAGAAAAATGACTATGACATAGTGTTGGTGCAAATCAAAAGCTGTCATTTTTTTATTTATTAAAACTATTATGATGTTAATTATGTGCCATTTTTCTTTGTCTTTCCTTTTGTTTATCTCCTCCATCTCAATTCAATAAGTTTCTTTTTTCTTATTAATTTAAAGATTTTCTACCAAAACTCACCCTTAAATATATAAAAAGAAAAGTAACTTTGGCAAAAATAGCAAAAAAATTTATAATAATAAAATTCATATCACAACATTTTTTAAATTTGTTAAAGTAACAAATTAAAAGCGATGACGTCCTATGATAACTCTCTGATAGTCTTTTGATAATCGTCTCATATCATTAATTATTTATCATAGTTGTCATATTTGCAATATGCAGAAAAAAAGTGTTATGAGTTGTTTTTTTAATTTTTTTTTATGTGATACAATTTCTCAATAGAAATTAAAATATGGACTATTTAAAGAGTCCATCCTTTGACAAATTATATCTTTGATAACAATTCACATCGATTTTTGTGATATTATTCAATGGTTTCGTTCTCCAATAATATGCAATTGAATAAACTAGATTTGAATATTGCGTTACCAAAAAATAAATAATGAGGAGAAGAAAAATATATATTACCAAATAGAAGAAAAAAAAAACCACTATGAGAATTCACCAAATACCTCACATATCCTGTTATAATTAATTACACTAAATCAATTTAGAAAACAATGTAATAAATAAAATGCAATAACCAGTGAATACATAAAGGGTAAAAATATGAATACATGGATATATAGTGGTTCGATCAATTTGATCTACATCTACATTGAGAACCAGCTGGAAGAGATTTTATTAAAAATAATTAATGATGTTACAAACTACAGAATTTTAACAAAGATATGACAATCTATAATTCAAGTCTAACTCGACTATATCATCATTCAAACACCACATTTGTCCCAAGAGAACTGTGTGCACTATGAAGCCTTTGGAAAACTGAGACCCAACCCATCAGAAACAGCCCAAGAAATGAGACCCAAAACCGTAGGAAATTGTCTCCTCTAATCAGAGACCCATGAGTCAAGCACCTACTACACACCGATGAAGAACCATTCACCGTCGAAAAACTTGAAACACCGCTGTAGAACTACCAGCATCAATATGGATCTCAATCGAAAATTACCCGCATCGGCTACACTCACTGGGATAGAATAAACCTTATGTACTTTCTCTCACTAGAATGGCAAAGAAACTCACTCTCTCTAAAGTGTGTATGTCGGCTTCTCTCCTACTCCCTCCCTTTTCTTTTCTCAATTAAAATGACGTAAAGAAAGAAGATACAAGTATTTCCAAAAATATCATTGAATCAAATTTACAACTCTAGCTCCAACAAAATCCATTTAAAATATTCTTAAATAATTTTCCATTTTCTACAAATCTCCCTCTTGACAATTTAAGACACACAAGTGATTCTCGAATCACCCTATCATCCAAATTTAACCTTCAGCTCATCTAACAGATATTTAAACTTATGACCTGGAATAACTTTGGTTAACGTATCTGACAAATTCTCAATCGTACGAACGTTGACCAGTTCAACATCTTTCTAAGCAATAACATTTTTGATATAATGAAATTTGACATCGATAGCTTAAACCATTCATGATGAGATGGATTATTCGCAAGATGAATAGCACTCTGGCTATCACAACAGATGATAGGGATAAACTTCTAAAATAACAACTCACCAACAATCCTTTACAACCACACAACCCCTTCATTGATTCACCAAGAGAAATATACTCTGACTTAGTGGTAGACAAAGGAACAACTAGCTATAAGGTAATTACTGACAACATTACCATACAATTGAAAAATATGATCTGATAGAGACCTTCTTTTTATCAAGATCTATTGCATAATCTACTTCTGTGAGGCCTTTCAACAGTGCTAATTTATCACAATCTTGCTAACTAAAACACAATGATACACTAACACTACGTTTCAAATACCAAAGCACCCATTTAATTGGATTTCAATGCTCCTTGCCAAAAATTGATATAAACCTACTTATCCAAGTCAGGCCTAGTACAAATCATCATATACATATACGTCCAACAACATTACAATAGGTAACATTAGACATCTCTAACCTTTCTTGTTTAGTAACAAGATATTGAGACGAAGACAGTCTAACATGAGATGTTAAGACTTGTGAAGACGAAAAATCATGTCTTCCTTACCCTTCACCTCATAGCCCTTAGGTTGAGCCATGTAAATAACATCCTTCAGTTCTCCATGAAGAAATATTGTGATGATGTTCATCTATTCAATAAACATATCAAAGTGAACAGTAATAGATAAAATTAATCTAATGGACGAATGACTCACCACCAGAGAGAAAATCTTATGCAAGTTAACTCCCTCTTTCTGAGTGGAGCCTTTGGCTACCAATCTAGCCTTATACCTAGGCTTACTGTCACGTCCTATATCTTGCTTGATTTTGTAAATCCACTTTGATTGAATGAGCTTTTGATTACGAGGCTTTAGAGCCAATGACCATGCACAATTCTTTTGCAATGAGAACAACTTTGATTTCATAGCATCTTTCCATTATTTCTTTGAATTAGATACAATTGCCTCCTCAAAAGTAAGTGGTTTTGCTTCAACACTATCAGGTGCACAAGTAAGAACATAAGCAACTAAATTGGCATAATCATACCTTGTAGAAGCATGTTTCACCCTTCGAGCCCATCACGAGTAAGCTGATAGTTTTATAGGTCATTGTTAGTTGAGCTTTCTTCACTAAAAGCTCCCTCTTCAATCAAAGTCCTTACCTATTGAGATTGTACACCATCAGATTTAGACTGTTGTGTAGCCTCTTCCTGTGAAACTAATGGTGACTAATCACTAGATACATCTAAACCAATCTATGTTCGTACTTTAGAATCAATAATAATTATATTAAGGATAATATAATCATTAAGTTATTATGTTGTGTTTTGGGGAAAATAAAAAGAGGAAAAGTGATTGGTTGTGATATTTAATGATGAGAGAAGATTGAAATTATTTTGGGAGAAGGAAAAGGAAAAAGAAAAGTAAAATAATAATAATAATATTGTAAATAGATCACCTCTATCTACGTGTAATTCATCTTCTCCAACTCTTCACTAGAAGGAAACCCTAACTCCACCCTTTCACCATTCTTGATCATCGTTCGTCCGCCACAACCCTCTGATGAACAACCCACCATCAGCTTTCGACCATGCCCAGACGTCTCTCTTGGTCATTCAAAGCTCAGTCAAGTTGAGAATCAAAGATTTGCATGGTTCTCCGATCTCTTCTTCGCTCGTGCCTTCCTCCATCAAACTTAAGCTATCTCTGCTACCGGACATCTTTGTAGCCAACTGCGTTTCTCAACCAACCTGAGTCGATACCATTCCTTCCTTCATGATCGAGCTGCACGCGTCCAAGCCAATTCTTACTCTGAGCCACACATGTGGATACAAGCCACCTCCAATCGAACCTGAGCTGCTTTCCTCCAGCTATGAGTTGAGCCTGTTTATTTTCCTTACTTACAGCCATTAGAGCCATTGGATCAAAGCTTGACGAGATTTTTATTTGGGTTTGTTTATATCAATCAAGTATCATTATTAGTGCAAAAGTAAAATTATATTGAATGTAAGTTGGATTATTTCTGCTTGAAGGTTCAGTTGACTAAGTTTTAATTTGAGGATTTGACCTGTGGAATTGTTTCCATTCAAGGTTGTTTTTCTTTCAACTTTAGCCTTGGGGTAAGTTTGGATACTTAAGTAAATAATTGGATGATTGGTTGACAAAATTAATAATTTTAATTTTGTTTATGTTTAGGATTGTGTTAATTGGAGATTAATTGTCAACTAGGATTGTAGCCAATCTTAAGGTAAGAGATTATACTACTAGACTTTTAAAATAGACTTAAGAGCTTGAGCTTGCATGTATTTTCCTCTTATTATGCATTGATGTAGTTAAGATGCATAATGTGACTGTTAAGAATGACTGATATTGATTGCTACATAGATTACTAAGATATGTTATGACTGCAATACGTGAATGGGATATGTTATGAATAAGATATGTTATGAATGAGATATGTTATGAATAAAATATGTTATGACTGAGATATGATATTTATGATATGCTACATGTTATAGACTATGGTGTTCTGTTAATTTTGCCTGTTAGAGTCATACTCATATAGGTGTCCCTTGGAATCACCATCTATTTATCTACGTGTGGCTTATGCCTGTGTGGTTAACTTTTATGAGTGATTTGATGGAGTCACTTTCAAACCGATTCTTTTAGGTGTTTCTCTGTATCGCCGAAGACCAATTTCTCTTAGGTGTTCCTTTGAGATCATGGAAGACCAAATGTGTTCCTTTGGGATCACCGAAGACCAGATATGTTCCTTCGAAATCATTAGTTAGCATGCGTTCGGGAGCATGATAGTTATGGAATACTTCCTTACAGGACCTTAATAGGAAGTTAATAGATACCTAGTGGGACTAGTAGTGTGTCCCTTACTGATTATATGTTTATTCTCACTCTTTCTATGTTTAATTTTTCAGACAAAGGTAGAGGTAGAGGAAAGCTAGCAAATGACAAGAAATGGTCGTGGTTCGCTTTAGGGGAAAGTTTATGATTACTTCTGCCTTTATGTTTTCAGTATTTTATTTAAAATTTTAGAACTCATGAGTACTCTTATAATATTTTGTTATTATTTTAAACAGAGTTCGAACTAGTATTTGACCTTTACTTTTATTTTTGCATAATTTATTTATGATTTATAAATAAATATTTGAGGTTTTCATTGAAATATTTAGTACCTTCTTTTATTTATTTTTAGAAAATCTTTATTTAATTTAATAGTTATAACATCAGCTTAGTATAAAGGGTTGGATCATTATAGTTGGTATCAGAGCCTCAGTTTTTAGGTTCTGTAGAATGACTTACGATGTAAGTCTTTGATTTTATCCCTATGACTAACATGGTCCTTCGTCACTTGCCAGGTATGGTTTATGATACATGAATATGCATATGTATATGACCTTGCTTGAATTAAACTAGAGAAGTATGGATGTTATGAATGTGACTTATTAGTGAAGGACTTTTGGTTATGGAATTTAGGAAAAATGTCGCCACATAGGAGTGTTCGTAAAGGTGGTAGGAGAGGCAAAGGAGTTGGACGTAACTAGCTTGAAGGACTGCTTGTTGTACAAGTTGTCGACTCTACTGCACCTATCACTTATGCAGACCTTGCTGCCATGGACTAGAGATACAGAGATTTGTTATTCGAAGCATTGACACAGCGTCAACTTGCCCAGTAAACCCAATTAGCTTATGTTTTGATCCTAGTTGCAGGTGTTCATATCCCAGCTGCAGGAGTTCAAGCCCTAATTGTAGCCCAAAACGTACCTGATCTTTGGACTTGAGAGATTTAGGGAAGTATAACTCTCAGACTTTCGATGGATCCTTGGATAACCCTACCAAGACATATGAAGTACCCTACTATGGAGACTATATTTCACTATATAAAGTACCCTAAAGGCTAGAAGGTTCAATGCATCGTGCTCATGTTGACTGACTGAGGCACGACTTGGTGGGAGTCCAAGGTACACTGCATCTGGCAGTGGATATGAGTATGAAGGGATGGACCTAGCTAAAGCTTCAAAGAAGGGGCCAACTTCAGGATAGAAAAAAGGCTGAGCAGCAGCCTACTCTAGCACCACAGAGGAATTTGAGGTCAGGTGGTATGTTCCAGTGACATCGACAACTGGTTACTGAAGCAAGCAAAACATTAAGAGAAATATCCATTTGTTCTAATTATGGAAGGCCTCATTCAGGTCGTTGTATCGTAGAGAGTTGAGTATATTACAAATGTAGGCAACTGAGGCATATAGCTGATAATTACGTTCATAAACTGTTTGGGGTTGTCTCGAATGAGACTTCCACATTGCAGCGAGGAAGAGTATTTGTCATTGGATGGCAAGAGACTGAGAAGGCTGGCACAGTGGTGACAGGTACACTCTCTATTTTGGGGCATTTTTCATTAGTATTATTTGACACTGGATCCCCTCCTTCTTTTATATCTTCAGTTTTTGTTCAGCATATGAGTTTAGAGGTAGAACCCTTGAGTTATATGTTATCAGTTTTTACTCAATCTTGAGAAATTATGTTATCGAAATAGAAGATAAAAGCATGTCAAATAGAAATAGCAACATGTATTGGATGTAACTTTTTTAGTTTTAGACATGCAAGACTTTGATGTAATTTTAGACATGGATTGACTATCTGTTAGCCATACAAGCATAGACTGTTTCCGCAAGGAGGTAGTTTTTAACCCTCATGATGTGGCTAGTTTCAAATATAAGGGGACTGGGACTGTAGTCCTACCCAAAATTATCTCAGCTGTAAAGGCCAGTAGGTTGCTAAACCAGGATACCTAAAGTATTTTGGCTAGTGTTGTAGGCACCAGAAAGCCCGAGGTATCCTTATCATCTCAACCAGTGGTAAGGGAATACCCTGATATTTTTTCAGAAAAACATCCAGGACTTCCGCCTCACAGGGAGATTGATTTTGTCATTGAGCTAAAGCCAGACAGTATTCTCACATCGAGAGCTCCATACAGAATAGCCTAGTTGAGCTAAAGGAGCCGAAGGTCCAGTTGCAGGAATTGCTGTAGAAGCTGGCCAACATGAGCTTAGCTCAACTGACACCTATAAATACCTATGGACAACAGGTTCCAAGTTCAAATCTCCACCAATTTATTAATAATTTGTAGAAAGTTGTTTATAAATTTGGATTTCCACGCTACAAGAATCATTGAGGAATGAATTATGCCAATTATTAGGGAGCTAAGGTGGGTGTGAGAAAAGATAAAGAAAATTTAATATATAAAAAAAAAGAATAGGTTTTTTATCATGTTTTTTATCAGATATTTTATGGTTGTTTTCTTGATGGGCTTTTCAGTTTCCTTGATGGGCAAAAAACATTGAAGTTCCCTTTTCTGATGGCCAATTCCATCAAGAAAGAGTTTTTGATAACATGTTTTGACCAGTTTTCTTGATGGTCGAGCTTTCTTGATGTCTGCCTGCTTAATAGGCAAAGACCATCAAAGTAGACATTTTTTTTGTGTTTTTCACATCAAAGGAGGCCAAATTTGTAGTAGTACACCGTGAGGATAACCAATAAACATGCATTCCAATGCCCTTCTATTCAGCTTTCCACACTAACATGAGCATAAGTTGGCATCTAAACACTCTGAGATGATCTAAACTTGAAGCTTTACCTGTCCATACATCTTGTGATGTTTTGAAGCCTAAGGTTGAAGAAAGAATCCTATTAATGAGATAATAGACGATTTGGACAGCCTCCCCCCAAAATTTCAAGAGTAATAAAGCAACGGTCAAGAGACATCTTGTACATTCCATAATTGTTCTGTTAAACCTCTCAGTTAACCCATTTTGCTATGGAATATACCCAATAGTAAAATGCCTTGTGGTTCCCTCATATTTGCAAAAGCTGTTTATTTTGTTATTCAAAAACTCTAAACTATTATTTATCCTCAGATACTTGACCTTCCTAGCTATTTGGTTCTCAACCTCCTTCCATTCAAAGAATTTTCCAAAAACTTTATCCTTTTGTTTTAGTGGATACAACCATGCTTTTCTTGAAAAATTGTCATATGAAGTATCTTGAACCTTCGATAGAAAGCACCTTCGTAGGACCCTACAAATCTGAATGAACATAATCCAAAATACCTTTTGTTGTGTGTTTCCCTTTCCTAAACTTTACTTGGTACACTTTTCCATTATTCAATGCTCACAAAATTGGAGTTCTACATCTTTAACTCCTCTCAACAAACCTTGTTGAGAAAGTGCTTGTAGACCTCTTTCACTCACATGAGCCAACCTTCTGTGTTATAACATAGACATATTTGTACCATTTCCTGATGGAGTAGCAGTACTACCTGAAACTACAAACCATTCCTCAAGGTTTTCCTCATTTTAACCAAAGAATCGTTGGTAACTTTGAAAACTCCATTCTAAAATTCATAAGCATAACCTAATTTAGCTATCTAATGCACCAAGAGATATTAGATTATGTTTGAGTTCTGGAACATACCTCACATTTGTGAGCATTTTAATCATCCTGTCATTTGAATGGACTCACTTCCCTTGACAACACAAGTACCATTGTCACCTAGTAAGACTTTTACCCCACCATTTTTTTTAAAGTCAATCAGAAAATCTCAATTAGAAGTCATATGATACGTGCACCTTGGATCCATGATCCATGCATCTTGTTTATCCCTATGACACACCATCAAGACCTTTGTTGAAACATACCCATCAGTAACATTCATTACACTAGAATCAGTTGCATGTTTGCTACTCGATGCTTCCTTGCTCTTATTCAATTAACAATATTTCTTAAAGTGTCCTTTATATCACAAGAAACACGTTCTAGCTTTCCCCTTTGATTTTAACATTGAACTCTTCTCCTTGCCTTTCCAATTCTTTTTCTCACTTCTTCCTCTAGCCATGAGAAACTCTTAATCCTTGTGTTCTTTCCTAATTTCGAGATTTCTAGCCTTCAAGGCATCCAACATTAAATCCATAGTCAATCAATTTCGACCATATTTAATAGCTGCCTTAACTTCTCAATATGTTTTAGGTCATGAATTTAAATAAACGACCGCTTGATTCTTATCTGACATCTTCTAGCCAATGTTATTGAGATCAACTATAATCTTTTGAAATTCATTCAAGTTCTCTTCTAAGCCTTTACTTTTGTCCATCTTATATCCAAAGAACTCTTTAGAAATAATTTATTTAGCAAGAACTTTATCAAGTAAAGACTTTCTAGCTTAGTTTTCCACAACTCCCCCGTAGCACTAGCGTCCTCCACTAGCCTAAACATTTCGTCTAAATGATACAGAAGGATCATCGAATAAGCCATTTCATTCGTATCCTTTTCCTCATCTTCGATAATAGTTTCTTACAACTTCTCTTCATTTAAGATTTTTGTTAAATTTTGTTGAACAAAAATAGCTCTAACCCTTTTCCTTCAAAGAGAAAAATTGTCCTTTCCGTCAAACTTAGCCATCTCAAATCACATTGAATACATCTCTACAAAAATGATTCAACAATGAATATATCAACTGAAAACTACCACACAATCCCCTTGGATTGAATGGAGCTCTAATACGACTTGTTATAAATAATTTCTACACTAAATCAATTTAGAACACTATGCCAAGCTGAAAGCAATAGCCAACAAATACACCAAGTAATAAAGAATATGAACACAAGGATGTATAGTGGTTCGACGAATTTGGTCTACATTCACTTTGAGAACCATCTTGGAGAGATTTTATTAAGAGTAATGAAGCTACAAATTATAGAATTTCAATGAAGAGAATTGCGACTATATCGTCAGTCAAACACCACCTTTGTCCCTAAGAGAATTGTGAGCACTATGAAGCCTCTAAAAAATTGAGACCTAACTTGCGAGAAACAACCCCAAAAATGAGACCCAAGACTGTTGAAAAATGCTTCCTCTAACTAGAGACCCACATATCAATCATTCACTAAACACTGGTGATGAACCCACGACCAAAAAACTCAAAACATCATTGTAGAATTGGCAGTGTTGATACGAAACTCAACCAGAGATTACCCAAATTGGCTACACTCATCGGGATGGAATAAATCTAGTGTTTCTCTCACTAGAATGGAAGAAAAAACTCACAAACACTCTCTTTAAAGTGTGTATGTCGGCTCCTCTCCTATTCCCTCCCTTTTCTTTTCTTAATTAAAATGACCTAAAGAAAGGCGATACAATTATTTGCAAAAGTTCATTGAAGCAAATTTACAACTCCACCCCGAACAAAACCCATTAAAAATATTATTAAATAATTTGCCATTTTCTACGTACCCAAATGTTTAAACTCATGGCCATAATTAATTTTAAATATACGATTAAAATTGAATATAAAAATTTCAACTAAAAGTGATAACCAAACAAATGTTTAAATTTGTTTAATAATAAAAGAGAATGGTAATACTATGATCGATTGGATAATAGGATATTCTACTCTTGTCTACAACACAATGTTCACTATTGAAAATAATCTCAAGCGCACAACATGATATCGAACATCAATAATGTGTTATTTCTTTTCATCAAACATCTAATGTTTTAGAAAGCATGATAGCTTCTAGCTATATCACATAAGACTATACTAACTAATTTATAAGTGTTCATTGTTCTCTAATTAGGCTCTCACCAAATAGTTTCCTCAACCATATAGCTTCTTTACCAAACCTATGCAACAACCATGATACTATGTAGAGATGTATACACCATAATCATTGCATGCAAGATGCTCATTATGTCTTTGGTCCTGGCGTAATTACTAAATTCTTGTTGAGTACAAGTTTTCTTATCGCTTGTCCAAGTGTAAGTGAAATGATAGGTTTCCTCGATAAACTAGGGTCAAACATAAATAATTGATATCAAATTTTAGTTATAAAGCTTAATTCTTCATCTAGGCAATATAAAATATCTATATAGTACAACGTAAACGTGTGTCTAAGCTAAGCCTAATATCTACACTAGAGATTATGTAAATGGTGGTAAGAATAAGGGGAAGATGGAGAATTGACCAACTTGCAATTAAGGAAAAGTGAAAGAATGTCTTTGCATTGTTAGGCGATTAAGCAATACCGCAAGCTTTGATGAGATAAAGGTCAGTTAACTAGCTTCTAATTAAGGCGAGCACCTCTTGGTGTCTTAAATGCCATACTTGCTCACCTCTTAGGATGCAAATGATAAAGCTTTATTAAGTGATTGCAATCTAAAATTAGTTACTTATAAGACTAATATTACGTCTCCTTTAAGGGTGGCAACCTCTCGGCGCCAAGTCATCAAACTTGTTCTCCTTTCGGAACACAAGTGATAAAGGTTTAATCCAAAGATAAAGTTTGTCTCCAAACTTCTCTTTACGCGTGTTGGTTATATCCTTGCTACTTGCTCTCTTAAGTAGTTGGTGACAGACATTGACCAAGTGATCAGTGAAGCTTAACTAACACGATGAATCTTATAAGTTAGACTTCTTATCAAGAACTTCTTACAAGCCTAATCTACTGATAACACTTTGACAAATGAATGGTAAAGAAACGACAGATTGAAAAGGTATAAATGTGCAATGTATTGAAGAATGTAAGTCTTAGGCCACTGTACAATATGAACACTATATATTACAATGAAATACAAAAGTGGAAAGTAAATAGAATTGAAAACATTACAAGTTAGGAGAAAGGAAATGGTGGGATCTTTCTCCAATCTCTCTCTAAGCTCTTACTTATAAGATTGATCAGAGAAGAAGAAGTTAACTTTTACAGATGGCAGAAAGGCTAGTCCTTTTCACTAGCACTCTAGGTTTTGGCTCATTTAGGTCTCCTCTCACTTGGTAGAGATGAAGATCTTTTATAGAACTTTCGATGGAAAACTTCTATTCTTCTGATCCAGTGAGCACCGATTACAGCCTTTATTAAGTCACATAAACTCCAACTACTATTCTTGTCTTCTAGTGAATCTTCCTCGCGTACTGATGTGGTTCCTCGCCTAAGGACACTTGGTAGCCAGACAAGATTCTTATCGCGTAGCATACACTCCTCTGCGATTCACTGACTTTCTTTTTTTCTTTAGAATCTTGCGATAAAACATTGAATATAGGGTAAAGAAGGCATGAAAACTTATGCAAGTTGTATTCTCTTATATTTATGAATTTGCGACTGAAACTACACGTTTTGACATATAATGATGCATTTTGGTTCCATTGTTCTACCTAAAAGACCATAATAACTTGTATTTCTTCAAGTTATCAATCATATATACAAATCATTGCATATGTATACAACAATAATCGTATATGATATGATTAGTATAAAAGGTAATGTATGTAGGGTGTAGGCTTTCTCTTGATTTTCAGTCTTATTCAATATTATTCGATCATTCTTTGCGGTCGATGAGTGGGGACCTTTCCCATTTTCTTATGAAATGCTTCTCAAATTTCTTTGAACCTCTATCTCCTCCTTCCGTAATTAACCAAAGCACCTGCGGAGCACCGACTCGTCAACAGATCATGAAAGAGAGAGCATTATTATTTAGTTTATTATGAATATGAAATAAATTAAACTATATAATATGTAAGAATAAATATGTTTAAATGTCATTCAAAAAATAAATTGATACGAATGAGATTCATATTAATTATTATTCAAGATGAATGTTATTGTGTTGCGGATGATAAGCCCACTGTCTTGAAAGAAAGAACAACAAGACGCCAGTACTATAGTGTAAACAGCTAGTTGCTCCCTGAAGTTCACACAACACTCGTACTCTAAAATGCATTTGTTAGAGAATGTATGAATGAGAATAATTCAAAAATTGTAACTTATAAACTGAAGATCGAAAGTCAGAGATATAGAAAACTAGTGTTTTTTCATGTGTGTCCTCTGAAGAAGTTGCACGCTTAAGAAGAAGAAGGACTGCTTGTTATTAATTCAGATCAAAATTTAATTTTACAAATAAGATGTTTTACTTGTAATAAAAGGGTAAAAGATTAAGATGATAGGTAGCTGTAAAAATTTATTTATTTTTTGCACAAATGAGATTCCTTGTACCCCTATCGCTCATCCGACGGATGAAAGACGACGAGGCGCGTGTGCTGACAAGATTATACTATCACCACTAACAAACTTTGCAAGCTTGTTTGTTTGTGTGTGTGTGTGTGTATATATATATTATTCTCATTCCCTTCTCTCAATCAATTCCTTAAATGCACAAAACCTTAGACATCTTTATTATTTTTTTCTCTCACCAAAAAATATAATATTCATATCTATTTATTTAAACCCTTATTCCCCTTTTAATTAAATCCATCATGTTTTCTCATCCAATCAAATCAATCATCCCTCTCTTCATTAATTATCTTAAGTTCCAATAATTACAATTATATTTCATCGTATAACTAACTATACTTTTCCATATTAATTATTTATACAAAACCAAATAATTAATATTATATTCTACCAAAAATCTAAAAACTTAATTAAATATACATAATCATATATATATAGGTACTTAATTGATTTCAATTCCACCAAATCTGACTTTTTTTTCTTCTGGAAACTAAATTAACTCAAATCCCCAATTCTTTAATTAAACAAATCTTCTCCAATAAATTAGTTATTTTTAAATTTCATAATTTCAACATGAATTATCTTAACTCAATAATTCAATTTTAGCTCCAATTCTCAATTCTCAAGATAACATCAAAATAATTTAAGATAATTAATAAAAACTCCCTAAAAATTTGCAATGTTACATTTCTTTTTCCAATATTTATATTCATATCACTACAAGCAATCAGAGATCTCTCGACTTCAAAAAGAGTCCACATATATATCCAAAGGTGTTGGAAAAGTATCTCCCAATGTATGTACATAGGGCGACGGGAAGCAAGTCGGGAGTAGTGCATTGGGGGAAGAATCACCAACACACAAACTAAAATCTGTCATGAATGCCTTACTCTCGGCGCTGACAATGCTGACAGATTGAGCACGTTGTCAATAGGTCACTCCCGACCTTCCACCCCAGCATTGAGAGAAAGGTAATTCTGACATTACATTGGAAGCAGCTTCTCCTTCGCTTTGCTTACAACATCAAGGAAAGGATATAATTTTTTACGCCGTTATGCATTGGGAGATAAGTTTAATATATTTTCTTTCAATTATTATTTTTAATTTTTTTATCATGAGGAACTTTTTTGATTTCAGATTCGATAGTTAAATAAAGTTCTGAAACACAACAAACAAAAAATTAAGAAAATTAAGAAAATACCAAATTGTAATTTATATAGTTAGAAAATAAATCTAACTATTCGAACAATTACATATTATTTAAAGCAATTACATATAAAAGAAAAAAAATACCTCATATCCTAGTCGCCACAGACTACATCTTCCATAAGTCCACTCCTATAATGACATGAAAGTAAATTTATATATCATCGATAACAAATTAAACAACTTATAAAGTTAAATATTATGTACCGCAAGTGTTCAACGTCCTCTACGTGCCCAAGTCATTTCCAAAATCATCTTCTTCATCTCTTCTATTTTTCGGGCATGCATCTTTGACTTTTTTCGTTGTTCTTCAATCAATCGTTTAACTTCTTCAAGCTCACTTCCTTGTTTTTAAATCTTTGATTACGAGCACTCAAGGCTAGCTCTTAGTTCACTAACCTCTTTAGAATGTGTTTCTTCTGAATATGAAGTCGAAGAGCTGCTACCACTATTCTTGGACTTGGGCTTGGGGCCCTAACCAAAACTTTTGAGTAGCTCAGTCGTCTACCCAAAAAAATCCTGCATATCTCATCCCTAGAGAGTGGTTGAGAACCTTCTAGAGTGGGTGCGGACTGGAGTTTCAACATTTGATTCTGCACACAAACTGTTAAGTTATGAACTCACAAATTAAAATAGAAAATAAAAGACAATAAACCATAAACTTACATGCGCATTTGCGACTGCCTATGAAACGAATTGGTCACACTTATTGGCGTGTGTTTCTTTAAATAGCTTCACATGTGTCACTAGCTGACCTCATTATTGAGTGAGTTCATGTTGTTGTTGTAGGAACGACCTAGACCCGATACTATGACTATAAAGTTATTTCTGTCTAGCAGCTTTGTTCGTCCTTGATTGCTCTTACATGCAAACATTTTTTAAAATTTTGCATGCAAACAAAAAAATGAAGCAATGTGAAGTAACATTATAATATGTAAATCACCTAAAACTATCAACTTAAGTAGTGATCGCATAGAAAGTGCCAATCTTCCAGACTATTGACCAATATGCGCAATGGGTTGACACGTGCTTGTTCAGGGTCTCTTTTAAGGAAGTGAGCATTTAATGCTCAATAAATCCATTAAGTGCTTGATCATTGAAATCAAGCACGAAATAAATCTACAAAGTAAATAACATGTCGATTAGGTTTATACATATATGTACGTTTAATAGAAATGCGAAGTAAATACTAAGCTTACCTATAGAGCGCCCTTGACCACCTTGATGATTCTGGTGGAACATTGTAACGACCCAACTTTTGAAACTAGACTGTGATCATTACTTTAATAGGAATTCCCTTCTTAAAACATAAAACTTTATAGAACCATCACAGTCAATAACATCAAAGAAAACTTTTATTCGGGCCCTGTTTAAATCAACCAAAGGTTTAAAAAAAATTATAATTTGT
>JBBPDI010000023.1:25921721-25932471 GCA_037974545.1 Cucumis variabilis | reverse complement strand
TTAATGCACACATCTTTTCTCTCTAAATTACTTCATTTTCATTTTGGTTTCTTTTTGTTTGTTTCCTTCTAGATGGGTATAGATTGTGGGCCTAGTCTTCAAGTATATATGATCAATTCAAGCCTAAAATTAAATTTCAAACTAAATTACCATTCTTATACTGTTTGTTACAACGATAAAAAACCCAAATTATCACCTTGGTTTAATATAATCTTTCTCCATAAAGGTTGAACTTAAGAAGAATTCTTTCATAGAAAAAATGAGTTTAGTTCAACAATAATTAATATTACCTTCCTCTCACAACATCAACATTTAATCTTTTATCTTTCTCGCTATGGTACTAATAAAAAAATTAGGTAACATCATTCCAACAAAAAAAAAATCTATATAAATTATTTCTAGTCTTTTACTTTGGTTTTGTTTTGTTTTCCTTTCATTAAGTAAATAAAATTGTAGGCCTCATCCTCCAAATATAAACAACTCAAATCTTAATTAAGCTTTTTGTCTATTTTTTTTTAACTATTAAAATCGACATTTCAAAAATATCTAAAGAAAAAAAGACAGAATTTACCATTTTAAAATCTATTGTTCAAATTTTTCTCTAAAAAATAAATCCCATTGTTGTTACTTGTATTCTGTAATTGTAACGTGGAATCCATTTTAAAATCTATAATCAACTTAATTTGATTGAAGAACTGAAAGTGTTCGATCTCTTAAAATTTATGTGAAACCTAATTAATTAGCCACTAATCGCTATCATTATAGAACCAATCAATGTCATTGTTATTATTACTGTGTTATGGTAACAAAAAACCAATAAATGCAACTAACTTATAATTCTATGTAAACCAAATAAAAACCAATTGAATTACCTTTGGAATTAGAAGATTTATTAGGATTAATCCATACGATAAAACAGTTTTCATCAGGATTTGGTAAACATGATTTGGAACAAAACTCAAAAAGTCAGCATGGTGAAGAGAATAAATAGTTCTTTAGTTGTTTTGCTATTTTTGTTTCACTTATTTGGAACCTGTAAAGACTTTCCTTAATTCTTAAGGAATGACAGAATAGTTAATAAGACGGTCAACAATTGACCATTTTCCATCCTTGTTAAGCTAAACGTATAGATGTGTTACAATTGTTGTTGTACAGAAACTATATGCAGTTATAGTTAAACATTAATTGCATAACAAAAGGTAAAATAAAGAGATATACCACTTCAAAACAAAAAATTGTGGACACAACTTCTCTTACGCCTCCATTAATTAACTTTAATTCTTATTCAATTTCTCCTTTGATTTTAGGGATTGTCTGAATTTTCAATTTGAAAGATCTTAAACATTACTAAATATTAAGTATTAGATTTTTATTATATTTTGTAAATGTTGTGATTCATGTTGTTATATTTGAAAAATAAACTAAAAGTTTAGAAATGTAATTTTGTTGAATATTTATGTATTTCACTGATCTTTTACAAAAGGTATACAAGCCTAATTATACACAAACAACTAGACACTTAAGAAAAGTATATGAAAATTAATTACAAGAATAATATCTAAAATAATATCTCCAAAAATACTCTAATTACGGCAATACCCTCTCTCAAACTCAAGGTGGTAAAGTAGAGAACACTTTGAGTTTGTGAAGTAGCTGAGTGAAACGAGGAGAATGGAGAGCTTTGGTGAAGATATCTGCTGGTTGGTCAAAAGTGGAGATAAATTGGAGATGGAGATGGAGAGTGTTGCTCTAAAGATGATGGCGAACAAAGTGACAATCATTCTCTATATGCTTTGTTCATTCATGAAAGACATCATTTTGTGAAATATGAATAGCACTAGGTTATCACAATGAAGAATAGTGGGTGACCTTTGTGGGGCCCCCATATTACTAAGAAGCCAACAAATTCATAGTAATTCTGAAGTTGCATCAGCCAAAGTACGATATTCAGACTCTATGCTGGAACGTGAAACAACATATTGTTTCTTGTTGTGCTAAGAGATAAAGACATCACCTAAATAGAAGCAATAACTAGTGGTAGACCGTCTATCAGATCACCAGCCTAATCAGCATAAGAGAATCTAAAGAGAACCAGAGAAGACAGTGAGTAGAGCTGTACGTAGACCATGACCCAAATTGCCTTTAATGTAGCGAAGAATACAAAGGACAACAGTGAAGTGAATAGTACGAGGAGCAGCCATGAATTAACTAACAATGTGACTGCATATGCAATACATGGGCGGGTCACAATTACGTAAATTAGGTTGCCAACAAGTTGTCGATACAAAGTGGGATCGTCAAGAGGAATACCATCAAAAGGAGTCAGTCATACATTGCATCCAGAGGTGTTGAGGATGTGGCAGAGTTAGAAATACCAGATCGACTGAGAGAGTCAGAGACATATTTTTCTTGAGATAAGTAGTAACCATTAGATGAGGATGAGATCTCAAGATCAAGAAAATAGTTGAGGGTGCTTAAATCCTTCATCTCAAAGTGCTTACCCAAGTTACATTGCAAATTTGATATGGCTTATCACCTGTAATAATCATGTCATTAACATATAAAAGAAGGAGAACAATACCATTAGATGTCTAGAGAGTAAATAAGGTTGAATCGTGAGAGCTGAAGGTGAACTCAAGTTGGGTAATAGTGGAACTGAACATATCAAACCAAGCTCGAGGAGTCTGTTTAAGACCATAGAGAGCACGATGAAGCATACACACTTTCTTAGGTGACGAAGTAGTACTAGGTGGTCGTTTCATATAGACTACTTTAGATAGGGTTCCATTTAAGAACACATTTTTAACATCCATTTGAAGGAGGGGACATTGTTTTGTAGTTGCGATGGCTAAATTAAAAGACTACAAACAGACATTATTCGAGCTATTGGAGCAAACATTTCTTAATAATCAATGTCATATTCCTGAAATTAACCTTTGACCATAAGTCGTGCTTTGGTATCATTGAATAAAGCCATCAAAGTGCGTTTTGATTTTAAGATTCCACTTGCAACCGATAGATTTCTTTCTAGGAGGTAAATCAACATAGTCTCAAGTATGAGTCTTTTCTAAGGCTTGAAGCTCTTCATACATTGCTTGTTACACCACAAGGAAGGTTTAACTAAAGACACAATAGTGGAAAAAACAATGGTAATCTTTAAGATGAGGAGGAGTTTTTCTTACCCGATCGGTGGATCGTCAGACAGGTGCAAATTCAGGTTTTTCACAATGGATAGATGGAAGATCCAGAAGCGTAGAGATAAGATTAGATTGATGAGCTCAGATATGAATAAAGGACAAGGTGTAGTGTCGTATGGTGAGTTAGAAGTGGAGAATAGGTCAGTAGATGGATCGGTGAAGAGTGGGTGGGGACTAGATAGAGATGCATAGAATGAAGAAAAACTAGAAAACATACAATGTTCCCAAGAAGTTACATGGTGAGATATCGCAATCGTTGAAAGATCATAAGATCCCAACAACGAAATCCTTTATGTTCAGTATAGTAACCCAAGAAAAGACATAGACGAACACGAGGTTCAAATTTGATATGTTCATGAGGATGTAATAACACAAAACATGCACAACAAAAAACTTTGAGATTAGAGTAAAAGGAGGGAGTACCATATAGTCGTTCAAAGGGGGAACCATTATGAATGACCTGAGAAGGAAGGCGGTTGATGACATAAACAGAGGTGAGGGCAACCTCTTCCCAGGATTTTTTAAGACAGAAAGCAATGAGGAGTTGATCACGAACAAATTCTAGAATGTAACGGTGTTTGCATTCTGCTCTTCCATTTTTCTAGGAGGTGTATGGACATTAGTGTTGAATCAAAGTGCCTTGTTGGGCAATGAAGAAAAGAAGGTGAGATTCCTTATATTCCATTGCATTATCGATGCGAAGATTTTTAATTGTGCTAGAGAATTACGTGTGAAACATATTTCCAAAGTCAACATAGATTTGATATAAAGAAGAATGATGTTCAAGAAAATAAATCCAAGTAAAAAAAGAATATAGTCATCAATAAATAACACAAAAATATCGATAACCATTAACAGTAGTACATGGAGCAGGACCCTAAATATCAAAATGGATAAGGTCAAATGTTGTATCATAAAATGAAGCAATATTAGAAAAGGATAAAGCTGGTTGTTTTGCAAGTTTGCAATTTAAACAGTCAAAAGGACTAAATTTAGAGACATTATTCAAGGTGCCAATAAAAACTCAATTACGAAGTTTATAAGAGGATACATGACCTAGGCAAAGATGCCACTTATATATAGTGTTATTAGTGACTGGTGCAAAGATGGGTGGAAACATGGAGAGGGCTGGAGAGATGTGAGTTCAAATAATCATCCTACCTTTCGTCCAATACAAATCACTTGTCCTATCTGAGGATCCTAAACCTGACGCCCATGAGAAGAAAAGACAATGGTTAGTCTGAGATCACATAATTGGCCAATAGAGACTAGGTTGAATGTAAGATTTGAGACATGATAGGTATTGGAAAAATTTATGGTAGGTGTATTAACAGTGCCAATGTGAGAAATAGACATGCAATTACCATCAGCGCAATGGATTGGGGAAGGGATTGAACAGGAATAGGGGAGGATAACAACAAACTGTCAGAAGTCATATTATTACAATAAGCCGAGTCAATGATCCAAGAGGTACTTGAAATGACATCAAGAGCAGTAGAATTAGAAGAAATCACATGTTTCAATAAGTCATGAAGATCAGATGGTGTGGTAGCAGCAACAATAGATGAAGAACCAATTTTAGGAGAAAACTTGGCGATATCGTTTTTCCCCATCAACACACAACTTACAATTTTTTCAAATCTGAGTGGTGGATTTGAGAAAAAGAAAATAACAGAGAGCTGCAACGATGGTACTGAGGGAAGACAAAGAAGATCTGTGAAACAAAACAAACAAAGATACAACAAAAACTAAGATCGACAGAGATATGGAATGGCCTTGTCAAAGACATGACAAAGGAGGAGATTTGGGACAATTTAGAACGAGAGAGATCTTGTCATCAAAGAACAACAAAATATGGATTTGGTCATAGAAAAAACATGGAACCAGAGCAGAGCTTCAACTGAAGTAAAACAGAGTTGGAACGGCATAATTTGGAAATGGGTTTCGCAGCATCATGTGGATCTGAACTAGAAGAGAGAGTGCGCGAACAACGTGGGTTTCATATCTAGAACCTTGGATCTGGTTTCATGACCGTGGGATTGAGACTGGCTGATGGATCTGGGTTTTACAGACTGATCTATGACCGACAGAAGGATTTGGATTTTGAAGATCTAAAACGACGAGAAACAGACGAATGGATCAGAAACGACGACATCATTCATCGATGGTGGTGGATCTGGAACAACAATGGACGGATCCTAAACGATGGCGTCGATCGTCGGAGGGCGACGATGTTTGTGGTAGATTCTGACAAGAAGGATGGAGGGGAAGAAAAAAATAATTTAATTGGGGCTCTGATACCATATAATTTTGTTGAATATTTCTGTATTTTATTGATCTTTTACAAGAGGTACAAACCTAATTATACACAAAGAACTAGACACTTAAGGAAAGAATATGCAAATCAATTACAAGAATAATATCCAAAATAATATCTCCAAAAATACTTTAACCATGACAATAAGAAATATGTAGAATGATTTATATTTGTAGAATATTAGAGTAAATCAAAGTTAGTTTAAATGTTGTTATAAATATATGTTAAAACAGTTTCTTGTAACTACTGTAACAACTGTTGTACTTTGGGCTATTTATATTGCCCTTATTCAACATTAATAAACAAGAAAGAGTTTATTTACTCTCTGCTTTACTATATTATCAATTGAGAATTAATCTTCCTAAAAAACCACCACCATGGCTAAGACAGAACCCGTTCTTCAACCTTCTTCATCCCAATTCCAAAAAACTCATCTTCAACCACCAACCCCAATCCAACACCATCTTCCTTCATAACAATATATGAAAACCCATACTATCTTCATCATTCAGATAGTACAAACTAAGTTTTGGTTTCTGATCTTCTAACAGAAACAAACTATATTTCCTAGAATCGAGCTTTCACCCTCGGTCTTATCGTCAAGAACAAGTTGCACCTAGATTTTCAATTCTATTTCAAAAGAAATTGCCGCCAACATTTGTTTTGTAGATCTCCAATAGAGATACCAAAGAAAGATTGACCTCGAAAGATCGCCCCATATGCACTCATTGCAACATTGCAACATTCCTGGCCATACTATTGAGAAATGCTATCGGATTCATGGCTTTCCTCCTAGATACAAAACCAACTGCAGTTCTAAGACAGAACCCACCAACATAACAACCACATCCACAGCTAGTGATCCATTCTCAAGTATGAATGCAGAACAGTGCTAAGGATTGCTCACCTTACTACAGTCCCACCTAGCCAAGGTGAAAACAGAATCACCATCAACCAAAAGTAATTTGTTGAAATTTATGTCCTAAAACTCGTGGTTAGTCTCTTTTAGGCTATAACACTGTTAAATTTCATAAAATCGACTATTTTATTTATAAATATCCAGTGTAACTTAATTTTATCATTAGATCTGCTTAGGTGAGAGCAACTCAATGGCGCTGGCCCAATAAGCCTCCAATTTCAGGAGTAAGACCGGGTGGATAGCTAGAGACATAGTGATAAGCGCCCAATATGCTTTAAGTTTACAAAGCTAGAGGTCGTTTTAGGATCCTTATAAACGGACACAAATGAGACTAACTTACCGAATGATTCCAACCAAGAGTTTACTTAAAAGGTGAATTACTCGTAGATCAAACTTAGAATCTATGATGGTCACTCCTAGATTCTAAGACGACCCACTCCAGAATTAGATTGATAAAAAAACTAATCCAATGAATTGATTGAACATCAAACCTAAGACAAGATTTGAAAGAAAAGACAACACCAGATGGGTTGAATAAGCAAAAGCTTTTTAGTATTCATCATGTTCCTTCTCATGAGCATTACAAGCCATTTTAAAGGCCAAATGGTCGTGGATTGACCAAGGAACTCAAAAGTCATTGAAATACACTTAATTGCAAATTGTAGAAAATAAGACCTAGGAACTTAAAACTTGATTGCACATCAAACGAGCAACTATTTCTCAAAAACTAAAAAGATAGAATTGCTTTAAATTGTCTTAAATATGTGTTATGTAATCCGCTTCTCATAATGGCAATGTTTGATAACCTTTGACATCACGAAATCCCAAGAGATAGCAAGTTGGACAGCCACCTCTTCACAAATTCTGCACACTTTTTTCGTCTCCCGTGTCATCTTCCAAACTACACAACTTTTCTCGTGCCATCTTGACTCCATTCTCTTCTTGACTTGTTGAACTAACATTATATAAAAATTTGGGTTCAAAATTCTTGACCTCTCGTTGTGTATTTACCAGCTTTTGAACATGCAGTGTGAAAGCCTCTTGTATCTTCTTTGCCTTGCTCCTTGTGATTGATCCTTCAGGTACATGCAATGGATTGATTGAATCGAGTATATAATTTAAATAGTCTATAGTATACGAATATGGTCGTGCACCTTATTCTGAGGACACTATTGATGCGACCTGCTTTGTACTTAGTATAAACGATGTGATCCTGAATTGTTCATGTAGAGACATGGAAGTGAGGGCATCCTATGTAAAGGGTTTACATAAGACTGGAACCATGAAATAGTCGCTTTTAGGTTATAACACCGTTAACTTTAATAAAATCGACTATTTCGTTTATAAACATCCAGTGTAACTTAATCTTAATCCTAAGCTAACTATGAATTTCTGTTCACACAGAATTATCATTAGATCTACATAGGTGAGGGCAACTCAATGGCGCTGGATGGATAGCTAGAGCATAGGGTACAAGACGAAATTCACTCATACCCATACTAGGGATAGTAGATAGGTTGTTCCCATAAGGATTGAATCCAAGTCTTGAACAAGGGGCCCACCCTCTCATTGGCCCGAGAAGAATTTGGTTTATAGGTTGGACCTTAAACCAATTGTTCAATAGTGGATCAGTTGGACTTAAGGAGCAAGATGTAGTCTCAGGGGTAAGACGGTACTTTGACCCAGTCGAGGTTACGTACAACCTGTGAAGGATTAACTTACTTATCATGGTTATATCACATGGACACAAATATATCTATAGTGAGGGGAGTGCAACTACGGGACTCTAAGTTGAATATCGTTGGAGCCCATGATCTATAGGGCTATTAGGTTCCCCCACTAGCTCACAAGAAATCAACTTAGAACATTATGATGGCATAATTCAAATTGTTAGAATTAGGTAAAGAGAGAGAAACCGACGAATATATTTGATATAGTCGTCGGTTATAAACTTAAGATAGAGCTTCATGTTTATATATGATTTAAATATTAAAAAATATGAATATGGATTCATATTCAGAAGCTCAGAATTGATGGAAATGGTCAAAGTTGTGAAAAGTCAAAACGTTAAGTTTTCACTTTGAAAAGTCAAACTTTGACCGACTTCATATTCAATTGTGATTTGAATTTTGGAGAAATGAATGTGAATTCATGCTCGGGAGGTTAAAATTAGTCAAGATAGACAAAATGGTAAAAAGTCAAAATGTTGACTTTAGACTTAAAAAGTTAAACTTTTAATTTGATTTAGATATTAAATTACCATATTTACCTTAGACTAATTTAAATAATAAGACTTGTTGAGATTTGACAAGCTTATCACTTGCATGTAAAATGCAAGTGACTTATTGCATGCTAGACACGTACCCCACTAATATTCCAATTAGTGAGATAGGGAAGCTTTTGCAAATAAAAACTAAGAACTCTCTTTTTTACTCTCAACAAAAGATCTAAAAGTTAGGTTCCTCCAAAAAGTACCATCACTCTATTTTTTCCTCCACCATTTCGAGTCCCACAACTTGATTCCAAGTCCGGAGAATAGCGGATCAACACTAGTAGTAGTCCCGGCTTTGAGTTCATGAGGAGATTGCGAAGAGTTCATGAGAAAATTACAAGAAGAGAAAAGCATCAAATGTGAGTTTTTCTTTTAACCTTATCTTTGTTTCAATTAGGGTTGTTATGCATGTTGATTACTAAATTTGTTTAGTTGCAATTACAACTAAACTAATTATTACTAATATTGGTATTATTTCAATTATGTATTTTATTTAAGTTTAGGAGTCCCAACGCTTATACTTCATGGGCCTCTCATTCTTTATTAAAAGAAAACAGATCGCCCAAATCAATTTTCAAGTGTCAATCAAAGACAATATTATCTTAAAACAACGGATAAGAGCGAACTAAACACACTTCCCATTCATTTCTTTTATAATATGTAATGCATTCTATGGATGCATGCATAATAATAATGCTCAAATACTCACAATATTCCCCAACTCTAAAATCCTCAAACACTGTGATTAAAGCAACCAAAAAAAAAACAAAGAACATGTGTGAATAAAATTAAATAGAAACCAATTTGTTTTTTGAGTTGTCATCTAACACGTTTTCATCTCTTGTCCCAAAAATGTAATAATATCTCTTCTTTATAAACATAAAAAGAAAAAAAAAAACTTGATGTTTTTGTGATTTAAAGTGAAAGCATCAAAAAAGAGAAGAGCATGGTTAAGGAGGCTAGAGCTCAAGCAAAAGTTAGGGTTGGAATTGAAACCCTTTGGAAAGCTTTGGTTAAAGACTTGAGATTTATCATTCCAAAGCTCATGCCTAACACTGTTGAAAAAATTGAGCTCATTCATGGAAATGGTGGCCTTGGCTCTATCTTCCTCTTCCATCTCGGCCGTGGTCAGTTCTTTTGTTTTCTTCCATATTGTTACCATTATGTTATAGCTTCCTTTATTTTCATTGGCAATCATTTGACGATCCTACCATAATTTGGTGGGTTAAACCCATATGGTGAATGTTCTTGTGTCAATCTAATATGGTGAATTCATATATATGTATAGACATATATATCTAGCTAGATAGTTAAACCTTAATACACAAAATATATAACAATTGAAGCCCTTATTTTTTTTGATACATAACTATGTGATTTCCTGCTTTTGAAAATTATGCTTCTTTTCTCACTAAATTTTATACATGATTGTAAACATCTAAGTTATTTGCCAAGTTCTAAAAATAAATACAAGTTTTAAAAACTTATTAATTTTACTTTTTTTCTTTTATTTTCTTTGTTTAGTTTTATAAACTTAGCTTTGGAAATGTTTTAAAAACTTATTAATTTTACTTTTTTTTCTTTTCTTTTCTTTGTTTAGTTTTATCAACTTAGCTTTGGAAAACAATCCTAAAATATAGATACATAAACCAATATGTTGAAGTAGTTATTATAGGCTTTAATTAAGTTTGGTTTCAAAACCAAAAAATCAAAACTAAATTGTTTTCAATTCAGCCCCTCAATGATTTTAAAATGTTAAATCACTAATTGGCCCAAAATTAACTTAAGTTGTTCATGACTGTCGACCCATACAATGAATATAAAATAAGGTCCTCTCCTACCTATTTGAGTAAAGGGGATGGATTAGGAATTTAATCTTTATAATATATTCTCAAATAAATCATTAAAATCTCCCCCCAAAAAAATTGATTTGCAGGTGTGAAGATTGTGAAAATCCAGAAGGAAAGGATTGTAGAACTTGATGAGACAAAACATGAATTTGGGCTAGAAGTGATGGAAGGAATTCTCTTAAAAAGAGGATTTTC
>JBBPDI010000023.1:25806382-25819223 GCA_037974545.1 Cucumis variabilis | reverse complement strand
TTATTAACGTTACCTGTGATTTCAAGGACTAATTATTTTCTTTTTCAACTTAAATTACTATATTCTCCTCATTCATCGTATTTTACTCATTATTAAATATCAACGTCTCTATTCATATTCGTCCCAACAAGTTCAAATATTCATATTTTATAATAAAATTGGGTGTCGCCAGATTTTTTGTATTTTAGAGAATTTTTACGAAATATTTTCTTTTAAAAATATTCCTTTAAAAATTTTGTTTATATTAATATTTGAAAATTTTCATCCGATAACAAAAAGATTTAAAAAAAACAGTATATAGCACCTCTTTTTATATATATCAATTATTAGAAGGCTATCAAATGCTATCATAAACTATCAGTTTTTAAATTTAAAAAATACAGTGACATGAGTTTTATTATCATAAAAACTCTTTTTACTGTTTTTGTAAAAAAAATTCCTTAATATTTTAGGTAGCTTTTACTTCCAAAGTTGGATTAAATATTTGACATTTATTATATATTTTGAGTATTTATAAAATGATATTCGTAAATATTTAATATCTTTGAAAGTGTATCCCTATATCAATAAAGATTTTATTGTTGGTTTTGAAGATAGACATTTATGAGATGAAATGAGGTTAGAGTTGTTTCTGTTGTCCCTATCTCTCCATTTCACTTTTCTCGTATTTTCAAAAATTCTCATTTAATTTTATAGAGATCGTAGTAAAGAAGTTGCAATGTTTGAATGATTGCAGAGAATCATTTCCATTCTTTTTGGAAAGAAATTAGATAAAATTTCTTAAAATTTGGAAAATTATTAAAAATAATAAAACTGCTAAAAATATTTACAAAAAAATATTTATAAAATATTAGATTTCTATCCGTTCTATCCCTGATAAAAATCTATTATGTCTATGATAAAATTCTATCGATATCTGACATTGATAAAATATAAAAATTTATTATATTTTGTAAATATTTAAATTCAATATTACACTTTGAAATTTTATAATTAAAGAGTTAGTTTTCACTGAATATTTTTATGTAAATGATTAGTTTAATGTGAATTTTTTTAGTATAACAATTACCTATAGTAATTTCCATGTATATAATTTAAATCAAAATGTTTAAGGGAAATTTTTAAAAGTGATAGATTTTACAAAATATTTACAACGTATAATAAATTATATTCATTGATATGCTATAGTGATAAAAAACTATCAGTGATAGAATCCAAAATTTTCCTATAGTTTGTTAATTTTTTAATTTATTTTGCTATTTTTAAAAATGCCTGAATTTTTAATTTAAACATATTCATCAAAATATAGTTATTAAATAATAAAGGTTGAAATGTGGATGTAATATTGAAGTAATAGTTAATGGTATTATTATAATTAGAATATCGAAAATGGGAAATAAAATAGAAAAAGAGAGAAGCTCAAATTAGATGTTGCAAAAACTAACGTTGTATGGAATCCACATATATTGAATATGAAACCGCATATGGTAAATCCACAAGTTTTAATGGAATCCATGAGTTTGGGTTTTCTTCCAAAATATGAAAAATAAAAGAAACCACACGACTCAATGACTACATTAACACAAGCAGTTGGATATGGTTTCAAGATTCAACTTGAACACCACTTTGACCAACTTGTTGTTTTTATTATTAAAAAGAATTTTGAGTTTTCTCTTTTTATTTTTGGTATAATTTCACGTGCCCATATTGTTTAATAACTAAGAGTTAAATGTACTAACTTAGTTTGATTTATTCACATATAGTCAGGAGAATTGGCTTTATAATAATTCCTACCTCGTAAAGTTTAGCATTCTTTTATATATATATATATATATATTGCTCTACAACTCATATAGAAAGAAGGGTTAGTATTTAACATAGGATGATCACAAGTCATACACATAACAAGAAATAGAGTACACAAGATTTAACGGGCATTACATCAAGTGTGAGATAAAACTAATTGATAACTGAATAACAAAACTTCAGTTTATATGTGCTACTCCACCTCAAGATGGATGACAATGGATACAAAACAATAGATGTAAGTGGCTTTGGGAGAGTATCTATTCGAGTTGAATTAGGGAAATTGATTCATAAAATCTTCAAGAAACCAAACGGAGCTTTCTCTCTTATAAAGTGACAATCGAGTTTTATATGTTTCGTTTGTTCATGGAAGATTGGATTAGAAGTAATGATTGTAGCAAAATAAAAGATTGTTTGAGGAAGTTGCAAATCTTTTAACAAGGATTGTAACCAAATCAGTTCACACAATGTCAGCGGAATGGATCAATATTCTTCCAATCTTGCGACTACATTCTACTTCTTGGACTTCCATGACACTAAGCATCTCCCAAGAAAATGCAAAATCATGTGGGTAGAACGTTGAGTATCAACACACTATGCCCAATCTGAGTCTACAAATTCTTTCAATTGAAAGTTTTTGGTTGGTCGAAGAATCACACCTTGTTCTTGAGCATTTTTCAAGTACTTCAATAAGTGATGGGCAGCTAATAGGTGAGCTTGACAAGGTTGAGACACAAATTGGCTTAGCATGTTGACAATAAAACTAAACGAATCAAGGCGTTGTGTCGTTGAAAACAAAAATATGGATTATTTCTTGACACAATTTAATTTGTTTTGACACAATTTTCGCGTCGTTAATTAACGAAAAATTTTATGTGTCATTAAAAAAATTCAAATGAAAAAACCCCAAATTTTAAAATTTTTTAATTTATCCTCCCTCATGCAATTAAAACTAAATAAAAACCTCAAATTTTCTCTCAAGCAAAAACGTTGTCGTCAAACGAAGCCTTCAACGTAATTTTTTCTCTCTACCAAAAAACGCAAGAAAAAATCTCGTCAAACAAAGTGGACTACTGCGTCGTTGTGAAGAATCCTTGCTTTCTAATTTTCTGTCACTGTTGTCGAATAAATTTATTTAGAAATATGAGTTTTAATGATACTTGAAATCAAGAAAAAAGGAGTGGGAGGGAATAAAACGTGTCATAAAAATAAAAATACAAAATTTTTCGCAACTCAATTTTTTCGACACAAATTGTGTTTTTTTGACACAATTTTTGCGTCGTTAATTAACGACATAAATTATGTGTCATTAAAAATTACGTAATAAAAAATCAATGTTTTCCTTCATCCCTACGCTTTCTGATTTAAAAAAATAATAATTCGACGCTTTCATCCCTCTTGCAAACCACGACTGAAAAAAATCCTTTATCCCCCATCGTCGCTGTCTTTCTCGCTCACAAATGCTCTTCTACAACATTTTCCCCTTTCTCACAAATGCTCTTCACGACTTTCCCTCTCTCTCACAAGCTCTCCGTCTGTCGTTTGAAGGAGCTCATCAAATTTGCAGGTGTAGTTGAAGAATCCGTGAACCATGAGATCAATCAAAGTTCATTTATGAGTTAGTTTGATTAGATTATTAATTTATCATTTGGATTATTATAAAACTTTTACCGAGAATGTTATTTACATTTTTTTATTATCAATAAAAACTCTTTCTAAATATATGTGGATAAGTTGAAACATGTATTTTATTTATTTATATATCCATCATTTATATGTAAAAAAATATGTGTTGTGACTTGGAAAATAACGACACCAAACAAGTATCGACATATAAACCTTTATTAAACAGAAATCGTGTTGTAACCATCGTGTGTTGACCTAGTGGTAGAAAGTTAAAAAATTAACTAAGTGGTCATGGATTCAATCCATGGTTGCCACCAACCTAAGAATTAATTTCCTACGAGTTTTCTTGACATTTATATGTTGTAGAGTCAGGTGGGTTGTCTCAAAATTAGTTGAGGTGTGCGAAAAAACGACAACAATGTGTGAAATCACATTTCCTGACAAGAATTGTGTGCAACAAAACATTTAAAGATGACAATATATTGGTGTCGAGTAATAGATAATGGTCGTTAATACCCAAATTTCTAATAGTGCTTGTTATAGTAAGATAAAGTAACATGCCAATCAACCTTCGATATGTAGAGGGATCTTTCAAGAGCTCGCTATTGGCCTTACTTAGTTTGAGACTAGGATCCATAGGTACAAGTACTGGTTTTCAGCCAAGATTGTAGTAATTATAAAGTGAAATATCTTTGGGATAGAAAAATCCCTTGAAAAGATCTTGCTAGTTTAATCCTAGGAAGTATTTGAGTTCTCCTAAATCTTTTAACTTGAACTTCTTATTTAGGAGGATCTTTAATTGTATAATTTGAGACTTGTTTGCTCCAGTAAATCATGATGTCGTCTACGTATATACTAACAGGGCTAAGAATCAGAACCTCTAATGAGTAAGGAGTAATAAGCTTTTGATTGCTTAAAACCTAAAGATATCAAGGTGTTAAAGAACTTTGTAAACCATTGTCCAAAAACTTGCTTCTATCCATATATTGATTTGTGTAATTTGAACATAGTTTTTGGGCACATAAATCAATGGTAGATCTATGAAGGAAGACATTGTTAACATCAAATTGAATAAGAGGACATTTGAATGATACATTAAAGGTAAGCAAGACTCGAATGGTTACATGTTTTGCAACCGGAGCAAAGGTTTCAATGAGGTCTAGGCCTTCCTGTTGAGTATATCTCTTTGTGGCCAACCAGACTTTGTATCTTTCTATAAAACCATTTGCTTTATGCTTAACTTTATAATTCATCTACAACTAATTGAATGTTTGTTGGTTGGAAGTGAAATGACCATTCATGTGTTATTGAGCTCAATGGCTTCTAACTCAGTTTTCATATAACTAATTTCCAATGTTCATATGGGACTACCTGGTGGTAAAATTAGGGTTCATAATGTGTGGATATGTTCATTGCAAAGGTCTGGCAGTATTGGGTTAAGAGGTTGTCACAAGAGACGTGGTGATGTAAAGGATGTTTAGTTGATGGTGATGAGGGAGAAGACTTTTTTATAAGACTACAATGGTAATTCTAGAGGTAGGAAGTATTGAAACACTGAATGATTTTCTGAGTTTGGGGTCATTATGTGTAGGAATTTGTATGGCTTGCTTAGGTGTTATATTGGTTGTGACACGGTCAACGAGTATTTGTTCAATGGTAGTTGGAGAAGTGGGATTTTCTAAGGTTTGTGGTGCAATTGAGGATTGAGGTCCACCTAAACCAACTTTTCCTTTTACGATTCCAAATCAACTCAAATCCCTAATTCTTTTAATGAACCAAATCTTCTCCCATAAATCAGTTATTTAAAAATTTTATTAAGGTGTTTTTAAAAAGTATAACAAATCGATAAATATTTACATTATATGGAATAATTTTGAAAACGGAGAAAGCCCATAGGCATACAATGGGAAATATCAAAAAATTTCCAGTCAACATGAGATTAATTGGCCACACACATGCGTGTAATTATTCTTCTAAATGATCTGATACACGATCATGTAGGAAATGATACACGATCATGTATGAAATGATACCCGATCATGTAGGTAGTATATCAACACTGGTCACATGTGCACATGTAACTTTTCTTCTAAATGATTGTGAACTAAGATCAATTAGATATTGGTACACGATCGCATATGAAGATCTAAATGATCATGTACAAAATCTAAATGATCTTGGTTCAAGATTGTTTACCAAGATCATTTATATTTAGTACAAGATCATGTACCAATATCGTTTAGATTTTGTGCACGATTGTTTAGCTCTTGGTACATGATTGTGTACCAATATCTAAATGATTTTTGTTCAAGATTGTGTACCAAGATCTTTTAGATTTGATACACAATCATTTATCGAGAGCTAAAGGATCGTGTACAAAATCTAAATAATTTTTGTTCAAGATCGTGTACCAAGATCTTTTATATTTTGTACACGATCTTGAACCAAGATAGTTTAGATCTTGGTACGTATTTGTTTAGATCTAAAAGAGTAGAGGCAAGATCGTGTACCAAGATCTTAGAATGCTGTCAATAAGGCCTGGTGTGGACACTCGACTACTCGACATAAGTCTTTACACGAGAAGTAGGAAATAGGTCTTGTCTGATTCGAACTTGACTGATGTGCTCCTAGAGGGGAACTAGTGCTTAGGGTCTACAATTTCTTTTCATTCATGAAATTTCTTGGAGAATTAAGCTTGAAGACAACCATATTCCTGGGATTCAATATCGTCACATTCTTCTTTTAAGACCCTTGGTCGCCACCGTAGTTAAATAATCTCTCTGCAGCAGCAAGAATAGAGGCAAGATCTTGAACTTTCTATTCATATAATTTAGTCCTGGACCATGGCTTGAGCCCTTCTACAAAGCATAATACTTTATTCATTTCCGACATTTCTCAGATATCCAACATAACGACAAAGAACTATTTAACATAATCTCTTATGGTTCCCATATGTCTAAGTTCTCATAGTTTTCTAGCTTCTTGCAATAAATTCAACATTTTTCGAGAAGAACTGAGCCCTTAATTCTTTCTTAAGTTCTTTCCACGTATCAATGGTACATTGACCATTTTGGATGTTGTTCACTTTCGACCTTCACTAGAGCTTTGCATCATCAAACAGATGCATTGGAGGCTAATGTCACCTTAGTTTCGTCTAAGTTGGTTTCACCGACCTTAAAGTATTGCTCCATGTCAAAGATGAAATTTTCAAGCTATTTATCATCAAGGTTCCCATCGAAGGCTTTGGGTTTCAGGATCTAGAATTTGCTTGAAGCAATACATGCTTGATTCAGGGTCTGGTTTCCTATTGCTTGTATAGTTAAATTCACTAGCACTTTCATCTCGCCATTTCGACCTTGATTGTCTCTATTGTGGCTCTAAAGTTGTATGACAGATCATTAAACAACTTTAGCATGGTCTTCTGAGAACAATTAAGCTCTTTGACACACTATTCCATGTGTGCGACAGAATTCAAAGAGCTACTTCCACGTTCAAAACTACCCGTTTGGATGGTTTATGTTCTTTTGAATCAACTTTCAGCATTAATTTGTTTATAGGTAGTTCGTCTATCTGAGCATTTAATGTATCTAATTTTTCAACCTTTTTGTCCAACCCATTCAACTAGGTATAGAGACTGCAACTCCTAGCTAAGAAGCTAACAAAGCTCTGATACTCCTTGTCATAATCGCAACTTTCAGATACAGTACGGATAATTATCCTAACTCGATGAACAAGTCAGTCGTACTAAATTCAAAGTCGTGGGAAAAGTCACGACATGATGTAGCCTTCCTTTACGTTTTGAAAGAAATCTGTGTTATAAAACGTGAGAGAGAAAGAAAAGCATTGAAAACATCATTAAAGAAAGCATTGAAGACTATCAATTTCAAAGAAAGCTTGGATTGCAAAGAGTACGACAAGGCTTGATCGGGGATTCAACTAATAGGTCTCCCTTATAGTACATTTTAGACATTTTTAGGTTTGACAGGCTTGCATATGGAAGGTGCGAAATGTCACACCCAAGGTCAGCGACATCAAAAGGAAAGTAATAGACTAAACTAAGTACAAAACATAAAGATAAGGTGGTTTGAGGATGTTTGAGCATGCAACCATAGGCAAACAATGTCCTGAACAAGCATGCTCATGACATTTGACGCTCAGGTTTGAAATCAAATTACTGAGAATTAAATGTTTGTGGCTTATATGATGGGATTTCGATGCTTGGAAATTACAAATGTCTGTGTTTAAGGTACATCCTAAATTTACAAGTTCTACTATATTACCAATATTTTTGTAAATTGTACATCCTAAATTTTATCATGTCAAGGTTATGATTACATTTACAAGTTCTACTATATTACCAATATACTAATATTTGATTTATACTTGAGATTAGAATAGATAGGTCATCGATTTTCACCTAAGAAAAATATAACAAATTAAAAAAGAAATCTTGAAAAGATTAATTTTAAACAAAGAAGAAAAAAGAGATAATTAAAAAAGATTGATCTAATAATTATTATTATTAAAAAAAACTCCAAAAGAAAAAAATAGAAAGAATGAGAATAATTATTATTAAAAAAAACACCAAAAGAAAAAAATAGAAGAATGAGAAAATTTATTTTTAAAAAATATTATTGTGATTAAGTTAAATGCCTATTTGGAATGACTTAGAAAAAAAGTTTTACAAAAATTCATTTTTATTAATTTTTCAAGGTTGGTAGTGATCGTCGGAGTTGATGGTCAGAAGTTTGCTAGCGAGGTTGTCGGAAATGACACCAAGTGGTCGACGACAATGGTTATCGAGAGTGTTGTCTAGAGTTGGCTGACAAAATTTCTAGATTGGATTAAGAAAGAAAAAAAAAGAGGTAATTCATAGGCTTGAATAGAGTTTGCTAGTCAAACCCATGGAAGAGTGTAGGAAGCTTTGGTAAAAATAGTCGTCGATCAATGATGAAGATGGTCAACAGTGGCCAATGATTAAAACAGTTGGTTGGTCGCTGACTGTCATGACAATTGGTTGCCAAGTGTCATGACTATTGGTCACTGACCATCACCATGATCATTTGTTAATATGCACGACGATCAATCATTAACAATAATGATTGGTCGCTGATGATCAAGATGTTCACTTGACGATAGTGACGTCTACAGTTGTAGGTCACTAACGATCAATATGATCTATCATCGATGATCAAGACGATCCAAAACTGATGATCAAGATGATCCAAAGCTGACAATAAAGACAACTGGTCGTTGTAACCGTCGATCGAACACGATTGGTCATTAATGGTTGATTGTGAAGTTGGCCAACGTTTGTTGCCAACATTCATCAATGATCAATGATAAGAGGTTGAAGTGAAATTTTTTCTAAAAACCTATGACATTCATAAAAAAGAAACATATTCTCTCCCATGGAATTATTTGCAAGAATAGCAAAATTGAAGGTCACTATTGAAAATATAGCAAAATCTGAGTGGAATAAGATTTTTAGCAAAATACTGACACACGCATGTATGACTTTTTTATAATTCTTATTTTATCTCTAATTTTGAGGTAAATTAAATTTTTCACTTATAGTGTATTTTAAATGTATTGGATATTGATAAGGTGACTGAATTTATGAAACACAGTGTATTTTGCTCAATTGGTTATGGGATTATATCCTAATAAAATTATTTATTTTCTGGAAAAGTTTGCAACAAATCTTTGTTATAGTAATGGAATCTTTATCCTTAATATCCTCCAATGGTTCTTGGATTACATCCTAACTAACTCTCTATCTTTAATAAATCTTTATAGGTTTGTTTAGTAAGATTTTGAGAATGTATATTTAAGTAATTCATAATAGCTTTTCGGTTAGATTTCGAAAATATGTAGTTTTAATAAGATTTCAAAAGATATCTGTTTATCTTATTCCTTTCTATTATTTTAAAGTTGTACTAAACTAATTATATCTAACTTTAATAAATCTTTATGTAAAATAAAATGAATTCCAACAGAAGAATAAGCTTTACATAATTTTTTCCTAATTACTCATGTTTGTAATCACCTATAAATATGTAAAGGTGCTGTCTAAAATAAAAACATACATCATACAGTTTTTCATTTTTACAAAGAAATACAAGAGTGAAAAAGAGAGATCTTGTAAACTCATCTTCTAATAAAAGAAGTTCCTTTTCGTGGACGTAGGCAAAATCTTTGGCCGAACCACGTTAAATCTGCTTGTGTATTCTCTTCTCTACTCTCCATACTTCATATTTTCTGTGCATTCAGCTCAAAATTTACAAAATAAAAGAAGCTAGGGTTTCGTGGTGTAGAGAGAACACGAAGAAGAAGAAAGAAGAAGAAAGGTAATTTTGATTTTCTCTTTCTTTCCCTATTTTTTTTCTTTCACATGCAGGGATAAGATTCATCATCCTCTCACGCGTGTACTGCATCAAAACCATCTACGTGACCACTTCTCCTCCTTGTATTCAAATTTAATCCTGCAAAAGAAGGCCCAAATTAAAAGTGGCCCAACACTTTATATATTTATTTACTAAGGTTTCAAAAATATATATTTAAGAAATTGTTAATATCGTTTTTAATTAGATATATTGAAAAAGTGTATTTTTAATAACTTTTCTAAAATATTTATATTTAATAAGATTTCGAAATATTTATATTTTTCTTATTAGTTTTTATTATTTTGATGTTGTATTAAACTAATTTTTAAACTATATCTTATTTGTTTAACATGGTTTTATGCTAATTACATTCCATGCATAATACATCTTTTAGCATTTTAAAAGTTGTGTATGATAATAATAGAACTGTAACGAATAAAATTTTGTTACGGCTTTATAACAGGCAAAGACTATTTTTTATGGTAAATGGATCAAAATTTTCCAGTATTACGATTAGGGTTGTTAAGGTGTATGTTCCATTTCCATCTTCAATTCAACAATTTGTTGAATGTATTCGAGGTAAACTATTTTTTAGGTATGTTGATATTCTTTAGAGGATAAACTCAATAGACATTATCACAACCAATTCATGGTGGTCAATGACTGTTTGCATCGATCTATCAAGCTAAACTTTTTCCTCCTCCAATCTATCAGCTCTGCCTGTCACAATCAACAAGGATTGAGGATGTCGTCAAGGTAATTAACCCTATGTTATTAACCAACAATTTAACTAGGTTGCAGGAGCCGAAGTTCTGTAGAAATCCAAGCTGAAGCATTTCTTTCAACTGAGAGGACTTTTTGTGAACGACCACCACTACAAGAAAAGGGGGCTCTCCCGACGCACAAAATCATCAGGAGATATATGAAAAGCATCGAATAGGCTTTCCTAATGCATAAATATACGTCGAGATACAAGTCGAAAAAAATTTGTCGGGAGTTCCTGGACATCTCCTGATGTTGTTTGAACATCGAAGATGCTGTCAATATAGCGTTAGAAGATGTCCAGGAACTCCCAATGCTGAATGTTGTGCATCGGGAGTTCCTCTACTTTTTTTAAAAAAATACCTTCCATTATTAAATAGAAGGTATATACATCCACCCTTAGAATTACCTTATAGGGATCTTGTAATTCCTTGATGTCGTATGGATTTTCTCCCTCGTCAATATCTATAATTCTTTAAACCTAAGATGAAAATATTGTTGGTTAAAGTATAACATTATTCATAATTAACCTATACGCATTCAAACAATCTCAATGTATCCAATATCTTGTAGCAAAATCAATCTTTTCAATATCAATAAGTAATTTCAAATCAAATCAAGTATCTATGACCTAACTGCAATGGAACGTGGACGTAGCCACATATGGGTACCGCTACACCTAATTATGTATGTTCTTGAATTGTTACTACAGATAGAAGAAAGAAGATACAAAACATTAGAACCATAGAGGAACTTTATGGTATTAGTTTCAAAATTAAAAAAAACTGAAACTTTAATGAAAAACATTGTGTAATCTAATTTGGAGGCCAAAACAGATGTTTTTGGGATGAAGGAGGGACAAGCTAACTTTGGACAACTATGCTCAAAGTTATAGAAAAGTTACATGGAATAAAAAAAAATCCCAATTTGGACAACTATGCTCAAAGTTATGGACTTTCAAAGTTTAAATATAGTTTTATGTAATTTTGAAGGGAATTTAATGTCAGAATACGTTAATAAAATGCTAACTTTATGATAATAGACGTAAATATCGTGAAAAAATCCATCAAATCAAGTGGTCATATGCATAAAATGAGTTAGCATTGATGGAGATATGAAACTCAAAAGATAAATGATATGCATAAACAAAAAAGAACTAAAAGCTTATAACATGGAAAAGTTTATTGCTAAACAAAACTAATAACTTATCAAGTTGAACCACAAATATTGATACAACGACATCTCACAACAATAACAACATTCCAAAACATTCATACACAAACTAACTCTAATCCAATCACTCCTACAAAATCAAATATAAATCCAATTCAACCACAAACTAACTATAAATTATAAAAAGCAACACTTTTCAACCAAACTTTAACTAAAATGTACACAATTTTCTCCCCCCCCCCCCAATCAATAGAACCCTCCTCAAATTCAATATAATTCCTAAATTCGAATTGAAATTTTAAAATTCAATCTCAACTTCAACACTTCAAATTCAAATTCAACACTTCAATCTCAATTTCAACATTTCAAATTCAAATTCCTAAAACCTACAACTAATTCAAAATCTAAATACTAAAACTAATTTGAAATCTAAATACTAAAAATAATTAACTAAAACAAACAATAACTAAACTAAACCACTTACCAGAATGAAGAGTGACGACAGAGATGACGACGAACGGTCGGACAAAGACAACGATGAGCGGTGGAGTGGATCTCTCTCCTTCTCGGTCTCTCTCTCAACTCTCTCAGCCTTCTCCTTTTCAGTTCTGTAATCCACAGAACATCAAAAACGTTGGAAGACACCCTCTATTTCTGACGCCATAAGTAAAATATCGGAAATAGTTTTCACTTCTCCCGATGTTTTACTTGGGAATGACTAAACTTTTCCCAACGTCGTGCAAAGAGACGTTAGGAAAATCGAGAGAATTAAATATTTATTTATCTTCTCCCAACATCTTGAATTACGACATCGAAAATACTTGTCTCGGCCGACGTGTATTTTTATGTGTTGGAGATTGGCCTTTGTTCCAACGTTGCTTTTGCAGACACCTTTTTTTGCATTGGGAGAGCTCCGATTTCTTGTAGTGCACTACTCTTTCAAGGGTTATGGCTTCTGATGATTTACGTCAATGGAGATGAAGAAGGCAAACAAAGGAAGGTTTTGAAACAGACTTCAATGGAGATGAAGATGGCGAACGAGTTTGAAGGAAAATTGAGAGATTTGATGGCTTTTAATTGCTTTGATT
>JBBPDI010000023.1:25793557-25806282 GCA_037974545.1 Cucumis variabilis | reverse complement strand
TCTCATGTCAGCACATCGATTGTGCAACTGAAACGAGGGGCGTGTGTCGAGACAGGTCTGCTCCCTCCAAGGATGATTGAAATGGGAAATTTTTCCATTCCGCTACACGTACCGTTTGACATCTATGTTTCAAGAATGTCATCGTACTCTTCTCGCAGTGGGAGTGGGAGTTGGATGAAAGGGATCTATTGAAAACGATTGTTATTAGGTACAATAAGCATAACTTAAAGACATGAGTTGAGAGAAATTGTATTAAAAATTCTGATTATTACAAACCCGAATTGTTGCCTACTGACAACGGACCGTTCACGTTATCCAACGCGTCTAGATTAAGGAAATAGTATTCCTCATGCGTATTACTCGAAAAGTTAGACTGCATTTCTGCAGACATAAAAATCAACAAACATTAAACAAACGTGAGTATCACAACGTAATTAATGTATAAAAAATGACTAAATGTGTATATACGTAAAAAAAACATTGTTATTCATCATCGCTTGACCCGCTTTGATATGATGATTGTTCGTCATCTTCATCATTTATGAAATTTTTCACGGCATGACGAACATTTGATCCTTGCACTATTGTATGATCAACTTTAATCCTACACAGAGTGTCATCCTCAATTACGTGTTCGTTTATACGATGTTCGACGAAGATTTCTAGTACATTAACTTGATCATTCTCGATATCTTCTACTTCTGGCACGTCTCATACACGTTTATTTTGTACCACTTGAACAATTTTCCAATAGATACCATTTTTAGGATCCTCAAGGTAGAACACTTGATGTGTCTGGGTTATGAGAATCACTGGTTCCTCGTGATCAAAAAATGGGACATGTTTATTGATTTATAGCCAAGTTTCTCTTGTATTCTATGATTTTTGTTTTTATCTGTGTCAAACCATCGACACTTGAATAGCCAAGCACGTCGTCAAAATGGATATTGAACGTGTAACACTTCATCCAAAACATCGTAAAAATTGTTGTTGACACTGCCTCCACTACCTTTCCCGATTACCATGACTCCACTATTTTGTGTTGAGTGTCGAGAATGCTCGTTGGTGTCTTTTAAACAGTTTAGAAAAGCTTTTACCCTGATGACGTATCAAAAACTAACGTACACAATTGTGAGTTTGTGTGTCGATAAGGTATAAATACCCAAAATATGTATATTGTCAAATGAATGTGTGAAATGATCAAGGTATAGAAATGTGTACTTCCGATACTCAACTATTTCATCCACGTTGCTGAGGATGTACCAATGAAAGAGTCATTCCTTTTCTTGTGATATACTTCGTAAACGTGACGCTTCCAATGGTCGTACCTTCTGAATGAATACTTCAAACTCACCAATGACCTCATCCTCTTTAATGTTATCGTCATTTCGATCATCTCTTGTGAATTGAGTCTCAATCCCTTTCAGATACTGTGAACAGAAAGTACTTGATTTGTTCATAAGATATCCTTCTACAATAGATCCCTCAGGACGTGCTTTGTTATGAACATACTACTTTAGTGTGTAGAGACTTCTTTCAATGGAATACATCCAATTGTAAGAAACCGAATCAGTAACCTTCGTCTCATATGGCAAGTGAATTGCAAGGTGTACCATAACGCTGAATAAAGCAGGTGAAAATATTATTTCCAATTTCCATGATATAATTATAATATCTTATTATAATCTGTACCAATCACTTATTCTTATCGTCTTGGCGCACAAAACATGAAAAAAAAAAATTGCACAGTTCAGTAATTGCAGTGTGCATATTTTTTAGTAAAAATGCTCTAACACCGATAAGAAGAAGTCAGTGTAGCAGTACATGAAAGTCGTGCATTTTGAGACCAGATATTTTCCCCTTGTTTTCATTCACGCATCATGAAATATTAGAAACGAATTCGTCGAAAAACTTAACGACTTTCAAGAACTTACAAAACTCAATCTGCTCGCTGCTAGTCAAGGTATAACTCGCATGTGGTTTCACCAATCGGTTATCCAGTTCTACCAAATGTAAATCATTTCTTATTTTCAAATCTTGTAAATCCAACCGAACATTCGTGGTATCTTTTTTTTTCAATATTCAACAACGTACCAACCAAGTTGTCACAAACATTCTTTTCAATGTACATTACATCAAGTTTGTGACGAATAAGTAGTCTCGACCAGTAAGGAAGATAAAAAAAATATTTTTCTTAGTCTAATTAAGAACTCGTTTTCTTTTTCTATCTTTTAATGAAGGATGTTTACTCATTACTGAAAACTCTAAGGAATCTAGTTATTCCAATATTTCTTGGACATTCATTACAACTGGAGGTGGTTTACGCTCTACCTTTCCATTAGTTATCTGGAAGATACCGTCGATGTCCCATGAATGCTATCTTTTCGAGTATTCCAAATGATGATCTATCTCCCATGCAAATGGAACATGCCTGATATGCTTTTGTACTCCAAGCGGATAGATCACCATATACCAGAAAGTCATTAATTGTCAACAGCAAGGCTGCATACAAATGAAAACATTAATCCATTAGACAATCATACGTACGCACACTAAACGTCTATAGATTTTTTAGTTCCTCAAGTAATGGTTGTAGGTACATATCAATTTCTCTGCCAGGAGATTTAGGACCAGGAATGAGCAATGACATGAAGAAGTTTGACTCTTTCATGCATTTCGATGGTGACAAATTATACGAAATTAAAACCACAAGCCACATATTGTACAAGGTACTTAAATGACCGAACAGATTGAATCCATATGAAGCTAATCCCAAACAAACATTTCTTAAAGAAAAATAAAAAAATTCAGAATCAAAGTGCTTTCATCCCTCTACATCGGTTGGATGTCTCAACACATCCTTTGTTTAATTTTCACTCGTTTATCCTTATGTCATTGCATGTCTGTCGAACTTTCTTCCGATACAAACAATCATTGTAATCTTGACACCAAAGGAAAGTAACACAATACCTTTTGTGCAATTTTCTTTCCTGATATGTTGGAATTAATTTTGTATCAAGACTCACCACAAGTCAGACATTGTTGCAAGTTCTCGAACTCCTTCCAGAACAATACACAGTCATACTTACAATCATGAATAGTCTTGTACCCTAGGCCCAAATCACACAATTTTCGTTTGGCTTCATAAAATGAACTAGGGATGTTAGTACCACACATTGGAAACACACGTTTTATTAACTCTAATATCATATCGAAGGACTTGTGGCTCCAACCATTGAGAACCTTCATGTACATCATTTTAACAAAAAAGTTTAGTAAGGAAAATTCTGAACAACCGGAATATTGCTCACAACTTGCTTGAATTAGTAACTACTTAAATACGTTGTTTGCTTTATCTTTTTCTAAATCTAAATCTTCCTCCATCTCTTCTACTTGTTCAATACCAACTTGTTAATCATGCAACATATCTAACATTTCATTTTCGAGTTACTGCTAGTTTCTTCATCAACTATTGGGTAACTACTACTCGTTCCCTCATCAAATGTTTGCATACCTATGTTCAAATTCACGGGCTCTCCATGATACACTCATTTTCTATAGGAGAAGGCTATTTCAGTGGTTAATAGATGTTGCCTCACACCCTCTAAGGACTCCCAGTTTGAATTCATACATTTCTTGCATGGACACCTTATTTTTCCATAATTATTTGTGTGATGTTTTGCAACATCTAGAATGTGAAAACTTCTTCTCTATACTCAACAAAAAACTTATTCCTAATTTTCATCCGACTCTTGTCCATCTCGTTAAAAAGCCTAACAAATAAATATGTTATTTTATTATTAATTTTCATCCAACTCTTGTCCATCTCGTGAAAAACAAATCTGATATTTTTATTGATAATTTTATTATTTTAATAGTCCATAACATAGAGCTTGGAACAACGATTATGATGCCTCTTGAATCACCCAAATCGAAATTCAAACGAAGAAAATATTGCTCAAAGAAGCTTAATGAAAAAATACCTGAGATGGTGACGTGGCGGCCAAGTATTCAATTTGAACTAATTAGATAAAGTCACTTGGAGCAATGGAAGAGTAACAAATGTGGCTTTTCAAAATATTTTGCTTAAAGTACAATAGAGCAACTTCACCATCTTTTAAACAAAAGAACTAGTCGTTATATATAAAGATAAATAATAATATTAAAGTCACTTGGAGTAATGGAAGAGTAACAAATGTGGCTTTTGGTTTTGTTTTATTGGCTTTTATAAAGAAAATGAATTTAAAAAGAAAATGACTTTAATATTATTATTTATCTTTATGTATAACGACTAGTTCTTTTGTTTAAAAAATGGTGAAGTTGCTCTATTGAACTTTAAACAACATATTTTGAAAAGACATATTATTATATTATTATTTGTATTCTGTCTAACGGTTAATTGAGTTTAAATCTCAACCATTTCATTTTTCTTCTACTTATATCCAATGACCCAAAATGATTTTGAATTTATCTTTTCCCTCTTTTTAAATACTTCATTTTCCCTAAATTTTCAAGAATATTATTAAACTTTACAATCCTCAAAAAGTTCAAAAACCAACATTGTTATTCTCTCTAGAGTTTCCAATTTATATTCTTTTCATCTTGTCCTTGAGAGCACTACAAGAAATAAGACTTTTCCCGTTGCAACAACACGTCGCCAAAAATCCTCATGAACGTTTCGAAAGGTTACCGCGACGTCAGTAGACATGTCGCAGATAGCCCATCAGGGATACTTTCTGTGACGCAGCTCATGCCAATGACGGAGAAACTTTCCTCGACGCACGCGTTAGTACGTTATAGACGACTTCAGTGACGCCCGCCGCGGAAGCCTTCGACAATGTCTGCATTGAGGAAGGTGTTTTTATTACTTATTTTATTATATTTCTCTTGTTTTTTTTGTATTTTATTATCTTTTTATTGTTTATTTATTATTTATTTTATTTATTTTAACTAAGCCCTAACGTAGTAAAATTTACAGTAAAATAAAAATATTTTCATTCATTACAAAATGATTCATGAAATATGTTCAATACAAAAAAAAAACAATTACATAATTTGAAACATTACATTAAAAAAAAACTCGAAAGTTAATGCTCTAGTGCATTGTAAGTACAAACGTCAAACCTACAAATGACATAAAAGTATAATTAGAATATCACATATGCAAAATTAAACAAATTAAATATTGAAAAGTGCGTACCCCAAGTGATCACCAACCTCTCTGTGCCCGACTTATCTCCTCGAGCATCTTTTTCATCTCCTCCATTTGTCGTGCAAGATCCACCATTTGTTGATCTAGCTCCTTCATTTGTCGATCCTGCTCCTCTCGCCCATCCATTCAGTTATCATTTTCAAGATTTATCCTTAGTTCACTAACCTCCGCTATGTGTGTCTGGTAGTCATAGATATTGGAGGAAGAAGATGAAGCGACAGTCCTAGACTTGGATTTTGAATCCGAACCAAGACCTTTTGAGTAACCCGATCGTCTATCCAAAACTGTCTCGCATATCTCATCCATAATTAAGTGGTTTAGAACCCTCTGAGACGGGTTGAGACTGAAGTTCCACCATTTGATTATGTACAATAGAAGCTTGTAAGCTTGACAGATGCAAACTTAAAAATAGAATTAAAAGTATAATCAAACATATAACTTTCTAAAACTTACACAAGCGTCCTCTGCTAGTGGTGAAATGAATTCGCCACTATTACTGGCGTGCGTTTCTCTGAATAACTCAACACGGTCCACTAGATGACCGTGTAGTTCAGTAAGCTCTATTTGTCTCTAAATAAACTACTTTGTGTCGCTCCTATGGTTGTAAGGCTGTCGCATCCTAATAGCCTTGCACATATATGATTGCTCGTACATTCCAAAAATGACGATGATTAGAATGTTATACTTTCAAATAAATTAAATAAATAAATATTAATTGATTTCAACGTAAAAGTATATAAATTACTTAAAACCATCGAGTGATGTAGTAGTCACAAAGAAAGTGCCAATCTTCCACCCGATTGATCAATCTCAGAGGTGGCTTTGCTCGTGCTTGTTCAGGGTCGCTAAACTTCTTAAAATGCCAGTGGTTACTTGTCCTGAATTTCTTCCACACGGTGAGCATTTGATGCTCAATAAACTGATTAAGTGTTAGATCGTTTAGATCAAACACAAAAAATTGCTATAAAAGAAATAGGTTTCAAGTTAGTATAGCTTTTATAGGGAATAGAAACATATATAAATGTTTATGAATTTACAGTCTTGCCATTAGGCTGCCCTTAACGACCTCGATGTACTCTAGTGGTACATCTGCCCACTTAAGGGCCTGAATAGGAAACATGTCTCGTGTCAACACACCGATTGTGCAACTGAAATGAGGGGCGTGTGCTGAGAAAAGTTTGTCCCCTCCAGGGGAGATTGAAATGGGAATTCTCTCATTCTGCTATACGTACCGCTCAACATCTATGTTTCAAGAATGTCATCGTACTCTCCTAGTAGTGGGAGTGGGAGCCGGATGAAAGGGATCTATTGAAAATGATTGTTATTAGGTACAATAAGCATAACTTAAAGACATGAGTTGAGATAAATTGTATTAAAAATGTTCATTATTACGAACCTGAATTGTCGCCTACTGACAACGAACTGCCTGTGTTATCCAACGCGTCTAGATTAAAGAAATAGTATTCCTCATGCGTATTACTCAGAAAGTTAGACTGCATTTCTGCAGATATAAAAATCAATAAACATTAAACAAACGTGAGTATCACAACGTAATTAATGTATAGAAAATGACTAAACGTGTGTATACGTAAAAAAAACATTGTTATTCATCATCGCTTGACCCGCTTTGATATGATGATTGTTCGTCATCTTCATTGTTTATGAAATTTTCCATGGCATGACAAACATTTAATCCTTGCACTATTGTAGGATCAACTTCAATCCTACACAGAGTGTCATCCTCAATGACGTGTTCGTTCATACGATGTTCGACGACGATTTCTAGTACATTAAGTTGATCATTCTTGGTATCTTCCACTTTTGGCACATCCCAATACACGTTTATTTTGTACCACTTGAACAATTTTCCAATTGATACCATTTTTAGGATCCTCAAGGTAGAACACCTGATGTGCCTGGATTGCAAGAATCATTGGTTCTTCAGCGAACAAAAAACGAAACGTGTTATTGATTTATAGCCTAGTTTCTCATGTGTTTTATGATTTTTGTTTTTATCTGTGTCAAACCATTGAAACTTGAATAGCCAAGCGCGTCGTCAAAATGGATATTGAACGTGTAACACTTCATCCAAAATACCCTAAAATTTGTTATTGGCACTGCCTCCACTACCTTCTCCATTACCATGACTCAACTATTTTGTGTTGTGCGTCGTGAATGCCCGTTGGTGTCTTTTAAACATTTCAAAAAAGCTTTCACCCCAATGACGTATCAAAAACAGGTGTTTCTAACGTACACAATTGTGAGTCTGTGTGTCAACAAGGTATAAATACCTAAAATATGTATATTGTCAAATGAATGTGTGAATCTATCAAGGTATAGAAATACATACTTTCGATACTCATGTATATATGGTAAATACATGTACATACACCCTAAACATACACATTAAACATACACATACATATACATATACTTTACACATATATAAAGTCAAAATAAAAAAAAATAACCTAATAGCTTTCAACGACGGCGGCGGACGGTAGTGCGACGACAACGACAACGCGATGAAATCTTCTTCTCTTCCTCTCCCTCTCGATTTATCTTCCCGTGGTTTACATTTATGAATCGCGTCTGTGTTCAAATAGACTATACTTTCTCCAACGTCTTCAAAAACGTCGGGGAACGAGTCTTTTTTCAACGTTCGATGGATGCACGTCACGAAAAATTCGAACGTGTTGTTTCAAATTGGACTTTTTGTGATGTCGACTACTATCACGTCGCAGATTATTTCAATTTTTTGCGACGTCACCAGCCATACATCGCAGAAAGTTGAAATAAAAAATTCAATTTTGAAGTTTCTGCGGCATCGTCCCGCCACACGTAGCAAAAATTTCAAATAATAAATTCAATTTTCAAGTTTTCGCAACGTCTCCTACACATCGTGGAAATGTGAAATGTGTCGTTTAAACTTTTACTTTCTGCAATGTGGAGAAGATATACATCGCAGAAAGTCGTAAAATAAATCAAAATTATACCTTTACGCATTGTTCCCCTGCCACACTTCACGAAAAGTTGACAATTTACCCTATATTATTTCATACACTTTCCACGACATGTTGTTCTTAGACATCGCAAAAAGTGTTGTTATCCGACATGGGGTGTCTTGAATCAACGAAAGCTGATCAACTCTGACACACCTTTCGTCGACGTTTATTGTGGTGTTGCAATTTGTCTGATTTCTAGTAGTGGAGAATTCTTATTGTATTGTGAGAATTAATGACTGAGAGCTTCAAATTGTATACTCACTCTTTAAGAGAGTTTTTTTTGTGTGTGTGATTTAAAACTTTAACATATTGTAACGGTTGGATCCTAACCCATGAAAAGGATTGTGTTTGCTCTTGAACCTGAAAAAGGAGCAAGTAGCAATTCGACTCTAATCCATGGAAAGAGTCAAAAAAAGATATTCAATCAAAATCTCAAGAGGTGCTTGAAAAAGTGGGTGTAGGTTGAGTTTAACCGAAAAACTATAAAATTTTGTATTTAATTTTGGTTACATATTTTTGTTGGTTGAGTTTGTTTGCATACTCTTATTCATATCTTTTTATCAATCTTGTTCTTCAACATATTTTAGAAAGATTCTTTATTTAATTTAAAAATTATCTAATTAATTTAATTTAGGTTTATTTGTTAAAAAGTTTAATTAAACTCTATTCACCCCCTCTAGGGTTGCCATACCAATCAAACAATTGGAAACAGAGCGAGATTGCTCATCTTGAAATTTTAATTTCTTGATAAACTTTATTGTTAGAGCATTATGGAAAACCTATTGGCAAATGGGATTGTTGAATGTCAATCTACTTCTGGTTCAAATAATCTATTATGAGGATTCTCACTACAAGAAAAGGGAGCTCTCCCGATGCATAAAATCATCGAAAGATGTATGAAAAATGTCAGAAAAGACTTTCCTGACGTATAAATATATGTCGAGATACAAGTCGGAAAAAATGTGTCGGGAGAGAAACTCCCAACGCTGAATATTGTACGTCGGGAGTTCCTGAACATCTCCTAACGTTGTTTGAACGTCAAAGACGTTGTCAATATAGCATCAGGAGATGTCCAGGAACTCCTGACATTGAATGTTGTGCATCGGGAGTTCCTCTATTTTAAAAAAAAATACCTATAATGGAAGGTATATACATCCACCCTTAGAAAATTACCTTATAGGAATCTTGTAAATTCCTTGATGTCGTATGGACTTTCTCTCTCTCAACATCTATAATTCTTTAAACCTAAGATGAAAATATTGTTGGTTAAAGTATAACATTTTTCATAATCAACCTATATGCATTCAAACATTCAAACAATCTCAGTGTATCCAATATCTTGTAGCAAAATCAATCTCATCAATATCAATAAGTAATTTCAAATCAAATCAAGTATCTATGACCTAGCTGCAATGGAACGTGGACGTAGCCACATATGGGTACCGCTACACCTAATTATGTATATGTTCTTGTATTGTTACTACATATAGAAGAAAGAAGATACAAAAATTAGAACCATAGAGGAACTTTAAGGTATTAGTTTCAAAATTAAAAAAAATGAAACTTTAATGAGAAACAATGTGTAATCTAATTTGGAGGCCAAAACAGATGTTTTTTGGGATGAAGGAGGGACAAGCTACCTTTGGACAACTATGCTCAAAGTTATGGACAAGTTACATGGAATAAAAAAAAAATCCCAATTCGGACAACTATGCTCAAAGTTATGAACTTTCAAAGTTTAAATATAGTTTTATGTAATTTTGAAGGGAATTTAATATCAAAATACATTAATAAAATGCTAACTTTATGATAATAGATGTAAATATCGTGAAAAAAATGCATCAAATCAAGTGGTCATATGCATAAAATGAGTTAATATTGATGGAGATATGAAACTCAAAGGATAAATGATATGCAAAAACGAAAAAGAACTAAAAAGCTTACAACATATTACTAAACAAAACTAATAACTTATCAAGTTGAACCACAAATATTGATACAACGACATCTCACAACAATAACAACATTCCAAAACATTCATACACAAACTAACTCTAATCCAATCACTCCTACAAAATCAAATATAAATCCAATTCAACCACAAACTAACTATAAATTATAAAAGCAACACTCTTCAACCAAACTTTACCCCCCATTCAATAGAACCCTCCTCGAATTCAATATAATTCCTAAATTCAAATTGAAAATTTAAAATTCAATCTCAACTTCAACACTTCAAATTCAAATTCAACACTTCAATCTCAACTTCAACACTTCAATCTCAATTTCAACACTTTAAATTCAAATTCCTAAAACCTACCAACTAATTCAAAATCTAAACACTAAAACTAATTTGAAATCTAAATACTAAAAATAATTTACTAAAATAAAACAATACTAAACTAAACCACTTACCGGAATGAAGAGTTGACGGCAGAGATGACGACGAACGGTCGGACAAGGACGATGGCGAGCGGTGATGTGGATCTCTCTCCTTCTCGATCTCTCTCTCAACTCTCTCGGCCTTCTCCTTTTTAGTTCTGTGAATTATAGAACTGAAGTGGGTTTTTATAAGAAAATTCCTGACGTACATCGAGAACATCAGAAGACACCCTCTATTTCTGATGCCATAAGTAAAATGTCGGAAATAGTTTTCACTTCTCCTGATGTTTTACTTATGACGTCGGGAATAACTAAACTTTTTCTGACGTCGTGCAAAGAGACGTCAGGAAAAATGCGAGAATTAAATATTTATTTATTTTCTCCCAACATCTTGAACTACGGCATCGAAAATACTTGTCTCGGTCGACGTGTATTTTTATGTGTTGGGGATTGGTTTTTGTTCTGACGTTGCTTTTGCAGATGCCTTTTTCTGTGTTGGGAGAGCTCCAATTTCTTGTAGTGCACTACTCTTTCAAGGTTTATGGCGTCTAATGATTTACGTCAATGGAGATGAAGAAGGCGAACAAAGGAAGGTTTTGAAACTGACTTCAATGGAGATGAAGATGGCGAACGAGTTTGAAGGAAAATTGAGAGATTTGATGGCTTTTAATTGCTTTGATTGTTTTGGTAGGTAAAATCAAGGGAGAGTTCAAATGATTGTGTTTGGAGAGTTTGATTCAATTATGAGATATTTTAGGTTTTGAAATAATTGTATTTGGGATGTGATTTTTTTCATTAGAGCATAGACATTTAAGAAATTTTTGCAACAATCCTTTTTCTATTTCTCAATGATTTTGCTATTTTTTTCAAATTTAAACGTGTAAATTCTATTTTTCTTGGTCAGCTTCATTCCAAACTCATTCTGATTGTATTTCAAGTGACCAAACATGAAAGTCAAACCTCCCTTCAGTTAGAAACCCATGGGCCAAACACTTCTTTAATTCTTTAGACCCACCACCCTTTTGGGCCTTATTATTCTTTTCTTTTTTCTTGGTAGGGCTGATTGAGGTGAGCCACCCCTCCCTGTATTCTCCGAACCACAATTCATCCCTTCCATCCTATGATTGTAATTTCCAACTGGAATTTGATCTGCTACAGTTTTCTCTCTGACTTGCTCCATTTTTACCAAAGCTTTATCTTTAACTTGCAGTTTGCATTTAATGATTTCTGGCTATTTTCTTGCGTTGCAGTTGGGTCTGAGCTTAAGGTTTCACAGTTTCTGAAATGGAGACCGCTGAGGATGCTGTGAAAAAAACCCAGCTGGTGGAAGCCCGAGCAAGAAATATTAGTCACAATGTTAGGTGTATTGAGTGCGGTAGTCAATCCATTGAAGATTCACAAGCAGATATTGCGATTCTCCTCAGAAAGGTATCGGTTATTTAGGTTAACTTCAATCTAAATAATTTAACTAACACTTCTTCTCTCTTGTGCAAATTGCCTCTTTTTTTTTTTTTTCTCTCTTTTCAATGATGAAAATCATAAATATGGATACTAGATTTCTGATGAAAATGGCTTGGAAGAAGTGTAGTTACTAAAGGTTCTTGTAATTGTGATTAGAATACTAATTTACTCTAACAAGTAAAGGAGGAGAGGATGCAGTTACTGAAGTTCAATAAACCAAGTAATCCAAATAACTAGAAAACCATCTCAATCCAAAAAAGAAATTCTAACTTGTCAATGGGGGCATACTTTGAACCAGAAATCCTGCAATCTCTCTGGCAAGTATCAATGGAGGTCGAGACTTTCACAAAAGATGATTCATCTAAATGGGAAATATAGTATTTAGTGGTTCTCTATTTCATAAACTACTTGAAGGAAATAGAAATAAATCAAGATTTTTTTTTTAATGAAAAGTTCTTTTGGATTAGTAGATTATCTACTAAATAACCATCTATGTTGCCATCCCCTTGGAAATTTTAAAATGATGCATAGTTTTCAATAACTTCATTTGATCACGATGCCTCTTATGTCATAATGATGAATGAAAAGGACTGTTATACCAGACCTTGAATCTTTGCCACACAACGATTTCTCACAGATTTGTTGAGTTTCCTGCCAATAATTCT
>JBBPDI010000023.1:25746468-25761350 GCA_037974545.1 Cucumis variabilis | reverse complement strand
ATGAAGTTGCTGAGCCTCTTCTTCAAACTCCAACATTAGTATATCCTTTTGGAGGGCGTTGGTGGGACCTTAAAACAACATAATCCCTGGGACTAAAAACTTAATTTCAATGGAATATGGACAAATCAACTTTGTTCTTTGGGCAAAAAGTTCTAGGAGTTGACAACCCATATTATTTGGGATTGTAAGCGTTCAAAAAGGATTTTAAAAACCACTTCTTCCATCCTAATTTGTTTGCTCATAATTTGGACAAGGGTGGGTGATCATCAAAGGATTGTTGGGATTTCCTTAAGAAAAACATTCTCAAAATCGAAGTTGGAAAATGCTACTATCCTAGTGTAGAGTTTACAGAATTGTCGCAATGATGTTTTTCCAAACAAAAGAATGACAGACTTCAATCCATAAAGAACCTCATCGAAGTGCATCTGGATGAAGTTGATCTTATCTTTGAAGCTGACAAGAGCCTCTGTTGAAGCACCTTAAATCTTTTCAAGATGTCGCGCTCCTAATTACTGGAAGCCGCCTGATGCAAAATTGCCAGAAACCAAGTGTTGATGCCTCTTGGGTTTTGAGTAAGAGAGAAGTAGGGTTGTGGTGGATTGTGCACGATTTTATTGGTTTTCTGATTGTAGGGGATGTAAATTATTTAAGAGAAATTCATCTATCATCTTTCTTGAAGTTGAAGCTGTCTTGGAAGATTTTAAATAGCTTAAAAAGATGTAACATAACCATTCCCATTCTTTGGTTCTTGAATTTGATTTGTTGGTGTTGGTTAATTTGTTGAATCAATTCGTTCCTGATTTGTTTGAAGTAGGTTTTATTGTTGATGAGATTTTTGATGTTGTTGTCGCTCTAAATGTTTTTTGTTTCTTTTTTACCTCTAGAGAGAATAACAAAGTTGCCCACTCTATGACTGGTTTGGCCTTTCCATTAGGAGATTCTTTTGATTTGGAAAGATAGTTTTCCAAATTGTATCATTTTCCTCATTCCACCACAAGAAAAGGGGATCTTTCGACGCACAAAAGTTTTAGAAAATGTGTTGGAAAAGGATATCTCGATGAATAAAGGCTCATCGAGATTAGGGTCGGAAAAAATTTATTGGGAGAGGATCTTCTGACGCATCATATTGTGCGTTGGAATATCATGGAGAACTCCTGACGCTGCCCATACAACATCGAATTAATACCACTCTCAACTCCGTAATATGGCGTTGGGAGTTCTCTTTGATCTCCCGACGCATCATATTGTGCATTGGGCCTCTATTTTTTTTTAAAAAAATGTCTTCCACTATTAAATGGAAGGTATATATATCGCTTATCATACCTACATCACATTTTTTATTGCTACAACTTCATTTTGTTTCCCTAACACTTAGTCTAGAGCAATGTACATGTGAAATAAAATAAATAACCAACATGAAAGGGTGAATGAAGCAAAAATAGTCTAAGTTTCCTAAGGGGCCGTTTTAGCTTTCTACCTTCAAACCCTCTTACGCGATCGTTTACTTTTACCTTATAACGATTGGCATTGTAAGTTCATATGTATCACTCAGTGAAAGGTTAAGAATATAAGAATAATATCAAGGTCATAAAAATGGGCTCCATAGCGTAAACAAAACATACATTTCTAGTTTCTAGTCTTAGAGGTTAAAGATGGCAAAAATTTCATTATTTTGGCCCTGAAAAATAATGATAGAAAACCAATTACTAATTCAAGTATCAATAATGTAAGAAACCATGGGCCAAAGAAGCTCACAAAAAGGAGAGAAACCTATAAGAATCGGCTCTAGTAAGGCCAAACAAATAGTTACAAAAAAAGTTTTAAAACAATAGAACTTGGATTGTAGCCACATATGGGTACCATCACACCTAATTCTTTATGTTCTTGTATTGTTACTACATATAAAAGAAAGAAAATACAAAAATTAGAACCACAGAGAAACTTCAAGGTGCTTCAAAACAATGAAACTCTGATGAGAAACATTGTGTAATGCAATTTATGGGCCAAAACAACGTTTTTTGGGACGAAGGGTTGGACAAGCTGCCCAAGGGGTAGATCTTGAAAAGCTACATGGAATAAAAATTTTCTGTGAAATTCAAACAAATATGCACAAAAAGAAATAAGGCTTTCCCCGTCGCACCAACACGTTGCCAAAAACCCTCACCCACGTCACGGAAGGTTCCGCGAAGTCGAAGACAATGTCGGCAGGAACATCCCAAAAAGCCCATTGGGGATACTTTCGACAATGAAACTACAACCAATGACGGGGAAAATTTCCCCGATGTACGTGTTAGTACATCGTGGAGGCCTTCTGTGATGCCACATTACAGAAGGTTTTCACAACGTTGTGTTGTTGAAAGTTTCTGTGGCGTTGCATCGTAGAAGGCTTTCGCAGTGTGACATCGTGAATAACTTCTGCAACGTCTATGTCGGGGAAGGCTTTAAATCTCTTATTTATTTATTTATTTATCTCTCATTTTTTAAATTTATTTTACTTATTTTAACTAAGCCCCGACGTAGTTAAATTTAGAGTAAAATGATTAAAATGAAAATATTTTCATTCATTACAAAATGATACATGAAATATATGTTAATACAAAAAAAATAATTTCACAATTCAAAATATTGCATTAAAAAAAAACTTAAAAATACTCTAGTGCGCTGTAGTTATGGACGCAAAACCTACAAATAACATAAAAGTATAGTTAGAATATCACATATGCAAAATTAAACAAATTAAATGTTGAAAAGTATGTAACCCAAGTGATCACGGGCCTCTCTGTGCTCGACTCATCTCCTCTAGCATCTTCTTTATCTCCTTGAGCATCTTCTTCACCCGTCTATTTGTCGTGCATGGTCCGCCATTTGTTGATCTCGCTCCTCCTCCCTTAAGCGTTGTTCTTCGATCTTTTGATTAGTGTTTTCAAGGCTCGTCTTTAGTTCGCTAACCTTCGTTATGTGTGCCTGGTAGTCATACATATTGGTGGAAGAAGATAAAGTGGCACTCATCCTAGACTTGGGTTTTGAGCCCCAACCAAGACCTTTTGAGTAGCCCAATCGTCTACTCAAAACTGTCTCGTATATCTTATCCTCAGTTAGTGGTTTAGAACCCTCTGGGACGGGCTGAGACTGAAGTTCTACCATTTGATTCTGCACAATAGAAGCTTGTAAGTTTGAGAGATTAGCATACTTGAAAACAGAATTGAAAGTATAACAGAACATAAAGTTTTCTAAAACTTACAAAAGCGTCCTCTATTGCTGTTGAAATGAACTCGCCACTACTATTGGCGTGCATTTCTTTGAATAACTCGACATGGTCCATCGGACGATCGTATAGTTCAGTGAGCTATGTTTGTCTATGAAGAAACGACTTTGTGTCGCTTTTGTGGTTATAAGGCTGCCGCGCCCTAACAGACTTGCACATATTTGATTGCTCCTACATTCCAAAAAATGACAATCAATGATCAAAACATTATACTATCAAATGAGTTAAATAAATAATTTTTAATTGATTTCAATGGAAAACTATATAAATAACCTGAAACTGTCGAGTGATGTAGTGGTCGTAGAGAAAGTACCAATCTTTCACCCGATCAGCCAATCTTGTGGACGGTTTTGCTCGTGCTTCTTCAGAGGTGCCAAACGTCTTAAAATGTCAATGGTTACTTGCCCTGAATTCCTTCTACACGGTGAGCATTTGATGCTCAACAAACCGGTTTAAGTGCTGGATTGTTTAGATCAAATACGAAAAATTGCTACAAAAGAAATATGTTTCAAGTCAGTATAACTTTTATAGGAAATAGAAACATATATAAATATCTATGAATTTACAGACTTACCGTTAGGTCGCCCTTGACGACCTTGATGCACTCTGGTGGTACATCTGCCTACTTTAGGGCCTGAATAGAAAACGTATCTTATGTCAATACATCGATCGTGCAACTAAAACGAGGGGCATGTGCTGAGACAAGTCTGTCTCCTCTAAGAGAGATTGAAATGGGAATTTTTACATTCTATTGTACGTACCGCTCGACATCTATGTTTTGAGAATGTCGTTGTACTCTTCTCACAGTAGGAGTGAAAGTCGAATGAGAGAGATCTACTAAAAACGATCATTTATTAGATACAATAAGCATTGCGTAAAGAAAATTGAGTGGGATTATATTGAAAATGATGGTTATTACAAACCTAAAGTCTCGCCTATTGACAACAAACCGGTTGTGTTATCCAACATGTCTAGATTAAGGAAATAGTCTTCCTCTTGCGTATTGTTCGGAAAGTTAGACGTCATTTCTGCAGAGATAAAAATCAACAAACCTTAAACAAACGTGAGTATCGCAACGTAATTAATGTATAGAAAAATGACTAAATGTGTATATATATATGTCGAAAAAATATTGTTATTCATCTCGCTTGACCTGCTTTGATGTGATGATTGTACGTCATCTTCATCATTTATGAAATTTTTGGTGACATGACGTACATTTGGTCTTTCCACTATTGTAAGATCAACTTTAGTCCTACATAGAGTGTCATCCTCAATGACGTAGTCGTCCGCACGATGTTTGATGATAATTTCTAGTACATTAAGTTGATCATTCTTGGTATCTTCCAGTTCTGACATGTCCCATACACTTTTATTTTGTACCACTTGAATAATTTTCCAATGTGCATGGTTTGCGAGAATCATCGAATCCTCAGTGAACAAAAAACAGGATGTGTTTATTGATTTGTAGCCTAGTTCCTCGTGAGTTGTCACACCTTGCCTCGTTGACCTGCTTGTCTGTCTTGCGAGACGTGGTGTGGCTCGAGCATCCTTGACACGTCAATGCCAAAGACACTCCTTTTAACTTCCTTAACTTAGCTTGATCGCCAAAACACAAACAAATAAATTTAAGGGGATTAGAACTTACTGCAGACAAGATGAAACAAATTTTAACTTTATTCCTTAACAAGTTCATATAACAATAAACAAAAACAACACTTAACCAAGAATACAATAACACTTAAACTTAAAACGCCTGGCAACTTCTCGCCTAACAAGCCCAAACTTCCTCTCCTCTTGATTTTAAGGCCTAAGTCCTGGAAGATAAATTTTTGAAAGAATAAGTCTAAACGACTTAGTGAGGTTTTATGAAATCCTTTTCGCAATACCTTTTATAAACATTTAAATCTTTGTAACAGTGGACAATAAATCTTAAGATGAAAATTGTAAAGCATTTGAAAAATAGAAACATAAAGCCTCGCTCTTTTTGCTTGGAAAATCAAGTATCTACTCTTACGAGATAGTAGAGATTATAGAGATGGGCATTCTGAATCCCTGTTCCTACGAGGTAGGCATCCCTAACTCATTTCTATGAGATAAGCATTCTAACTCGTTCCTACAGATAAATGTCCTTACCTATCCTGGCGCCTAAAAATTCTGCCATTTTTGGGTAATTTTGTGAAACTTGGTTCCGACTAAAACCTTTGTAAACCATAAACCTTAAATCCTTTTCAATAAGCAATCTTAAACTCGTTTTTAATAATCTTTAAACATACTTCGGAAAACAGTAATCATGAATAAATACTTTTGAATAATAAGATCCTTTGAATAACTTTCATAACTTAACATTTATCATAAATTATGATTGAAAACATGCTTTAAATTACTTTTAAATTATTTTCCACTCACAGATAGAGGTATAAATCCTTGGTTTATAAATTTATCTGATCTCTTCTTGATCTTAAAATATTATATTTATTCCTTATTTAGTCCTTTGAGCATGAAAATAATTTAAAGATCCTTAAAGATTTCCAAAAACATCAAAACAACCTCTATAACATAACAATTTTATCTTCACTTTAAAGCTTAATACCTTAAATTCCAGCACTCAAATGAAAATACTTCTACAAAGTTGTCCCAAAATGTCTTAATAACATTACCTCAAAAGTTCAGTGAAAGATTCAACTGAATGCGTCCTATAACCACCTTGGAGTAAAGACTGTTCAATTTTTTCCTGAGAATGACCTTCCTCTCTTTCTTTAACTCAAACGCAATATTACATTTCCCAAATTGAACCAAAAGACTCAATATAGAAAAAAAATACTCAAAAAGGAAACTTTTGAGGGTAAAATCAATCAAAACACTCAAGTGGATTGTGAGAAACTTAACTCTAAAGTTGACCAATTTATAGAATTGCTTGCGTAAGTACAAGTTGACACATCATCGTTGCTGAAATTCACCTTAAACCTTCTTAAGGCACCTCCTGCTTACTTTACACCTCAAAATGCACGCTAACAAGATTTTTACACCTCACTAAAACCTTAAACTGCTTGCCCTTATCATGCCACATAGTCGTCCAAAACGCATAGCTAACTTTGAAGGTCATTTTGCTCAGTTTCTCTCCCAAACAACATAACCTGACTTAGAAAAGTTATAACTTACAATCCGTAATTCTTTTCACAAAACTTTCTTATACAAAATTTCTCTAAAATGTGTTAACTTTCTTCTCTCAAAATTTCAGCCCAAACACCAAACTATGCGTTCTGTAGCTTTCTGGGAGTGTAGCTTGCTCAAATTCACTCGTAACTGACCTTCTCACCTTCTTTTATCCAAAACACCAACTCTCTTATATTTAAAACATTCAGCAGCCTTCCTCAATAAACTAGACTCAAATTCTGAAATTTCAAGACCAATTTGAGTGTAAATGCCTAAGTGAGTTGTGAGAAACTCTTTTTCGAAGTTAGCTAAAACACCCAACCTCTATGATCCTTCTTTATCGCCAATCTTAAACACCCAAAACGCCTAAAGTACTATTCTTTAATACTTTACCAAACATTTTCCTTCTTTCAAACCTCTTAAACTCTTTGAAAATCTAAAGTACCTAAAGTTTGGGTCTTACATGCGTCCTATGATTTTTGTTTTTGTTTGTGTCAAACCATCGACGCTTGGATAGCCAAGCACGTCGTCCAAATGGATATTGAATGTGCAACACTTCATCCAAAACACCATAAAAATTATTGTTGGCACTGTCTCCACTACCTTTCCCAATTATCATGACTCTACTATTTTATGGTGCGTCGTAAATCACACTCCAACGTTTGAAATCATACGTCACTGATAATACTTCCACTGTAAGAGCGGATATCAAGTGATGGTCCCATTGCGAGTGAAAATAAATGTTGAGAAATGTTTGAATTGTTACACATTTATGCCATAACCTGAAATTGATCAAAAAAGTACTTATATGTATAAATATGTATAAAGTATAGCATATTATATGAACGCTCAAAGTTTTTTACTCTAAATGTCTGAGCTTTGAATCAATCAAAAAATGCTCATTGGTGTTTTTTAAACAGTTTAGAAAAGTTTTCACCACGACGACGTATCAAAAGCATGTGTTTCCTAAAAAAGTACAATCATGAGTTTGTGTGCCGACAAGGTATAAATTACTTAAAATATGTATATTGTCAAATGGATGAGTGAATTTATCAAGGTATAGAAATGCATACTTTTGGTACTCTGCTATTTCATCCACGTTGCTGAGGATGTATCAATGAAAGAGTCGTTTCTCTTCTTGTGATATACTTCGTAAACTTGATGCTCCCAATGGTCGTACCTTCTTAACGAATACTTTGAATTTATCAGTGACCTCATCCTCTGCAATGCTATCGTCATTTCGTTCATCTATGGTGAATTGGGTCTCAATCCCCTTAAGATATAGTAAATAGAAAGTACTTGATACGTTTATAAGATATCCTTCTACAATAGATCCCTACGGCCGTGCTTTGTTACAAACATACTATTTTAGTGTGTAGAGACTTCTTTCAATAGGATACATCCAATTGTAAGAAATTGGACCAGTAACCTTCATCTTATATGGCAAGTGAACTACAAGGTGTACTATGACGCTAAAAAAAGAAGGTAGAAATATTCTTTCCAATTTGCACAATATAATTATAATATTTGACTACAATCTTTTCAAATCACTTATTCTTATTGTCTTAGTACACAAATCATGAAAAAACTACACAGTTCAGTAATTATAGTGTACACATTTTTTGGTAAAAATTCTTGAACACCGATTTGAAGAAGTCGGTGTAACAGTATATGATAGTTGTGCATTTTGAGACCTGATATTTGTTCCTCCTTTGCATTCATGCATTGTGAAATATTAGAAACAAATCCATCAAGAAACTTAACTGCTTGCAAGAACTTACAAAACTCAATTTGCTCGCTGCTAATCAAGGTATAGCTCGCATGTGGTTTCACCAATCAGTTACTTCTACCAAATTTAAATCCTTTCTTATTTTCAAATCTTGTAAATCCAACCAAACATTTGTGGTATCTTTCATTTTTCCTTCAATATTCAATAACGTACCGACCAAGTTGTCACAAATATTCTTTTCAATATGCATTACATCAAGTTTGTGATGACTAAGTAGTCTCGGCCAATAAGGAAGATCGGAAGAAATATCTTTCTTAATCCAATTAAGAATTCTTTTTCTTTTTTTATCTTTTAACAAAAATGTTTACTCGTTACTGGAAACTCTAAGGAATCTAGTTGTTTCAAAATTTCTTGGCCATTCATAACAATTAGAGGTGGTTTACGCTCTACCTTTCCATCATGGAGTCTACTTCTACGCCAAATGTGATTATCTAGAAGATACCGTCGATGTCCCATAAATGCTATCTTTTTGCATATTCTGAATGATGATCTATCTTCCATGCAAATGGAACATGCCTGATATCCTTTTGTACTCCAACCAGATAGATCACCATATGTTGGAAAGTCATTAATTGTCTACAACAAGGCTGCATACAACTGAAAATATTAATTCATCAGACAATCATACGTACGAACACCAAACGTCCATAGATTTTTTAGTTCCTCAAGTAATGGTTGTAGGTACACATTAATTTCTCTGCTAGAATATTTAGGACAGAGAATAAGCAATGACATGAACAAGCTCGACTCTTTCATGCATTTCCATGGTGGCACATTATACAGAATTAATACCACAAGCCACATATTGTACGAGGTACTCATATGACCGAACATATTGAACTCATCTGAAGCTAACCCTAAACGAACATTTCGTAACTCTAAAACAAAATCAGGAAATTCAGAATCAAAGTGCTTCCATCCCTCTGCATCAGCTGGATGTCTCAACACACATCTACCACTCGTTTATCCTTATGCCATCGCATGTCTACCTAGCTTTCTTGCGATATAAATAATTGTTGTAATCTTGATACCAACGAAAAGTAATGCAATAACTTTTGTGGAATTTTCTTTTCTGATCTGTTGGTATTAATCTTGTATCAAGACTCATCATAAGTTGGACATTATTGCAAGTCCTCGAACTTCTTCCAGAACAATACACAACCATACTTACAAGCATGAATAGTCTCCTACCCTAGGCCCAAATCATGTAATTTTCGTTGATTTCATAGAATGAACTAGGGATGTTAATCCCACACATTGGAAACACACGTTTTATTAACTCTAGCATCATATCAAAGGACTTGTTGCTCCAACCATTGAGAACCTTAACGTGTATCATTTTAACCAAAAAGTTTAGTGAAAAAAATTCTTAATAGCTGGGGTATAGCTCACAACTTGCTTGATTTAGTAACTCCTTAAATGCGTTGTTTGTTCTATCTTCTTCTAAATCTAAACTTTTCCCTATCTCTTCTACTTGTTCAATATCAACTTGTAAATTATGCAACATATCCAACATTTCATTTTCTTCAGTAATTGGGTTACTACTAGTTTCTTCATCAACTATTGGGTGACTACTACTCGTTCCTTCATCAAATCTTTGCATACCTATGTTCAAGTTCATGGGCTCTCCATGATACAACCAGTTTATAAAGGAGGGGGCTATTGTAGTGGTTAATAGATGTCGACTCACACCCTCTAAGGAGTTCCAGTTTGAATTCATACATTTCTTGCATGGACACCTTATTTTTCTGTAATTATTTATGTGATATTTTGCAACCTCTAAAAACTGAAAAACTCTTTCTCTGTACTCAACACAAAACCTAGCCCTAATTTTCATCCAACTCTTGTCCATCTTGTTAAAAGGCCTAACAAATAAATATGTTATATTAGTTTTATACATCTTCCCTCAAATGCAATTTGAAAGTGAAATTTAAATGCAATTTCAATGTGAAATTCATATTCAATTTCGAATTCAATAAAGACCCTTCAACCTCAAATTTACTAAACTATAATATTCAAATTTAATTTAAACCCTAAACCATTGTTCAATATAATGTATTCAAATTTAATCTAAACTCATGCATTTTTCTAAATTCATACATTATTTAAATTTTATACATTTTTCTAATTACAATAAAAAAAATATACACACATATATACACTAAACTATACATACATATACATTAAACACATATATATACATACACTGTAAACTATACATACATATTAAACTAAAAATACATATACATACACCCTAAACATATATATATACATACACATTAAACTACGCTTACATATACATATACATTAAACATATATTTACATACACATTAAACTAAAAATACAAATACATATACCCTAAACATATATATACATACACATTAAACATATATACACATATTAAACTATACCTACATATACATATACATTAAACATATATATACATCCATATTACATATACATACACCCTAAACATATATATATATACATACACATACACCCTAAACATATATATATACACACATACACATTAAACTAAAAATACATATACATATACCCTAAACATATATATACATACACATTAAACATATATATACACATATTAAACTATACCTACATATACATATACATTAAACATATATATTCATCCACATTACATATACATACACCCTAAACATATATATACACACACATTAAACATATATACACATACACATTAAACTATACCCACATATACATATACATTAAACATATATATACATCCACATTACATATACATACACCCTAAACATATATATATATATATATATACACACACACATACATATGCATACATTTTACACATATAAATTCAAAAAAGAAAAGAAAAGAAAAGAAAATAACCTAAAGGGATGGCGAGGTGGGCGACGACGGCGACAACGACAACAGCAAGACGGTGAAATCTTCTTATCTCCCTCTCCCTCTCAATTTTTCTTCTTCTTACATGAGATTGTGAATAGGTTCTATGTAAAAATAGATTACACTTTCTCTGACATATTCGAAAATGTCGGAGAAGGGAACTTTTTGCGATGTCAACAGCATATGCGTCACAGAAAGTTAAAATATTGATTATTTATTGCCACTTTCCACGACGTCAACTACCCTCGTCGCAAAAAGTTGAACATTTAATTTAATATTTCAATTTTCTGCGATGTGTGTCAGGACGACGTCACGGAAAGTCAAAACGTGTCGTTTCAAATTCAACTTTCTGCGACATATGTCAGAGAGAAGTCACGAAAAGTTGAATATTAATTTATTATTTCAACTTTTCACGATGTGTGTCAGATACACGTCGCGAAAAGTCAAAATGTGTCATTTCAAATTCAACCTCCTGCAACATCTGTCTGACATACGTCGCGGAAAGTTAAATTATTAAACTTCATTTTACACTTACCGCGATGTAATGTTCCTGAACATCGCAGAAGAACTCTTTCTGTGATGTGTTGTTGTGCACATCAACAAAAGGTGATCCACGCTGACGCACCTTTCGTGGATATCGTTTTTGGCATCGCGATTGGTCCGATTTCTTGTAGTGATGCTCGAAGTTATGGACTTCTAAAGTTTCAATATAGTTTTATATAATTTTGAAGGAAATTCAATGTCAAGATACATTAATAAAATGCTAACTTTATGACAATAGATATAAAGATTGTGAAAAAACGCATCAAATCAAGTGGTCATATGCATAAAATAAGTTAGTATTGATAGAGATATGAAACTTGAAAAATAAATGATATACTTAAACGAAAAAGAACTAAACAACTTATAACTTAGGGAAGTTTATTACTAAACAAAACTATTAACTTGAGAAGTTTATAACATTCTTTGATCCACAAAGATTGATAAAACAACATTCCACCATAATAACAACATTCCACAACATTCATCCATAAACTAACTCTAATTCAACAACTCCTACAAAATCAAATATAAATTTAATTTAACCATAAACTAACTATAAACTATCAAAGCAATACTTTTCAATCAAACCTTAACTAAAATGTATACAAAAATAACATTCACCAAGAACATTCATCCATAAAATGAATCCTAAAATTACTAAACATAAAAAATATAGATATTATTTAGGACAACGCCTACAATCCACAATTAATAAAAAACATACAAATTCAATATAACTCTCCCCCCCCCCCCCCCTCAATTCAATATAACTCCCCATATTCAAATTCAAATTTAATCTCAAATTCATCTTCAATCTTAAATCCTAACAACACTTCAAATTCGAATTCAATACTAAAACTTACAACTAATTCAAAATCTAAACACTAAAACTTATTTGCAATATAAAACCTAAAAGTAATTAACTAAAATAAAACAATAACTAAACTAAACAACTTATCGGAATGAAGAGTTGCGGTGAAAAATGACGACGAACGATGAGATAGGGACGACAACGACCAACAGTGAGCGACGACGTTAATTTTTCTCCTTCTCAGTCTCTCTCTCAATGCTCTTGGCCTTCTCCTTTTTAGTTCTCTCTCTGCAAGCAAGTTTTTATAGGGGACTTCCTGACGCACTTCGAAGATGTCAGAAGATACCCCCCTATTCTCGACATTTTACTTATGAAGTCGAGAATAGTCTCCACCTCTTCTGAAAAACTTTTGTATGGCATCGAGAAAAGTTGAACAATTATTTTATTATATACTTTTATCCAATGTAGTCAGCATATATGTCGGTAATGTCGAACCTTCCTCGATGCCGTGTATAGAGACGTCAAGGAAAATGTAAGAATTAAATATTAATTTATCTTCTCCGACGTCTTGAACCAGAACGTCGAGACTACTTGTCTTGGCTGACATGTATTTTTAGGCATCAGGGATGGGCCTTTGTTCCAATATTGTCTTTGTCGATGCCTATTTCTGCATTAGGAGAGTCTCAGTTTCTTGTAGTGTTCATAAGGAGTGTTTAATGTAGTTTTTAGGGATGTTTGCCCTCTTAGCCTTAAAAAAGGTTATTTTTAAAAATATTTATTGAAAGTATATAAAATAAATATAAATATAGACATTTAAAATTATAAAACCTAAAAAAAATTCAAATTATAAAGACAAATAATATTATAATTAAGTGTGTTAACTGCTCCCAATAAATATTGTTCCACCAGTGAACTAATGCACACTTGAAAGACAGAGGTCAAGACAGAGGTCCTATGCTTACGAGGATACATATTCCATGTTCTAAAAAAAAGAGATAAGTTGTTAACTCAATTAATTATTTGAAGGGTTGAAAGAGTGCTAACTTTCCTTCAATGAAGAGAGGTCACAAAGTTTGAGATGTTCGTGCAACTTATTTGACTTTGACAATGAAAACAAATCATTGAAATGACTCGTAAACTGGCTTATAATGTACACCACAAAGCCATTTTCCAAAAGAACCTAGTTTGGTTTTCACCATTAAAAAATAGTATACTTTCTAAAAAGTCGTGGATGTGCTTCTTCTGAGTCCTTCTCGATTGAGATTTTTCGCTTAAATGTTTTAAATTCAAAATAAGTGTGTTTCACAATTACAAAAATATCCTTGAGTTAAAGAACCCTTCATCTTCACGTTTTTGAAATAAGCTTCTCAATTTGGTTGAGTTTTCAGTTTCTTTGTTCTCAAAATCACTGAAGTTCACTATTTTCTTTAAAAATAGTTTAGTGCATTCGCAAGCTTTAATTTGTAGAGGTATTCAACTTTTAATGAATTTCATCCTTTGGTATGCATTTAAGTTATGTTTAGTTAGGGTTTTTTGTGAAATCTAAGAAATATAGGATATACATTATTAGATTTTTGACGTAATTTGTGCTGTTATTTTGTGTAAGTTGGCTTCATTCATGAATTTGGATACTTCAGCTTTCTATGTAAAATAAGACATGCATCTCGATCAAGATCCATTGAATCACTCTTGAGATTTTAATGTTTTTAATGCATCGTGTGAGATTTTGGGTTACTTGTGTCTCGAGAATGGCCCAAGATATTTAACAAAGTGTATTTGAAACCCTAATCTCATAGCAAGTTGGTGTAAATGTCTCGAGTTCTTTATTATTTCTTTTTGAATCTCGATCGAGTTTGTTCCGAGATAGCCCCAAGATTTGTGATAGATTTTTTATGTGTATTGCTTTTAATGTCTTTTGTTCTAATTAATCTTCCATATGCATTTAACTTTTTTTTTCTTCTCAGTTTGGTAGATGACCTCTGTTGGAATTTATGTCCTAAAACTAGTAGATTGTAAATATAATCCATTGACCGTTAATAATAAAATGTTATTATTGTAATAACTGTTATTGATTATAATATTAGTTTTTTCTTAATAATCCAAATCCAATAAAGTAACATCCTAAATTGTTTAATGAGTCTTGAACAGTATGTAGAGATATACAGCGATCAATGTTCCAGATCAGCATAAAGGGTCTATAGTATAGGGATAAGGTTGGGTACCTTATCTTGGTAACACTATAGATACGACTCAGTTTGTATTTGATACAAATGCAATGATCCAACGCTTTCGTGTAGTTGACATACTAGTGAGGGTATCCTGTGCAATGAGTTTGCATAAGAACGAACCATGAAATAGTAACCACTAGATGTAACTCCGTTAACTAGTTAGGTTTCTATTTCACTAGGATGACCTAGGTA
>JBBPDI010000023.1:25703905-25714151 GCA_037974545.1 Cucumis variabilis | reverse complement strand
GATTCTTCTTTTTCCAAAAGTGTAATGAAAAGATTGGAAGCTTTTTGTTGTGAGAGATGGGGTGGCTTGTATTTTGTTTCGTATGTGATTTATGTTTAAAAAAGGGTATGTAAAAGTTAGTGTAAAAGGTTTGAAATTAAAAATGGTTGAGTGGAGAAAGTGGGTTTGAGAATTATTTATTGCATCATTTGGAAAGACAAGACCAAAACCTGAATTTTCTGTACTAAAATCAGAGACAGAAAAAATCCATCTTCAAAACTATATATATTTTATCTTCCAAGTATACAAATCCTTTTGAAGCTTTCACTTTGTTCTCTTCCCAGGTCTGCTTTCTATTTCTAGGTTTCAAAAAAGTTCTGCCTTTAATTTAGTCTTTTAAGTTTTAAGGATGATATAATAATTTTACCTATGTTTATATAATATTTGAGTTTTGTTTCATTTTAATCTTTAGATTATAAAACTTACGTTTTTAACATTTTCATCTATCAATATTGTTATTAATATTAATTAATTAATTTAAAATTATTAAAAAGTTGAAATTTTAAGTTAATTTTAATTGCAGTGAAAATAGTGAAATTTAAAAGACAAAATTTGAATGTAAAAAGTTAAATAGAAGAACTAAAATAAACAATTTAAAAGTATCAAGACTAATATAGTATTTAAACCTTACCAAATCTGCGTTAAGAATTATTTTCAAACCAAATTGAAACAAACAACATTTTACCACCTAAGCACTAAATTTAAACCAAAGCTAAACATGTTAAGATTTAAAGAGTACACCCAATAGTTAGAGATGAGAAAAATTAAAATATTGGGTAAAAATGAATCAATAGTTCCTACCTTAAATGGCTGTTTCTTGAAACAAGTGAAGTAAAGAGCTGATTTGAGGGAGAAGACCAAGCAGTTAATAAAGAAAGGGGTGCAGGAGGGCAGGTGGTCCTTAATTTGGAGGGATATGGCCCAAACAACAAAGGTGAATTCAAATTATAGGACAAATTTTAGAGGAGCCTATGACCTGTATGTGTCAAACTCTTGGTGGCAAAGCATATTTCACATTGTCTTTCTTGCATGTCCCTTTCCATAACACCCTAAAACTTTGAACCAAAAGGGCTATGTGCCTTAAAAATTTCAAGCTATTCTTCTTTCACTCTCTTCACAAAAGGCTTCATCCTATTTCATGATAAGGCCAGGGTCCCATGTCCATCTGTTTCTATTGAGAATAATGATAAGTTCAATTTATGAGGATAGGACATTAAAACCTTTAGTTAAGGTTAGGTTTCCCAATTTTATCTGTCCATATCGTATATATATTATCTATTTTAGTAATTAATGTATAGGTGTAGACTTTCTATGAGACAATATCACAATAATATGAAGTAAATTTTTTATATGATCAAAATTGTTGGACATCTGTCCTTTAACTAAATTTAGGAACATTTTAGTATGATCATAATGTGTAACAATCCAACTTTCGATACCTTTAACTAAGGTTGCTATTTTAAAATTGTAAAATTAAAATACTTTTTTTACTATTAAAATAGAAAACTTTATTACAATAAGATTGACGATACAAAAGAAAACAATTTTTTAAAAAAATTAAGAAATAAGTAAATATAACTTTTGTTCGGGGTCCTCTGAAAAGTATATATATATATATATATATATATATATATAAAAGAATAACATAAAATAAAATAATCCTAACATCAAGTATCCTATAAAAAAATTTAAAAATAATTTAAAAACAAATATGAGCGGAAGCAATCCTCTAATCACAAATGATACAATCACGGATCCCACTCGTCTTACTTGAAAAACATGAAATAAGAAAGGATAGACATAATTAGACATTACATACAAATAACATGATGTAGATAGTGAAACCGAGTAAACACAAATAATAGCATAAGTAGTGGATCTTGAAGAAACACCTAAAAAGGTGTACAAAGTTAAGCTAATCTTAGCATGCATTCAAGAACCAATAGACTTTAGCATAATGTCATAGTCCAAGTCTAAAGTTTCTTGATGTAAATAATGTCCTTAACATAACACGTAAATTATTCAATCATAATTTAGCATGCTTATATGGTACCATAAGATAATTATTTACTTTTGAATGTCTCTAGAGTTTAACCCTTGATTGCAAAATAATTCCAAAATTTAACCTAAACACAACTAATTTAATTAATAATTTTATCTAATAAAATAGAAAATTGCATTAGATAACAAAATTTTTTTTTAGAAAAAAACAACTCTTCTTTGCATATTGCGAATATGGCAAGTATGGCGAGTAATTAATGATATCAGACGGTTATCAAACAGATATTTGACGGCTATCAGAGGGTATCACTTTTAAATTTGCTATCTTTGCAAATTTAGAAAGTGTTATGATATGGGCTCTATTATCATAATTTTTTTACTATTTTTGCAAAAGTCCCTAATAAAATTATCAATTACAATCCAATTTTAATTATCTAATTTTGCTTTCCCAATTGATGTCAAAACTCCATCAACCCGAACTTGTTGGATATTCGCAAATTAACCCCAAAAGTTTTCCAAATTAACCATCAAGGAGCCAAAAAAAATGTATATTTTAATCCATAAAAACAAGGAAAAATCTTCAAATCCTTAATGGGTATACAAAAACCCATGATAAGATTCACCAAGAACTTGTCAAAAACACATACAACTCACCCTCCTTAAAGTTTCGGCGAGCGGCAACAAAGTGACAGCGGTGGAAAACTGATGGTAGCTGGGCGGCGGACGTGGAAGAAAAGAAAGAAGAAAGAAAGCGTGGGAAACTCTTACTAAAATAGTTATCTCTTTTTGTAAAAGACATATAGCTAAATTTGTTAGTTTTAACTTTTGATTTAACTAAAGTTTTAACTAAGATACATAGGGAAGTCTATAAATACCTTGTATCACTTTGATATTTGACACACAACAAAACTGAACAGAAATAATACCTTGCTCTTAAAGCACAGTGGACGTAGGCATTTGCCGAACCACTTTAAAATGCTGTGTGTTCATCTTCTCCTTCTTCCTCTCTTCATATTTTCTTAATCTCACCATCATCTAAAGGAAATACAAAGAAGAAACCCAGAAAAACAAAAGAAAAGAAAGAAAGAAATAGAAGGAACTTGGAGAGAACCTTTTTTAATCATCTGTAATTAGATCTACATGTAAGTGAAAGGAAAGGGAAAGTAAAACACAAGAATGAAGAGAGAAACTACTATTACATGCAAATAAGTGGCCTCTTTGTATCCATACACGTGGCAACCCCTTCAAATTGGTATCAGAGACTGTAGAAAGATTCAAGAAATCTCCAAGAATCACATTCTTGATTTCAAGAAACTCAAAGATGGCAGTAGCAAAGTATGATATTGAGAAGTTTGATGGTAAGTGAAATTTTACCTTATGGAAAGCCAAGTTCAAAGCCATAATCAGCCAGCAAAAGACATCGAAAGCCCTCATGGATCTAGAAAAGCTACCTAAAACAATGACTCAAAAAGACAAAGAAATTATGGAGAATGCAGCCTATAGTGCCATAGTTTTAAACCTAAGGGACTATGTTCTTAGGAAAGTCATTAGTGAAGAAACAACTTATGGAATGTGGACAAAATTGGATCATATTTATAAGTCCAAAGATCTACCTAACTGTGCATACGTAAGGGAAAGGTACTTTACCTTCAAGATGGATGGCAACAAATCTTTGACAGAAAATCTTGGAGAATTCAAGAAGCTGTCTTCATATTTCAAAGAATTGGGAGACAAGATTGGTGATGAAAATGAATCGTATATTCTACTCAACTCACTTCCAGAAGCATACAAAGAAGTAAAGATGACTCTCAAATATGGACGGAAAAAAATCACCACAGATGATGTTCTTTCAGCAATAAAAACCAGAGAACTAGAACTTAATTCACATAAAGGAGAACAAGCAAATGGTGAAGGTTTGTTCTAAAAAAGGAAGAGCAAAAGCAACTCAAAAGAATACAAGAATCAGAAAAATAAATCAAAGCTTGAATGCACATTTTGTCACAAGAAGGGACATCTCAGAAAAGATTGTTTCTTCCTAAAGAAAAAACAAAATCAAAAGAAACAAAAAGAAAAACAGCAAGAAGAATCCAAGGCAGAAGCATCAGTAGTAGAACAAAGCCCATTTGTGTATTCGAATGCCTTAACTATCTCAGAAAAATTAATTCAAACAGAAGGTAATAAAGATACTCATGACTGGGTACATGATTCAGGGTGTTCGTTTCATATGACACCATTAAAGGAATTGTTTACAACATACAAAGTGTAGAATGGAGGCTTAGTATACATGGGAAATAATAATGCTTGCAAGATAGTAGGCATTGGATCTGTTACACTTAAGTTCAAAGATGGGACAACAACACTTCTTAGGAATGTGAGACATGTTCCATCCTTGAAAAGAAACCTAATTTCCCTTGGTATACTAGACTCCATAGGTTGTGAATACAGGAGATCTGCTGGAAGATTTGAAATATTAAAAGACTCTAAGGTTGTTCTTATCGGTTTAAGAATCAATGAACTCTTTCGCATCAAAGAAGTGTCCATGAACCATGTTGCCCTAATTGTTTCTAATGATATGCTAAGTGAAGGGGATTTGTGGCATAAAAGACTTTCCCATATAAGTGGAAAGGGATTAAAAATGTTGTCAAAACAGGGGATACTTCCTAAAGGAATAGCTGAAAAGCTTTCTTTCTGTGAGCATTGTGTAGTTGGCAAGTCTACAAGACAAAGTTTTCAAAAGGTTGATCACAGCACCAAAGCTATCCTAGACTACATTCATTTCAACCTATGGGGACCCTCACAAATACCATCTTTAAATAATTTCAGGTATTTTCTAACATTTACTGATGATTACTCTAGAAAGAGTTGGATTTATTTCTTAAAGTCTAAAGACCAAACTCTAAAAAAATTTAAAGAATGGAAAACCATGGTAGAAAAACAAACTTCTAAACAAGTTAAATGCTTAATAACTCATAATGATTTAGAATTTTGTAATGAGAAATTCAATAACTTTTGTAAAGAACATGGTATAATGAGGCATAGGACCGTTAGATATACCCTTCAACAAAATAGTCTTGCTGAAAGGTTAAATAGACCATAATGGATAGGGTTTGATGTCAAATGTCTAATGGTTTAATTCTAAAAATTTTTTGGATAGAAGTTGTTTCTTATACTGTTTACACCCTAAATAGGTGCCCTAATCACTCTACAAACTTCCTAACACCTGAAGAAAAATGGTCTAAACATCCTTCCAATTTACAAAACCTTAGAATCTTTGGTTGTATAGGATTTGTCCATCAAAGTTAGGAAAAATTAAAACCTAGAGCTATAAAATGTATGTTCCTAGGTTTTACAGAGGGAGTTAAAGAGTTTAAAATGTGACATCCTATAGAAAAAAGGTGTATAACTAGTAGAGATGTGGTTTTTAAGAAAGATATTATGTTTATGCTTGAGAAAAATAATGAAACACTTAATTCAAATTGTAAACCAAATGAGATTGAGGTGGAGCATCCACCAAACCATGAATCAAATAAACTTCCTAGTACCATTGAGGAAGAAACAGAATCTAGTATCAATCTACCACCTACTTTAGAAGAAGTTACTCAAGAAGAAGAAGATTTATCAAATTATTCTTTGGCTAGAGACAGACAAAGAACTATTGTTCCTCCTTCTAGATAAAGTGAAGCAAATTTTGTAAATTTTGCCTAAATGATGTGAATCATCTAAATGATGATGAACCAAATTTTTTTGATGAGGTAGTAAGCTGCCCTAATGCTAGACACTGGATAAATGCCATGAATGATGAAATGGAATCACTCACTATCAACGATACATGGACCTTGGTAACACTACATAGAAATTGTAAGACCATATCTTGCAAATGGATCTATAAACTTAAAGAAGAAGTTTCCGATCTTGAATCTCCTAGATATAAAGCTAGGCTTGTAGCTAAAGGCTTTACACAAAGAGAAGAAATTGACTATAATGAAATATTCTCACCAGTTGTAAAACAAACCTCCATAAGGATGCTCTTTTCACTAGTTGTTCAGAAAGATTTAGAACTTGAACAACTTGATGTTAAAGCAACATTCTTACATGGTGACTTGATAGAAGACATATACATGAATCAACCACAAGGATACAATGAAAAAGGTAAAGAAGATCAATATCTTATCTTTAAAAATCCATCTATGGTCTAAAACAATCACCAAGATGTTGGTACAAAAGGTTTGATGATTTCATCTCTAAACTTGGTTTTAATAAAAGTTCCTATGACAGTTGTGCATTAATAAATTCAAATTCCTATTCTTCTAAGATTTACTTACTTTTGTATGTAGATGATATTCTTCTTGATGAAAAATTAAAATTTGATATTGAAAGAGTAAAGATAGCCTTGAAGGAAGAATTTGATATGAAGGAAATTGGAGAATCTAAGAGAATTTTAGACATTGACATCACAAGAGAAAGAACAAAAAGGCTTCTAACAATTGACCAAAGTAACTATTGTTATAAGGAACTTAAAAGATTTAATATGTTAGATGCTAAGCAAGTGGTAATTCCTCTTGCACAACACTTTAAACTGTCAGCTGCTAACTGTCCAAACCTAGAAGATTCCAACCATGTTAAATACATGGCAAACATCCCTTATTCACAAGTGATAGGGAACATAATGTACCTAATGATTTTTACTAGGCTTGATTTATCTTATTCTTCTAGTTTAATTAGCAAGTACATGGCTAATCCAGGCAAAAGGCATTGGGAAGCAGCCAAATGGGTCCTTGGGTACCTAAAGGGATCTATGAATGCTCAATTAATCTATAAAATATGACCTAAAGAACTGTTTGAGCTTTATGGTTTTGTAGATTCAAACTATGCAGGGCATTTGGACAAGAGAAGGTCACTAACAGGATATTGTTTCCTAATTGAAGGGAATCTACGGAGCTGGAAAGCTTCGCCACAACTTGTGGTGGCTCTATCATCTACTGAAGCTAAATATATAGCTCTTTCAGAAGCTATTAAGGAAGCTATTTGGCTAAAGGGACTATTGAAGGACTTTGGCTTATCACAAAAATCTATAAAGATCTACTGTGATAACCAAAGCACCATTCATCTATCCAAGAACCAACAGTATCATAGTAGAACAAAGTACATAGATATTAATTTCACTTCATCCGAGAACAAATAGAAAAACATGAAGTGGAAGTGCTCAAGGTTCATACCAGTGAAACACAGCAGAAAATATGTTGACAAAGGTAGTCACTCGAACGAACAAAAGTTACATGCAAATAAATGGTCTCTTTGTATGCTACACGTGACAACCCCTTCAAAAAGAAAATAGGTGCGGTGACAACTGACGGAGAAGATGAAGAAATTAAGGAAAAAGATTTTATTTTTAACTTTGGAGGCTTTCCCAAATAAATCAAATCTTCTATACACTCAAATTTTAATTTGAATATTACCTTCATTACAAACTATCCAATTTTCCGTAAACTAAATGTCAAAATTCAAAATCTCCACAACTTGAATTAATTCCAAACTTTAAACATTTACTTTCTTAATCCAAATAGTTAAATACAATCCTTAAAAAAAATACAAAATATAACTAAAATAATTCAAGATAATTAAATAAAAATTACTTGAGATTTTGGGATATTACACATCGTAATGGGTCACAATCCCAGATGTAAATTGAATAAATTTCTTTTTATCACATTTACTTAGAATCATAATTTTTTCATATATTTATGGTTAATGTTATTATTTGACTCTAAGGGTAATAATAACTGTAACTATAAGAATAAATGTGATAGATTCATAATTCTCATAGGTAACAATAACAATACAGATAATGGTAACAATATCAGTTATTGGATCATACAAAATTTTTAAACACAATTGGATAGATTCAAATTAGTTTGGCTTTTTTATTAGGGGCATTTTTCAAAAAAAAAAAAATTAAAATATTTACAAGCTATAGCAAAATTTTGGATTCTATCAATGATAGTCTTCTATTACTATAGCATATCAATGACTATCAGTAATAGAATTTGTTATAGGTTGTACATATTTTGTAAAATTTGCTATTTTTTAAAATTTCTCTTTTTATTATAGATATGGAAGTGGGTCCCACATATTGGTATGAGTATGAAACACATGTAAAGAACAACAAATGTAATAAAATGAGATCCACTTATGAGATTACTATTGATTTGTTAGGTTTTTCTTAGGATAAACATGTCTTAGGTCAATAGACATGAAATGTACAGTCTCTATGAAAATAGGTGCAACAATTCTTTTTAATTAAAAAAAAAGAGACAAAAGAAAAGAAGGAAAAATATAAAAAGAAAAGGAAGGGAGACATTTCATAAATGTGGAAGATTCACTATATGTGAAGTGTTTTTGTGGAAATATAAGGAGAAAATTAAAGAATGATGACAATTTGGGCAAAGATGTCATCATCAAAATTAAGAGTTTTAAATGTTTCTTTATTTTTAAGTTTTTAAATGTATGCTATATTAAATAGGTTGGTATCAACATTAAATTAATATTTATTGTTAAAATAGAAGAGAGAATATTTCAACCAAATTACGATTAAATTGGTTAAAATATAGTTCTATATAAAAACTTCCAATCCACATCTCACATGTTATCAACTTAAAAAGGAAAGAAAAGTAACACATAAATAAAAACATAAAAACAATGTTAGTTTTTGGATATATAGAATAATTAAATTAGAATGAATTGTCCCTTATTTTAAAAAGTATTTATCATAAAAAAGACAAAAAAAAAAAAAGAGAAAGTATAATATATATATATATATATATATCATGGATTTTATGTCCTAAAACACGTAGATAGTAAATATAATCAATTGATCTTTATTAATAAAGTGTTATTATTAAAATTTCAATAACTGTTATTGATTATATTATTAGTTTTGTCTTAATAACTTAAATTCAATAAACTAACATTCTAAATTGTTTGATGAGGTTTGAATAGTATGTAGAGACATACAGGGAACAACTTTCAAGATATAACTTAAAGGGTCTATAGTCTATAGTATAGAGATATGGCTGAGATAAGGCTGGGTATCTTGTTCTGGTAACACTATGGATATAGCTCACTTTGTATTTGATACTATAAACACAATGATCCAACACGTTCGTGTAGGTTACATACAGTGGGGGTATTCTACGCAATGAGTTTGCATAAGACCGGACCACAAAATAGTAACCACTAGATGTAACTTTGTTAACTAGTTGGGTTTCTATTTCATTAGGATGCCTTAGGTAACTTAGTCTTAGTCTTAATCTTGAATGTATTATGAACTCCTATTCGCAAGGGATGATTGTCCTTTGATTTGTACAGGTGATAATGACTAAATTGTTGACTTAATATGCTTATCATTTTGAAGACAAGACTGAGTGGGGAGCTGTGAACATAATCATACAAGATAAAATTCACTCCTTTCAAACCTTTGAGAATGTCATTTTTCTGATGTGGACAAACGTCGGCACAACCTCACCCCCGACATCTCATGCAGACGTTGGGCATAGGCCACTGCTGACGTTCCTCTTATGCATCGTGCGAAGGATTTTGTTGACCTGTTCAACAAAACGTTGGGGAAGGGCATTGTTCCCGATGTTTTGTATGTGTCATGAGATGTTTTAAATTTTTATTTATTTATTTATTGAAAATTTTATTTTTCAACAGTGAACTATTCTTTTCGATTCCAATTCGATTTAAATTGTAAAATTGTAAACAATAAGCATCAAATTATTAAATAATTATATAAAATACCAAATAAAAAATAAATATATTATAAATAAATGTTACATTGTCTAAGAATATTTCATATAAATTACATAGAAAAAAAATACATTTATCTCCTAATGGCCGCAAATGCCATATTGTAACAAGTCCACACCTACAATGACACAAATGTAAATTTAGATATATATATTCCACTTACTAATGCAAAGTAAACAACTTAAAAGTTGAAAAATTACGTATCGCAAGTGCTCACAGTCCCCTCTGTATCCGACTCATTTCATTAATCATCTTCTTCATTTCTTCCATTTGTTGTATGTGCAACTCTGACGTCTTTCTCTATTCTTCAATCATGCGTTTAGTGATGTAAGAAGGACAGACAGTTCATTAAAAGACAACCAGCTCATTACCCCTGTTTTCTGTTTCACTGTTTTAACAG
>JBBPDI010000023.1:25680165-25694553 GCA_037974545.1 Cucumis variabilis | reverse complement strand
TAATATTGAGGTTTAATAGGATTCTGTTAGGTTTATTTACAAATATATAATAAAATATAAAACTATTTACATTTCATATATATATAAAAAAAATGTACATTGGAGGTTTACAGTTCTATTTTCATTAATTATAGAAATATCCTTGATTTTTTAATTTCGTGGGACGGGACGTTTTCTTCTTCACCTCAACTTTGTCTCCTTTTTCATATTCCTTACGAGTGGCTGATTGAATTGGATGATGGCCACGGGCAGGGGTCACAGGTGGCGTCATATTCTTCTTCATCCTTTTTCAATAATTATTTGTTCCCACTTGAATTTATTATTCTTCTTATTCTAGGGGATCATCTTATTATTATTGTTTGTGATCATCTTCTTCAACCATCATCTTCACATCTTCTTCTTCAACTACAAAAATATATAAATATGAAAGAAAAATATATAAATAGACAAACATAGACTGCTATCTCTGTCTATCTGAGATCAACAATTATAACCCTCTATCTTTATCTATCATGGATGGTTAGAGATAGAGTGTTATTTCTATTAGATGTTAATCTTTGTTTATCTCTTTGTTTTGTGATAGAGATAGATGCCTATCTATCTTTGTCTTAGTTCTTATAAATTTATAGATTCAATTAATTCTCTTTCATAATAATTGAAAGACACTCAACTTTTATCTTTGTCCTTAATTTAAAGAGCCAATATATTTTTGTGATAGAAAGATGTAGAAGTCTATCTTTGTCTATATGAGATACATAGAGATAAAAATATATTTCTATCTATCACTATTGGGTAGTTAATTTCATCAAAACTCATTTATTGAACAAAAATTGTAAGCCCCAAGCATTCCATTCCTCTTTTATTTTTATTAATATTCTTTAAGTGGCGAAAAACAAATTTAAATCCAATTGTCAATTCTTTAAGATTGAAATATTTTGATAAGGTAATTGGAATAAGACTTTGGGAATTTAAGTATTTGAAAAGAATGAAGACAAGGGAAAAATGGTTAGTTAAAATTGAAGTGAGGATAGCATAGTATTTCATGTTTTTGTGGGAAGATTTTGTGCTTTCTGGTGAGTTTGTAGGTTTTTCTTAAAGAGTTTCGAATACTCATTGAGTTTTGACTTGGTTTTCACATTACCCATGACATTTTGATGCTAGATTTGAGTTCTGGAATGAATTTAGCTACTGTCTAGTCGAGGAGTGATTTTTGGGTGTTTGACATAAATGTGAGTAAGATTCTAAGCTTTATGGAGTGGGTCTTGAGTACCCATCTAATTTTAGTGATAATATTGAGTAACCCATGATGTTAGATGCTTGATCCTTAATTTAAAAGGTAGTTAGCATGCTATCCATTGAAGTTAAAGATACTTTGTTAAGTACTTGAAAAGTTTTGGAGTAATATTGTTGAGTTTTCTTAGAGTTCTTGAATGCCCATTAAGTTTAAGCATTGAAATTGAATTTTCATGCTACTCAGATCCTTGAGTTGAATGCTAAAGGTTGAAAATGGATTTTCCACTAACTTTGGAGTTTACTTGGGTGTTACTTTTATAAGTTTCGAAACATAAAATGGTTTTAGTTACTAGATTCAAATTTAGAAATCCATTAATGTGTTCTGTCAAGGCAATTTCTACAAGCTTTCGATAAAGTTTTGGGTAAATTTAGTGAGTTCTCTCATAGTTCTTGTATACCCATTTAGCATGAACTTGATTTTACCCATATTGTTTTTGTATGAGAGATTGAAGATTTGGAGAACTTGGAAACATGGATCAACACATTTAAGGTTGTTTTAGACAAGTTTGGGTAAGTTTCTAAGTATCTTGACTCGTTAGATTGGTATTGAGATTGTTAATGAATCTAAAACTCTAAGGTATGGACATTGGGTATAAGAGTGTATGAATTTAAAAGACGACTTAAGTTTGGTGCTTGTGGCATTAAGAGTATAAGTTGAAGTTTAAGGGCCCAACAGTGAAATTTAGCCTAAATTAAAGCATTTGGGGAATAGTTCAATCTAAATCATAGGAAATGCTAAGGTTATTGGTCTCTTATTGATATAATGGATACAAATCCTAAAACATCATTGATAATGGAGATAAAAGTGTATATACATAAAAGACCCATTGAGCTTGATGTATCTACATAAAAGACCCGTTGAGTTTGAACTAAGTTGGATGTTCATAGGGGTTAAGTATTTAAATTATTTCAAGTCTAAGGGTTCATAGGTGAAAAGTCTAGTCTAATTTAAGGCGAATTGAGAATTCAAGGACTTTAGAAACATAAATAGTTTGAGTTGGCCTTATGAAGTGATTTGGAGATTTTTGTATCGTCTTGCTTTGTGAAGCTAATTGATAAACCTAATCTTTGCTTCAGGAAAAATTGAAGTAGGGAAAGCGCATAATCCTGGAGGATCGAATCATTGATAGTGAGTGGTTTATTTTCAAGTATTTCGTTATAAATCTATATATGTTATTATAGTATGCCATAATTGTGAAAACTTCGAGCATGATTACTTTATGAACTATGTGTTGGAATTGTTTTTAAATATGATTTTCAGTTTCTATGAACTCTTAATCACGAAAGTATGGTTGAACCCAAACGTATTAATCATGATTTATCTGGCAACTAATTTAAAGAATACTCAATCTATTATTAAACGTGGATGATTTGAATGGAAGGTTATTCTTAAAACATGTATGGATCACTAAGGATATAAACTGACTTTATAAAATGTGTTTCTGACCATATTTGGCTTTTAAACATGAAATATGTGATGTTTATGAAATAATTTGATGATTTTCCTAAAGGCTACGTAAACGTGTTTCTGTAGCGCCATCTATGATCGTCGGAAGATTTCGAGCCTAAAAGAGATCGTGATCGAAGATCGGAGAACCTGAGCCTAGGTGAGGATATGGATAGAGGATGTGATTTTGGCCTTGAGCCCATTTTAACCCATGGTGAGTGGCTCTATGTGCACATAGGAGCATGTATGGAGATTGTTACCGTGGTAGGTGCTAAGTATGCATGAGCTTTGTTTAGCCGCATGTTTCTTTGTAGATATGGATCACATGTGAGCTATTCTCGATCGTGTATTTAGTAGCTATCATGGTAGGATTGGATGGAGGTTGTTACTGTGGTAGGTGCTAAGTATGCGTGAGCTCATTTTGGTCGCGTGTTTCTTTGTGGACATGGATCACATGTGAGCTATTCTCGATCATGTATTTAGTATTCTATCATGGTTGAATTGGATGGAGGTTGCTATCATGGCGGGTATTGAATATGTGTGAGCTAGTTTTGGCCATATGATTCCTTGATCACGTTTAGGCTATTTTTAGTGGTATATTTAGGCGCCTTGCCATGGTTAGATTGGGTACATGTTTGTTGGAATTACTTGTGATTTACATAATATGTGATAATAATGTTTTAATTATTATTTCATTATTGATTTATATTTATATATTTTTTAAAGTATATTTTACGAGTTCTTACTTCTAAATACTTTCCACTTACTGAGTGTTAGCTTACATTTTCAATGTTTTCTCCCTTAGGTAGCGGTCAAAGACGAAGTATTGGTTGAGTTCTTTGTATTGATTGTAGACTTTCATTCTTTATATGTATATACTCAAGTTTTGTATTGAAAAATGAGGTGGTTAGAAGTAGCGAGAGTCATGCTATGGGCATTGTATTTTGAGAAATCCCTCATTAGACTATAATTATTTTGTAACTAATATCTAATCCTTATCTTTAGTTAATATATAGACAGTGATAGATATTAATCTTTGTCTATCTAAGATAGTCTGTGATATTTGTCTATCCTTATCTATCTTGAAATGAATGTAAATTTGATATAGAAAGCTGATCATATCTAGGTTAGATTCAACCAATTTATAAAAGAACTTTGTCAAGGTGTGTGATTCAACTGCGTCACCTTTTAATATCTCTACGATGTGTTTTTTGCCCTCCAAGCTTTTTGATAACTTATATTAACTCCCAAGATTTGTAAAAGCCTTATAGATAATTAATTTTGGTGTGAAACCCCAAAATTCTAAGGCCTTTGATACTTGTTAAGATTTGGCAAAGATAAGAGAGAATGGGGTTTTAAGGAAAAAAAGGTAAAAATTCTTGAAAAAATATTAAGGTTTTATGTTTAAGTCAAGGAAAGAAAAAATTGAAAAAAATTGGCTAAGTGTCTAAAGAAAGAAGATGTAGGTGTTTAGAGGTTAAGTGGGAGGCCAAAGTGACACTAAATAACCTCTAAATGACATTCATTGGGTGACCAAGTGTTGGTTGAGAACTTTCAAGCTTGGCATTTGATCATGTGCTAGGCGGCCAAACCATGAAATAACCTTTAAAGAATAAGTCTTGCCGTTTAGAGGGTGTTTAGTAGACAAGGGATGTTATGCGAGATGGTCTATCAAGAGAGTATTAGCAAGGTTTAATTATGTCAAAGGAGTTGGCCATGTGCTAGGCGAGAAGACACGAGGGCCGTTTGAGGAAAATGATTGATTCATGGAAGGTTAGAATTATGATAATCCTAGTATTATCATAAAACCAGTGTTATGATAGTATACATTTGGGGGAAAGAATATGATAAATAGTTGTTGAATAGGAAATTTTGATACCAATCACAAATTGCCATATCATTTATTAAATGAATTATGAAAAATGTAAATAATTGAATTTGGAACTAATTAAAAAATCGATATGTGTCCTAAATTCAAATTGAAAACATAAAATTGACTAATTTTGATAATGCCACATGTTTTTATTATAACCGTTGGATCAAGTTAATTATTTTGGTTCAATTAAATATTATTTACTTGGACAAAGTTCAATTGAGCCCAAAAATAAGCTTAATTGAGCCCAAAGAGTAAATATGACCAAAATCCATGTGAATGAGCCCATGGGTCTGATCCATTGACCAACCAGACTCAAGCCCATAAAGCTCACCAGAGAACTCTATAAATAGAGGAGTTCTCCACATTTGTAAGGGTTGAAATTTTTTTTACTCCAGAAGGTCTAGAGAGAATTCTCTCAAGAGCTAAATGACTCTCTAACTTCTGAAGTCGATTTCCCTCGAAGATTGAAGCTCATTTGTAGATACAAGCTTTCTTCCAAGACTCCAACTTCAAGACCATCACGTGCTCTGCTTCTTTCAAATCAAGCATAGATGTTCAATTGAGAGAGAATCAGAGGATCAAATTCTAGAGATCGAACCACATCGCATCAAATCAATAAAACTACAACATCAACTTAAGTTCAACTCCACGAATCAAATTTCTCTGAAAACATCGTGCGAACAAATTGGCATGCCCAGTGGGTCTCTCTTTACCTCTCATCATCTAAATCTACAAGCAAACCAATGGTACCAGAGAAAGCTGCATCCAAATCTTCTATTTTAAGTAACGCCTATATAAGACCTATCGCCCGCAATCGTTCTAAGGGGATCATCCAAGAGCAAGATAAGATTCTGCCATTGTACAAAGCATCCTTAAGAAATTAATGAAATCTCCTAAAGTTGGGATTGTTATCAAGGAAAATCCTCTATATGATGACTTTGATTCTGCCTCTACCAAATTAAAAAGAGAAGCACACCCTGATGTGATGTCTGTCATGATGGTTGATGTAACGGTCTAAGATATTATGGTGGAGGTGGAGAGGAAATTTAATCTCCTGATGAAGGCTGTAGATGAACTAGACCAAGAAATTGTAGCTTTAAGAAAGCAGATGTAGACTCGTAAAACTGCTGAATCGAGTTAAACTCCTGTTGTCAAAGCTGGTGATAAAGGGAAGAATGTGGTGCAAGAAAATCAACCACAACAACAATCAGCTTCTATAGCTTCCCTCTCAGTTTAGCAATTACAAGATATGATCACGAACTTCATCAAAGCTTAGTATGGAGGCTCATCTCAAACTTCTTTAATGTACTCTAAGCCGTACGACAAAAGAATTGATAACTTGAGAATGCCTCTTGGGTATCAGCCTCCAAAATTCCAGCAGTTCGATTGAAAGGGCAATCCAAAACAACATGTTGCCCACTTCGCGAAACATGTAGAATGCAGGAACAAGAGGAGTTCAACTAGTCAGACAGTTTGTTCGAAGCTTGAAAGAAAATGATTTTGAGTGGTATACCGATTTAGAGTCAGAAAGCATTAACAGTTGGAAACAACTGGAAAAGGAGTTCCTCAACCGCTTCTACAGTACCAGGGGCGCTATAAGCATGATATAGCTTACAAACATGAAACAAAGGAAGGGAGAGCGAGTCATTGACTACATCAATCAGGAGAGATCTAAGTTTTGACAGTAAAGATCGACTCACCGAACTGTTGATTGTAGAAATGTGCACCCAAGGAATGCACTAGGTACTCCTCTATATTTTGCAGGAAATAAAGCCCCGCACATTTGAAGAACTGGTAACTCAAGCTCCTGATATGAAGTTGAGCATTGCTAGTAGAGGAACTAAAGATTTTTCTGTTCCTAAAGTAAAGAAAGACAAGAAAGAGATGAAGGGTGCTGAAAAGATAATAAAGAGCACCATGAAAGAATCTATGGTCGTAAACACAACCCCACTGAAGTTCTCCAAAAAAAAGGAAGTGAGAGCTAAGAAGAAGGATGATGGAAGAGAGAGACGGCGTCTGACTTTAAAAGAAAGACAAATTTTTTTTACCCATTTCCTGATTCAGATATTGCAGACATGCTAGAGCAACGACTAGAGAAGCAACTGATCCAGCTGCCAGAATGTAAGCGACTTGAGCAAGCAGGAAAGGTAGATGATTCTAACTACTGCAAGTATCATCAAGTCATCAGTCACCCTGTAGTAAAATTTTTTGTGCTGAAGGAGCTAATTTTAAGGTTGGCTCACGAGAAAAAGAGCGGGACCTTTGAGCCTTAAACAAACCATGCTGCAGTGACGATAATGTCAGAGACTCCTTCGTCAAGCTTGATTTTTTAGCAAAGGGAAAGTTTGGTCCAGTTCGGGACCTTTGAGCCTGTAGTTGTCCAATTCTATCAGAAAGTCTCATCTGAGGATCCCGAAGGAGTAAAAAGACCGATCAAAGAAGATGATGGAGGATGAATAGTTGTGACCTGCTGAAAGAAAAGATAGTTGTCTTCAACCCAAAGAGAGTCCCGCTCCTATCGAAATTATAGAAGAGGAAATAAGGCTAAAAAAAAGAAAAAAAAGAAGACTTAAAAGCTTAAGCTCGTATAAAAGGAAGGCATTGATTTCTCTGGACCTCACTTCTTAGTAACCTTGCCAGATTTCCTTCCCAAAAGCTTTCTTTGTTATCATCAGGATGAAGACCCAGAAGTCATTGCGTGTCATACTATAAGCACAATAGAGGAAGAAAGAATCCCTTCAAAATCACTAGAAGAGGAGGGAGTGTGAAAAGACCAACCAAGATTCAATGTGGAAGATCTATTATCACTTCCTCAAGAGACCAAAATTATCCTTATTAATGCATTGGTAAATTCAAGGACATCAAGTTCGAGTGCGTCGACTGCTACATACGAGAGTGCTCCTTATTGAATGTCTATAGACTTCTTGGATTAGATTTGCTATTGGGATCTAAACTTCATAATATACCCTTGTATGTTTCTAGAACGTTTGAGAACAGAGAGTCGATCGAATTCTCATCGATAATAGATCAACTGTCAACATAATGCCAAAGTCGACTATGAGGCAATTAAACATCTTGATTGATGAGCTTTAAAATAGCAAGCTGGTAATTCAAGGTTTCAAGCATGGCAGCCAAAGAGCAATAGACATGATACGCTTAGAACTCACAATTGGCGACCCAAAGGCCAGTGCATTGTTTTCATGTCATAGACTCAAGGACCACTTACAAGTTGTTACTAAGTCATCCTTAGATTCATGGAAACGGAGTAGTAACTTCAACACTACATCAGTGATTTAAATTTTATCAAGACGGTGTAAAGAAGGTTGAAGCTCACTCTAACCCGTTCTTGGAGGTTGAGTCCTACTTTGCAGATGCAAGTTTTATTTGAAGAATGATAATATCTCAGAAGCTTTGCCTGCATAAATTCCTCTTATAAAAGGAGAAGATAATCCACAGCTAAAATCACTTGCAAGCAGAAAACCACATGAAAGTACGGGAACCCACCAATTTTGTGCTATGTCCCTCTGTCGAGGTGCAAGAAAGGGGAGTCACCATTCGTGGAGTCTCCAAAAGGCTTGAAGGTTGGTGACATCAAAGACTTAAAAGAAAGTTTCACTATATCATTAACTAAGATAATGAAGCAGGAGATAAATATAAACCTAACAAAAGTAAACTTGCCCCAAACGTGAACCAAAGAAGGATTTGACCCCAAGGCTTACAGATTGATGGCAAAAGCAGGTTATGACTTCACAGCTCAGGTCAAATTCAAAAGCTTGAAAATTCATGATCGACTTAAGCTCTCCTCAACTCAAAATAAGTTTTTACAGGAAGGACATGCTATACCCGTATCGAGAAAAGGACTCAAATACAAGTCGTCAGAGTCGATCCATATAACTAGAAAGGAAAAGGAAAGAGTGGTTGACAACAATCATATAACTATAGAAGAGGTTGACTGACGGACGAAAAAGGAGGCGAAATTCAGAGAACCTTAGCATTTGACCGAATTATACCACCTGTTACACGCCCCCTTGTATTTGAAAGACTAAGCATGACGGAGGCAGAAAGAGAAAGTCACCAGTCAACATTGAGTCTTGAGCAACGTTCGACCTTTCGAAAGCTAACTATGACTTCTATGAAGGAGAAAAGCATACGTCAGGTCTCGACAACCACAAGACCATTAGCCTTTAAAAGGTTAGGTGTATCTAAAAAGAAAAATGTAGAAGCACTGCGTGCTCCAATTTTTAATTGTTATGGGGATGGAGGCTCACATGTCAACATTGATTTCAGCATAAATATAAAGAAGAAGGAACCAACATCTCGCGCGCCAGTTTGTCGTTGAATTAAGCATACAAACATCGAGAATTTTCATAGTAATGAGTTTCCTTGTGAGGCAAAGAGAGAGGGGGAAATTCATAGCAATGTTCCTTCTCGAATGAAAAGAAAAGCCTTTGTTACTCTCAATACAAGTCAAGGTTCGTTGAAGGTGAAAAGACATAATGTTATACTAACTAATCCTGAAAAGGAATACTTAGAACAAGGAGAAGATGAAACCTCATGTCATTATATCACCATTATTGAGGAAAAAGAGATTGAAACTCTAAAAGAAGACGGGAAAGATGCCCTAGAGATTTTAGAGGATGGTGGCAAATCTACAGTATATGAGCTATAAGAGGAGAACCTCGGTACAACAGAGGAACCACACCCGACTTTCATTAGTGCATCTCTCTCTAATGAGAAGGAGGATAAGTACATGAGTTTGCTTACCGAATATAGGGACATCTTTACTTGGTCATACAAGGAGATGCCAGGACTTAGATCCAAAAGTAGTAGTCCATCATCTCACAATTAAACAAGGATATCAGCTAATTAGATAAGCGCAATGATGTTTTTGATCGAAGCCTATTCCCCAAATCGAGGTGAAAGTCAACAAGTTGATTGAAACAGGATTTATTCACGAGGTCAAATATCCAACATGGATAGCAAACATTGTCCCTGTCAGAAAAAAGAACGAACAGCTTTGCGTTTGTGTAGACTTTTGCGACTTGAATAATGCATGCCCTAAGGATGATTTTCCTTTTCCCATCACAGAAATCATGGTTAATGCAACTACTGGACACGAGGCATTGTCATTTATGGATGGGTCATTTGGATATAACCAAATGTGAATGGCCCTTTCAAATGAAGAAATGATAGGTTTTAGGACTCTAAAGGGCATATACTGTTATAATGTGATGCCCTTTGGATTGAAAAATGCTGATGCTACTTATCAACGTGCTAAGCAGAAAGTGTTTGATGATATGTTGTATAAGTATGTCAAATGCTATGTAGATGACCTTGTGGTCAAATCAGAGAAATGACAAGACCATTTGAAGGATCTAAAAGTTGTATTGGACTACTTGCGAAAATATCAGCTGAGGATGAACTCTCTCAAGTGTGCGTTTGGTGTGACTTTAGACCAGTCCTAGAAGAAGAAGAAGAAGAAGGAGAAGGAGAAGAAGGAGAAGAAGGAGAAGAAGGAGAAAAAGGAAAAAAACGAAGATAGAAAGAAAAGAAAAATGAAGGCAAAAGAGAAAAAATGGAAAAATAAAAGAAAAACGAAAAAAATTGAAAAGAAAGAAAAGAAAAGAGAAAACAAGAGAAAAAAATGAAAGAAAAAGAAAGAAAAGAAAATAAAAACAACAAAACGAAAATTGAAAAAAAAGAAAGAGAAAATAAAAGAAAAAAATTAAAAAGAAAGAAAGAAAAGAAAAGAGAAAACAAATTAAAAAAACACGAAAAAAGAAAGAAAAGAAAAGAAAAAAGAAAAGAAAAGAAAAAAAATTAAAAAACAAAAAAAGAAAGAATAAAACAAAAAATAAAACGAAAAACAAAAAACAAAAAAGAAGAAGAAAAAGAGAAGAACGAAGAAGCTCGACTGCTCTTACTAGGGAGGTAGATCTGACAGTAAAAGTTCAATCGTCTCCTAGAAAAAGTTGGATCGCTGACGAGGAAGCAGAATCGAGAAACCTGATCGCTCCTACTAGAGAGATGGATTTGAGTGAAAGCCCAATCATCCTCTATAAGAAGTTGGATCGTCGACCGCGAAGAAGAACTGAGATGTCTGATTGTTCCTACTAGGAAGGTGGATCTGACGGTAAAAGCCTGATTGTCCCTAGAAGAAGTTGGATCACTGACGGCGAAGCAGAATCGAGATGCCTGATCATTCCTACTAGGGAGGTGAATCTAACGGCAACAACCCGATCGTCTACTAGTAGAAGTTGGATTGCTCACTCGAAGCACAACTAAGATGTTTGATCACTCCTACTAGGGAGGTAGATTTGAAGAAAAATGTTCGATCGTTCCCTAGGCAAAGTTGGATTGCTGACGATAGAGTCACCTGTGCAAATGGTTTTAGAAAAGAAAAAAGGGAAAGATAAAGAAGAAGAAGTCGTTAGCTTCTAAAAAGAGGGGGAAGAGAAAAAAAAAAGAATGAAAAAAACAACAACAACAAAAGAAGAAAAAAAAAAGAGAGAGAGAGGGAGAGAGAGAGGAAGGATTGAGAATGAATAGAAGCTTTTCATACATTTCTTTTGCTAGATGAGGAGTAAATGATCAAAGTGTGGATCTATTTATAAGGCCATCAAATCCAATTCCTAAAAGGATTAAGAATGACATTTAATCATTTTTTTTAAAACAAATCTAATTCATAGAAGGATTGAGAATGATATTTATTTAATTAATTAATAAAGAATAGATAATCCAATTACCTTATCTTATTTTAATTAAATATAAAATAGAAAAGATAATCCAACTGTTTTATCTTATTTTAAATTATTCCATTTTTGGAATAAATCTCGAATCTAATTTTTTTAAATAATTAAAATATTGAAATATCTCAACATTTTTTTTAAAAAAAAGTCTAATTTTAAAACTAAAATTTGGGTTCAACATCCAAGTCAAATTAACTTGCATATATGACATCCTTTTTATCTCAATTTTAAATCAGGGGAATAAATCCAATTTTATCTTAAGATTGAGAGCCTCTTTTTTATCTTAAATTAAAACTGCCATTCCAAATTCATTCTTATTTTTTTAATATTGTGCATTCTCTAGACAAATTAAGGTATGGTAGAAACTTCATTCTTATTTCAAATTTTGGTTATGTTCCAAATTTTATTTTTAAAAAAATCAAATTTAAATTTTTATCCTAAAATCAAATTAAATTATGGATAAAACCTTGAACTTTTTTCAAATTAATTAAGGTTTGACCATATTCCAACCCTTATTTCAAATTTAAATCAAACTTGTGTACTAAATTCATGGTTTGATTAATTTGATATGCTGAATTGAGAAAAAAATATTCGTATTTTGACTTCAAATTTATCTTTTTTGAGATTCATTCACCCATATACGTGCATAAATTTTGAAAAAGAGACATTTGTTGGATAGAAAATTTTGAAACCAATCACAAATTACCACATCATTTATTAAATTAATGATAAAAACTGCAAATTGAATTTAGAACTAATTAAAAAGCCAATATATGTCCCAAATTCAAATTGAAAACATAAAATTGGCCAATTCTGATGTTACATGTTTTCATTATAGCTGTTGGATCAAGTTAATTATTTTGGTTCAATTAAATATTATTTACTTGGACTAAGTTAAAATGAGCAAAAAAAAAAAATGCTTAATTGAAGCCAAAGGGTAAATAGGACTCAAATTCATGTGGATGAGCCCATGGGTCTGGTCCATGAACCAACCAGACTCAAGCCCATAAAGTCTACAAGAGAACTTTATAAATAAAGGAGTTCTCATTTGTAAGGGTTGAAAATCTTTTACTCTAGAAGGTCTAGAGAGAATTCTCTCAAGAGCAAGAAGACTCTCTAACTCTTGAAGTTGATCGCCCTCGAAGATCGAAGCTAAATATAAGCTTTCTTCCAAGACTCCAACTTCAAAAACATCACGTGCTTCGCTTACTCCAAATCAAGCATAGACGTTCAACCGAGAGAGAATAAGAGGATCAAATACTAAAGATCGAACCACATCGCATCAAATCAACAAAACTACAACATCAACTTAAGTTCAACTCCATGAATCAAATTTGTTTGAAAATCTCGTGCGAATAATAGTGTTCTGATTATATGCATTCAGGGGAAGGATTATGATAATGGTGTTATTGTGTGTGTATATATATATATATATATATGTATGTATGTATATATAATAGATATCCAATAAACAAATTTAATATATTTATTTTAATAAATCATATTAGGAAGTAATTTTAGACATAAAAACCACTTTTTTTAAAAAAAAATTCTTCTGGGTATTTAAGTTTTCTCGTACTTAAAAAACCAACCTTCATTTCGTAACTTTCTATTTCCACTTTTTATTAAAATTATTTTTTTACAATTTTTTTATAATATTTATTAAATATAATGCTTATTTTCCCAACAAACTTTCAACCTTAAATAAAATTGAAATTTCTAGTTAAATTCTAATTCTAAAAAGAGGAATTTTTAAAAATAGTAGACTTTACAAAATATTTACAACCTATAGCAAACTTTATCACTGGTAGTCATTTATTGCCTGAAGATTATTTGTAAGTTATTAAGTTAAGACAAAGAAAATCGATTAGGCTATTAAGAAAATCTTAAGGACCTTAAGACTTTGTGTCTTTAGCGTTTAAACGCATCAGAGATACTCAATTCATGCCCGTCTCGCATGACAAACAAGGACGTCTGCTGGACGGGGAGTGACATTTGTGCTTTACCTAAGGGACACAAGTCTGTACGATGCAAATAGGTCTTCAATCTCAAATACAAGTAGATGGAACACTTGATGGACACACGACAAGGTTAGTTGCAAAAGGTTTACACAGACCTATGTTGCTGTTATTCATAAACTTTCTCTCGTTGCTAAGTTGAATACTATCAGAGTCCTTCTATCTGTTCCTGTAAACAAAGATTGGCCTCGATATCAATTGGATGTTAAGAATGTTTTTCTAAATGGAGACCTAGTAGAGGAGGTCTACATGAGCCTCCCCATCTAACTTTGAAGCACAATTTGGTTAGCACGGTTGTAAACTCCAAAAATTCTTATATGGTCTGAAATAGTCACCCAGAGCATGGTTTGACAGGTTCACTACCTTTGGCAAGTCCCAAGGGTATAGTCAAGGGCACTCTAATCATACTTTATTTACAAAAGTTTCAAAGATAGGAAAGATTACAGTCCTGATAGTTTATGTGGGTGACATTGTTTTGTCTGGAGATGATCAGGTTGAAGTTAGTCAACTTAAGCAGAGAATGGATAATGAATTTGAAATCAAGGATTTGGAAAATCTGAAATATTTTCTTGGAATAAAGGTGGCCAGATCTAAAGAAGGAATCTTCGTGTCACAGAGAAAATACACCTTTAATTTGCTAATCGAGATAGGTATGTTAGGATGTCGTTCTGCTGACACCACGATTGAATTCAACTATAAACTAGGAAACTCTGATGATCAAGTTCCAGTTGATAAAGAACAATATCAGTGCCTTGTGAGTAAATTGATTTATTTATCCCATACACGTCCTGATTGTTCCTTTGTTGTGAGTGTTGTCAGCCAATTTATGCAGGCTCCCTATGCGGAACACATGAAAGCTGTCAAAAGAATTCTAAAATACTTGAAAATGACACTTGAAAAAGGGTTGATGTAACACCCCAAAACTATTAAGTTAATTTTAATTTTTGTTATTTTGGATTTTGGGTGTTATGTGTGGAATTGTTTGATTTTGGAATGTTAGGTGAT
>JBBPDI010000023.1:25621877-25649119 GCA_037974545.1 Cucumis variabilis | reverse complement strand
AGGGGAAAGAGGAAACATTCAAATTGAATGACAGGGAGATCAAATTGGAGGAAAGAGAAATGAACTGGAAGATTAAAAAATTTGTTTTTATTATTTTGTATTTATTTGAAATATTTTATTTTTAATTTTAATGTTTTGTCACCTTAGCTGAATTTTAAGTTTAATTTAATAGCAACGACCATTTTTTAGCTTTATAAAAAATATGGAGACTAAAATTAGACAACGATCATTTTTTAGCTTTATAAAAAATATGGAGACTAAAATTAGATAATTAAAAGTTCAAAGACTTAAATGAAACAAAATGAAAGTATAGGGACTTATATGATATTTTAATGGTGGAGATTGGCACAAGATATTTGTTTTTGCTTATGAAGTAAAACTTTGTGTAGCCATAATGGATACAATATTAAGTAAGATCTGAGACATTAGTTAGTCTATAACACTTTTATGAGATGATAGTGGTGCAAAGACTAAAACCAAGGATATTGGTAAACACCAATGTCTAGGATATGCAAGGCATGATTAAGAGAACATCATGGTATGTAGTGACAACGACATATGGTTTGATTTATACAAAAGGACTCTCTAAGCTAAAGTATTTGAGAGTCATCTAGAATGTTTAGGATCATGAGACTTGTCTCTTCTTCGCGAGGACAAGTGGGAGAACATGTTGTGTATAAAGTATGTCCTAGTATACATATCTCATCAGCTATATTTCACCAACTTTTGGTCATTGGAATGTATATCAAGTCTTGTAATTTATTAGTTGATTAATTTAATTATTAATAATGCAATATTAATTTATCCATTAGACCAGAAAAATCCAAGGTTATTATATGTAGTCCTCAACAATATGTAATCGACATGCAAGGTGAATCTTGTTCAAGAAATAATTTAAAGGTCTATTGTACATGGATAAGATCGAGTGCTTTCTTCTGGTGACACTATGAATATGACTCACTTTGTAATAATTACAAATTGTTTGTTCCAAAATGTTCATGTGGAGACATGACCCTAGTTGTCGACTTAATAAGCCTACCCTTTGGAGATCTTGATTAAATAGGGAGCTAGGAACATAAATTCACAAAATGGAATTCAGGCCTTTCCTATAAGTAAGTATATGCACTCGCTACTCTAAAGGTCACATCATGGGACCAAGTGGAGGAGTGCTACCTAGTCATCCATCATGCATCTTCTCGTGAGATGACACGCTAAACGCCTAGTAAACGGAACAACTTCATAGACAAAAATTTTAAACGCGGAAGTCGAACTTAAGAGAGAAAGAAGAAAACTTCAATAATGAACGACTATAAAGGTACATTTGATCATTGGTACACAAGTCCTCCAAAAAGGGACGAAATACAAACTAAAAAATGACTCGACTTTACTTGCAGAATAACAATGACCACTACCAAAATGATGCGAGTAAGAGGCACAAAAAGCGATCAAGGCTGCAAGTTCAACGTTGGATGTCCTTCGTTGCCTGGGGGGAGGGGATGAAACAAACATTTGAAAGGTTAGACAAAAATGCTTAGTGAGTCTGGTTCTTAAATAAATCAATTTTATCGTGTTGTCACAAAATCAATTATAAGAAGTGTGTTTTAACAAATGTGATTTAATATTTCATAGTTTATCACATCGTATGCCTCTCGCATAACAAATAATCATTTTGCAGAATTATCCTGCATATTTAATTACATTCTTGTACCATTTCCTCAGCTCAAGTGTTTACCATACTCTTTTGTCAAGTTGCGGCTATGTGGAGTAAACTCAACGCGTATTGCAAATTCCATCAATTTCCCTATGCATGACGCGTCTTCTGATGCTAGATCACACAACAGACAATGGACATCTCATACTAGATCAGACAGCAAGTATGAGACATCCTATTCAAGATCACACAACATGAATAGGACATTCTATTCCATATCACAGAGCAAGAATAGAATATCTTATCCCATATCGCACAACAAGGATAAGACATCATATCATCGAGGTACAAAGGTCAACTTACTTCAAAACATAACGTTAAATCTCAACAATTCAACCATAGAGCAACATAGTGTTTAGAAAGTATATTGTCACAACATTTCTTCTGCTCGGAGTTATTCACGAAATACTTTCTTTTTATTGATAAAATCACTTACTTTGGTGGGTGAAAAACATGTAAAAAATCATACGATTCATGGATTCGAAGGAAGATAATAAAATTTTAAACACAATTTTAGAAACTCTTTTCTTTATCTGGAAACATTTAGTAAAGAGAATCACTCACATTGATGGTCGACTAGTTTCCTAGCTTAGCTTCCCAGGCCAAAATCTCCCCATTTATTTTCGAAATCTTGATAAAAAACGAGCACGTTCCTCATCTCAAATCTTTAGCACTTCTCCAATTCTTTCTTAACAAAATCAGGGTAAAAGTAATCTCAATTAACTTGAACTCTCTATTTATAGACTTCTTCAGCAAGTTTTTTTCATACCAAAATCATTTCTCTAACCGACGGTGGAAAATGACCCAGATCTAAAATGCCACGTGTCTCTGTCAACTCTTATCCTAAACTCAGATTGGACGGTTGGATTCCATCAATCGTCGGCCTACTGATATCTAAATCACCACTGTCTCTAGATGAAGTAGGTTAACTCGTCTGTTTGACCGCCGCATGCCTAGAGATGTCCACAGGATAGGGCAGGGCGGGGCTGTAGATGTCACTCCCCGCTTCCACTTCCTATCCCATTCTCCATCCCCACGAATTTTTCCATAAGGATTCTCTGGAGATCAGGTTTCTTGTAGAGAAATATTTCCTTTTCTTTTTAATTCAAGTTGAATCTCATTTTCCAATCTACGTTCACTTGAAATGTACATACATTTCCAATGTTGTTTTATTTCCAGTGTTATGTATCTTTATCGCTTAGTAAGGATTTAAGTTTGAATTGGACGATAAAGCCAAGTTGAAGTACTTAAGTTGAGTGTTCTGGCGTTTCAAGTTGAAGCGTCAAGGCTGCTCAAGTCGCATCCCGTGCCGCATTATGAGTTTTGGATGCTTTTACAGTGGGTAGTGACAATGGCCCTTTGTTCAATTTTCAAAAATACCATTTAACAGCACATTCATCTACTTACCTTAAAGTCGAGAAGGAGTGAATCCTATTTTGTGTGATTATGTTCAAACTCCTCATTTGGTCTTATCTCTAAAATGGTAGGCTTATTGAGTCGACAATCTAACTACTTCCGCTCGTACAAATCAGAATGTCCCTCACAAATAGCAATTCATAATACACTAACAATTAAGACTGAGTTTCTTAGGTCATCCGATTGAAATAAGAACATAACTAGTCAACGGAGTTACACCAGTGGTTATTATTTTGTGGTCCAATCTTATGCAAACTCATTACATAGGAGATACTCCCACTTGCATGTCACCTAAATAAATGCGTTGAATCATTTCGTTTATAACAAATACAAAAAGTAAGTCATATTCATAGTATTACCAAGATAAGATACTCAACCTTATTCTTAAACTATATAGTTTTTAATTTGTATCTTGAATGTTGATCTCTATAGATCTCCACATACATTTTAAGATCCATAAGACAACTTAGGGTGTTAATTTATTGGATTTAGATTATTAAGGTAAAACTAATAAAATAATCAATAATACTTTTAAAATTACAATAATAACACTTTAAAATAATGGTTAATGAATTACATTTACTATCTACAAGTTCTAAAACATAAAACTTAACAAGTACGTACAACTCCACTACATGATACACGATATTGCATCAACAAAAATTCTATTTGTCACCTATTCGCTAGAGGAGGAAATTGTCTCGTACACCTAAACTTGACAATTTAAAAAACGAACAAGTAATTGCTAGTACATGATCAAGTATAAGAACCAATAAAAATGATGATAAAATTAATTAAGAACCTAAAAGGTGAATGAAAATTTGCACAAACTATATGACAGGAGGATTTACTATTGCTAGGCTTTTTTTGTACAAGGCAATTTTTCTTTTAAGTGCACCCTTCAAGCTATTCAATGCTTTGGTAAATATCATGTGGCTTTAGTTGTAACTACAAAAATCATCTCATTCATCACTCAACCCCAAGACGGTCGAGTCTATGTGTTATCTTCTTTTCCTTACCATCATGCCAACTTGATGAAATATAATAATGTTATCTACATAGCATCTTCATCACTTTTGAACTAAAAGTTACAAAAATTCTTGTTCAACACTCAGATCTTATGTTCATTCTATCAATCAAGTATAACTTTGATCGACCCAATGTACAAGTGGTAAAAATACAAGTGAACTAGGTGTAAGTGCAAGCAAACAATGTTGATGAAGTAATAATCTTAGAGGATTGTAATATCGAACCCACATGACTAACAATAGTTTAAATTGTTTGAGAATGTGACTAAATGAAACCAAAGGTAACAAGGAAAAATCGTGTTATGAGTGGTCAAGGATTTAAATTTTAAAAAATAGTAATACTGCTACAACGAAAGTGATGTTGGTGCTACAATGATGATCAAACATAGGTTAAAAATGATTTAAATAAAAATAATAATAAGCTATGATGATCAAATAAGGGTACAATGCTTCAGCCTTCTAAGCTCTACAAGTGATACTGCTACAATGAAAGTGATGTTGTTGCATCCCACCATGACAAAGAAGTATGCATGGGCAAAAAAATCTAAACCTATCCGGTCTGATGTCTAGTTCCTTTAGGAGTTCTAAATAGCTACTATTGAATGTTCTCATGGGTAACTGAATCTTAGATCAATTATAGTTCAATTTCTTTACTTAATAGCGTCTCTTGATGACTTAACTTTTTCCATTCCTAGGCTTTAAGTCCCATATCGGATTGTGAAGTCCATTTACACCCTAGCCTTCTCACCACTAGAGTTCCACTAGTTTGTCAAATTAAGTGATAACGTTAATTTACCAAAGCTTTAGCTAAAATCAACAAATACAATGCAAAAGACAACAAAATGGTGCTAACACCATTGTATTTAAGTGATATAGACCCTAAGACATTCAAATTGCCGAACCCCTAAGAAGAATTTAGCTCATGATCAATGATAAAATAAATTTAATCAAAACTGTTGCTACAAAATAGTCTAATTGAAAATAAATGTAAAACAGTTACAAAGAAATAAAGAAGATAAAGAAGAGATCAAAATAAAACCTAGAAAACAACTTTAAAGAATTTGAGTTTTCTCTTCAATTCCCATGTGTTTGAATTCCCATGTGTTTCCTTAAGATAATTTCTCTTTTTCAAAGTAAAAATCATCTATTGACAATCATTTCCATGAAAAGAGAGATGTTGGAGTCCAAAACACCTTAGAAGAACTTTGGTTCATAAAGTGGTTAACTTGAACAGTGTGAAGAAGTTAAGGTGGCTTCTGAAAAAATTGATAGAAAATGAAGAAGATGAAATTGGTGAATTATTGAGGGTTGATAATGTGAAATGAAGGGTTCATCTCCCTTTTATAAGACCAAAAATTGGGTTGGTAAGACTTAAAATCAAACTTTAAATTATTTTCAGGTAGAATAGAAGCTGCCTTATTGATCATGACTGGATTGAAATCTGAAAATTTAGGTCCTAGGGATGTTGGCACATCATATCTGTTGCTGGCGCATCACTTCTACAGCTCTGTTTCTGAGACATCAATATGGTTTTGGCACATCAGATAGAAAATTTGCAAAAAAAACAACAAAAAAAACATGCCAGATCGGTACAAAATCAACAAATACCATCTTTTAAGCATAACTATCTCCTAGTGACCTCGTTTTAGTAGATTATGACTAAAATTAGAAGCAAAATCATGCAAAAAACCCTTTTTCATAATAAAAGTTCACAAATAAGAGCTAAAAACATGCATTTTATGGAATGAATCAAACTTTCAAAGTTTAAGAGCTCTATCCTGTTGGAAATCTACACACTTAAGCTTAAATCTCAAACATGTGACTATATCTTTTAAAGAGAGAGTGGATTTTATTTACCTTCTAACTACACTTCAACCTCTTGTTCATAGTTCATCAGAAATTAACCAACAACTCTGTTAACTCTACGACAAAAGCAAAATAAAAGTTATGTTAGTTAGTTACGAGTCCTTTCCCTTTCCTCTATGTAACTACTTTGTAAAGAAGAAATAAATAGAGAATTTGAGATGAGAAAAATACACAGAAAAAGAAGAAATACTCATATGAAAAACTCTCTGTATTTTGATTCTTGAAGAACTTAAAATGAAAAGCTCTATGGTTGCTTCACAGTGGATGCAAACTTGAATAGCCAAACCACTACAGTTTCTTTGTGTTCTTCTACTCTATCCCTTTAAAATCACCTTTGAAAATCTGTTGCTAACCCTTACAAAATGAAGAACTTCAATTGACAGAGAAGGTTAGTTCTATTTTCCCCTCTTTCTTTCTCTTTCCTGTTGCATGATAGTAGAAGGAAAGAACTAAAGGTTTAGTGCTAGAGAAGCAAAAGTATGTGATAACTTTAAGTTTAGTGGTTTATGTGTCAACTCAATAGCCATCCATACATAAAAAACTTTTATTAAAAGGAACAATTGGTATCAAAGCTAGAAAATATTTTTAAAAATGGCAGTAGAAAAGTATGAAATCGAAAAGTTTAATGAAAATTATGATATTAATTTGTGGTCAAAGAAAATTTAGTTAATTTTGACCCATCAAAAGACTTTGAAAGGATTTTGGGGTATAGAACTCTGTTACAGTAGAACAAAAACAGAATATTGAAGAAGGTGGCTATAGAACTCTGTTATTAAATATAACAGACAATATAATAAGGCAAGTGGTAGATGAAACTACAGCTCATGATGTGTGGAAATGATTACAAGCCTTATATGTAAGAAATGATGTTTCTAACAACGTTTATCTAATAGAAAGACTATTCTCATTCAAGATGAATGCTGCAAAAACAATGAATGAGAATCTAGATAAATTTAAAAGATTGACTTCTGAGATCATTCAAATAGAATAGAAGTTAGGGAAAGAAAGTAAAGCTACTATCCTTCTAAATTCTCTACCATATACTTATAAAGATGTAAAAATTGCTATGAAGTATGGAAGAGACACTTTATCTACATACTCAGTAATTGTTGTCATGAAGTGTACAGAACTAGAATTTAAATCAGAAACAAGACATTAGAAAGTGGTGAGACCTTGTTTTCAAAAGGAAAAAACAATCACTTCAAGAAGAATAAATTCATCAAGTGGCAAATGTTTCAGACACAAAAACCATCATTTAAATGTTATCACTGCAATAAAAGGACCACATTCAAAAAACTATCCTTATAAAAAGATCATTTTAGATCAAGGGGAAAGACAGATTTCTCTACTGGAGATAATACATTTGCTTATTCAGAAACCCTACTATAACTGATGAGAAGGCCATGAATAAGACAACCAAGGATAAAGATGACTGGGTAATTGACTCATATTGTACCTTTCATATGACTTCTAACAAGAAGTGGTTCATAACAAGAAGTGTTCATGGAAAATAATCATGGATATAAAGTTATGGGAATAGGGATTGTGTGATGATAAAATTACAAGACAATAAAGAAATATTTTGCTGAAGAGTGCAAGACATGTTCTAGAGATTAGAAGAAACTTAATTTCTGTGGGAATGCTTGATGATGTTTGTTGTTTAGTTACTTTGAATGAAGGTTTTCTTAGAGTTCTAAGAAAATAAAGAATAGTAATTGAAGCACCAAAGTGTAATGGCTTGTACATTGTGAAGAATGTTCATCCTCTAGAACATGCTTTGTTAGCTCGATGTAGAGAAGATGAAGGGCTAGAGTTATGGCACAAAAGACTGTCTCATATCAGTGAAATGGCTTTAAAGAACTTCTAAAGCAAAGAGTAATCAAAACTAGAGGTACAAAGAGACTAAACTTTTGGGAACATTGTGTCTATGGTAAAGCCAGAAGGTTGAAATTCACAAAAGGAGAACATACCACTAAGAACATCTTGGGATTTGTGCATGCTTACTTATTGGGGCCCTCCAGAACTCCTCTTAGTGGTTCAAGGTATTTCTTATCCTTAATTGATGATTAATCAAGGAAAGTATGAACTTATATACTTAAATAAAAGGATCAAACCATTGAAAGATTCAAAGAATGAAAAGTAAAAAGTAGAAAATCAGACAACAAAAAGGGTGAAACAACTTAGAACAGATAACAGGCTTCAGTTCCTTGGTGGCTCATTTAATCAGCTTTGTACTGAAAATGGAATTACTAGACAAATAATAACTCCTTATACTCTTTAGTAGAATGGAGTGGCTGAAAGATGAACAGAACAATATTAGAAAGAGTAAGATGCATGTTGTCAAAAGCCAACTTGCCTTATGATTTTTGGGCAGAAGCTATAGCTACTGCAACATACATCATCAATAGAAGTCCTTGTACCACTATTGACTTAAAGACTTCTGAAGAGCTGTGGAGTGGAAGAAAACCATATCTATCTTGTTAGAATTTATGTCCTAAAACTCGTAGTTTGTATTCAAAATTCTGTTAAATAAAATCGTCTTATTGATACTATAATCTGAAAACCAATAAACTAATGTTTTGAGGCTATTATGTAGACTTGAACTTTATGTACATACATAAAAGTGGATCAAATTTGAGTTATAGCCTAAATGGTCTATAGTATATGGATAAGGTTGAATGCCTTATTCGAGAGATACTATTGATGCGGCCTACTTTGTAGTTAGTACAAACGTTGTGATCCTAAATCGTTCATGTAGAGACATGAAAGTAGGGGCATCCTATGTAAAGAGTTTACATAAAACTGGAACCATAGAAGTAGTCGTTTATAGGTTATAACACCGTTGACTTTAAAATCGACTATTTTGTTTATAGATATCCATGTAACATAATCTTAATCCTGAGCTAACTATGAACTTTTACCCACTCTAGTGTTAGTAGATAGGTTGTTCCGTTAAAGGATGAATCCAGGCATTGAACAAGGGGCCCCACCCTCTCATTGGCCCGAGAGGAGTTCGGTTTAAAGGTTAGACCTTACACCAATTGTTCAATAGTGGATCAGTGGGATTTAAGGAGAAAAGATATAATCTCGAGGGTAAAACTGTACTTTGACCCAGCCAAGATTATGAACAACCTGTGAAGGATTAACTTACTTATCATGATTATATCACATGGACACAAATATATTTATAGTGAGGGGAGTGCAATTACGAAACTTTAGTGGAATGACCCGTTAGTTAACCAAGGTTGATTAACTCGGTCTAAAAGAGTTTAGTCAGTTAATCTCGAATCGTTGGAGTCTATGATCTATAGGTCCATTAGGTTCTCCCGCTAGTTCACAAGGAATTAACTTAGAACATTATGATGAAATAATTTGAATTGTTTGAATTAGGTAAAGAGAGAGAAACCGACAAATATATTTGATATAATCATCGATTATAACTTAAAATAGGGCTTCATGTTTAAATGTGATTTAAATATGAATATGGATTTGTATATGGAAGCTCATAATTGATGAAAAAAGTCAAAGATGTAAAAAGTCAAAATGTTAACTTTTGACTTTGAAAAATCAAACTTTGACCGACTTTATATTCAAATGTGATTTAAATTTTGGAAAAATGAATGTGGATTCATACTAGGGAGGTTGAAATTAGTCAAGATGGATAAAATGGTAAAAAGTAAAAATGTTGACTTTTAACTTTTTAAATGTCAAATGACCATTTTACCCTTGGAAGAACATTGCATGTAATTAACAAATGGCTTCATGCATGTGAGACACCTACTTGGAAATATGCCAAGTGTGGAGAGTGGAAGCTCACTACATGCAAATTTTGCATGTAGTTTGCTTAAAAGGAATGGATTGGAAATGAAAATTAGTTTTAGTTTTTGGTTAAAAATTGATTTTGGAATTTGGAATTGCAAGATCAAACCAAATTTCCTTTTTCTCTCCAAAAGTTCTTCCTCCTAAATCCATCTCCCTCTCTATGTTTCCACCGTTCAAGTCCCACAACTCGATTCTAAGTCTAGAGAATAGCGGGTCAACACTAGTGGTAGTTCCAGTTTTGATTTCGTGAGGAGATCGTGAAGAGCATGTGAGAAGATTATAATACTAGAAAAGCATCAAATGTGAGTTTTTCTATTAACCCTATTTTGTTCCATTTAAGGATTGTAATGCATGTTAATCACTAAAGTGTTCAGTTGTAATTAAAGTAAAATTTGATCCTAATTTTGCTGCGCATGTCTACCGTTTCCATCATATCCAATTTAAGATTGTTTGGATGTGTGACCTATGTACATACCAAACAAGGGAAGCTAGATCCAAGAGCTTTGAAATGCATGTTCTTGGGATATCCAGATGGTACTAAAGGGATATAAGTTGTGGGACTTTAAGAATAAGAGAAGCGTTGTAAGCTTAGATGTAATATTTTGAGAAGAAGAATTCTTCATGAATCAGAGAAAAGAAATAGTTGGTATAGAAAAAGACCTTGAGGAATTTACCTTTAGGTCTAAGGTGGAGTTTTATGAGAAAGAGAAAGAAAAAGTTTGTAAAGGCCAACAAGAAAGGAGAATAGAAATTCTATAAAGATCGAATATAGTTGCTGAACAAGAAACTTCTTAAGATGGTCAAGTTATGGAAGATCTCTCAAACTACATCTTAACAAGAGATAGACAAAGAAGGAAAGTTAGACTTCCTTCAAGGTATGCTTAGAATAACTATATTTCATATGCTCTAAGTTCATTATATGATAGTGGTCGTGATGAATCCAAGTCCTATGAAGAGAGCATGGATTCAATTAACTCATCTAATTGGAAAAGAGCAATAAAAGAAGAATTAGATTCCTTAATTAGAAATCATACATGGGATCTAGTTATTATACCTCATAAGAAGAAAATAATTCCTTGTAAATGGGTGTTCAATAAGAAATTAGAGATGGCTAATGAAGGGGGAATTAAATATAAAACAAGGTTGGTTGCAAAGAGCTTTACATAGAGAGAAGGGATTGATTATATACTGAAATCTTCTCACGTGTAGTAGAACATACATCTATGTGAATTCTCTTTCCCATTGTTACTTGTAAGGGTCTAGAGCTAGAGCAAATGGATGTGAAAACAACCTTCCTACATGGAAAGCTAGAGGAAGATATTTACATGAGAACCTGAGAGAAATGAAAACTTGAAGCAAAAGGACCTGGTTTGTAAATTGAATAAATCCTTATATGGACTCAAACAATCACCTAGGTGCTGGTACATGAGGTTTGATGATTTCATAATAGGAATCAACTTTAAGAGAAGTAAATATAACCCTTGTATCTACTTGAGAAATGAACCAAATGGTGAAATGATATATCTTATACTATATGTAGATGAAATGTTGATAGCATAGAAAGATGTGAAAGAAATCAATAAAGTAAAGCAGCTACTAATTTGAAATGAAAAACCTAGGGACAACATATAAGATCCTAGGCATGGAAATCACTAGAAACAGATCCACAGGAGAATTTCATGTCTATTAAGGTGAGTACACAAATAAGATCCTTAAGAAGTTTAATATGGTGAAGCTAAAACAGTGAGCACACCTCTAGCACAACATGTTATATTCTTATCCAAGAACTCACCAAAAGTCACTGAGGAATCTAAGAAGATGGAAAGTGTCCCTTACTCTAATGTCATTAGAAGCTTAACATACTTGATGGTCTGCACTCGCCCTGACCTAGCACATTGCTCAAGCCTTGTGCGCAGATATATGGGAAACCTAGGAAGAGTACATTGGGAGTATAGTAAATGGGTGTTTCGCTATCTAAAAGGAACACCTAATAAGGGACTCCTCTACGAACATCCTAAATCTACAAAGTTAGGGCTGTATGGCCTGTGGATTCTGATTATGCAAGAGACTTGGACAAAAGGAGATCACTCACTGGTTTTACTTTTGTTCTTGGTGGAAATGTAATCTCATGGAAATCTAAGCTACAACCTGTTGTGGCATTATTCACAATAGAGGTACAATTTATAGCTATGACTAAAGCTGTCAAAGAAGCAATTTGGCTTAAGGGAATACTTGAGGAACTTGGCTTCTTTCAATAGTCAGTAAATATCATGTGTGATAGTCAAAGTGCAATACATTTGTCTAAAAGTCAACAATATCTTGAAAGAACTAAACATATAGATGTAAAACTATATTTTATCAGGGAAATAATAGAGAAGGAAAAAATTAAAATAATAAAGGTCCAGCAAAAGACAATGCAGCAGACATGTTAACTAAAGTAGTTACTCGAGCAAAATTTGAGCACTGCCTATAGTTGCTTAAGGTAACATATTCACAGAAAGGTAGAAACTCAAAAGAAGCAATCATAGGCAGCAATAAAATTCAAGTTGGAGAATTTGTTAAAGAGAGAGTGAATTTTATGTACCTTCTAACAACAGTTTAACCACTTGTTCATCGTTCATAAAAAATTAACCAATCTCAGGAACTCTATTAATTATACAACATAAGCAAAACATAATTTATGTTAGTTAGTTAGTTATAAGTCATTTCCCTTTCCTCTATATAGCTACTTTGTAAAGAAGAAATAAATAGATAATCTGAGATAAGAAAAATACACAGAAAAAGAAGGAAATATAATACTCATTTAAAAAACTCATTGTATTTTAATTCTTGAAAAGCTTGAAATGAAAAGCTCCACGATTGCTTCATAGTGGATGTTCACTTGAATAGTTGAACCATTATAACTTTTTTTTGTGTTCTTCTGCTCTATCTCTTTAAAATCGTTATTGAAAATCTCTTTCTAACCCTTGCAAAATAAAGAACTTCAATCGGCATAGAAGGTTAGTTCTATTTTTTCCTCTTTCTTTCTTTTTCATGTACATGATAGAAAAAGGATAGAAGTGAAAGTTGAGTGATAGAGAAACAAAAATTTGTGATAACTTAAAGTCTAGTAGTTTATGTGTCAACTCAATAGCCCTCCACACATTAGAAACTTTTAATAAAAGCAACAATATCAAATTTATTCTAACCAAAAGAGACCGTTATTCTCCAATAACTTAAAACTGACGTCTTTGCTATCCTCTTCACATTTAAAAATGACTAAATACAATTTTCCTAAACATGTATAGCTACATAGATGTTAAATTCTTGGCGTTTGAAATAATCTTAGCTAAATGAGAACAACAAATCAAGTTCGTTGAAAAATAGACAGACTAGCGAATTTTAGATCCCAATGTCATCTACCAAAATAAACTAAAAAAACAAAAACATGTTGGACAATGAATTACAGAAAACAACACAACACAACAAAAGTATTATATGTGATGACGCCTTAAATCTTGAGGCAAACTGGGAAAATTTTGACTAATATTGTATTTTATTCATAAAAAATTAAGGACATTTATCACACCCTGTCCCAAGCACCTGCCTGCTCATCCTAAGATGTGACATGATGTCAGCCAAAGTTGTTCACCTCTGGAACAACCTCAACTGACACATGACATGGAAACGTGAAACAATTAACAAGGAAAGTCTTTTAACTTGAAATACTTTAACCGTAGTGTGATCTATTTAAAATTTCTTTTTAGAGATACCAAATGAAAAATATATTAATCATAAAAGTTTAAACTTTCGAATAAATACAACAATGCTTTAGAGTAAAAGGAATTCTTTAAACGAAACAGAGTTGGTCTGGCAGTAGTATGTTCAGCACGCAAAGATCCACAATATGTACCTGAAAAGTGGAAAAACATTTTGAAAGAATAAGTTGAAAGACTTAGTGAGCAAAAATTTTATAAAACAAATTTCCATAAATATTTTGGTATAAAATTGAAGCTTAAATACATTTATCAATAAACAGGCACAACATGAAACTTGAAACATTTGCATAGCTTTTTTAAGACAGTCCTCCATAGCCATGCGTAATATTTACCCCTTCGTCCGAAGACGGAACAATCGATGGGTAGCTAACCCTCCTTCTTCAAGGCATAAAAATATACCCTTCATGATGGCCTAAAACTATAGGCTTGTCAACCATATCATCAGTACAAAGTTAACCACATGTATATAATAGGTCTCATGGAATATTCGAGCATGGATAAAAACATTTGAAACATGAAATATTTCCTTGAAAGTTTTGAAACATTTCCTTTAAATCATGAAATCATAATGTAACTTGGAAATATCATTTAAGTAAATATGTATCCATACCATAGCTTGAATAAGAACTTGAGATCATGCTTAGAAAATTATTTTACGAGCTATTCTTGTAAAGCTTGAAAACATGTTTAATAAAGAACATTTAAAATATTTTGTTACTCACAAGCTATTACTTATAAGCTTGAAGTCATGTTCAATAAATACTTTAGAAATCATGATGTTACTCATAATACTTATACAGATCCTTGACTGAAAATTCTTCCTAATCCTCCTTGTCTCGAAAAATTCATATTTTATTCTTAATTAATTCCTTGAACATGAAAATATCCAAAACTTTCTTTAAATTTTCCAAAAATATCAAGATAGCCCAAAACAGCTCGAAAACAACCTAACGGTATCCATTGTCATGGTGAATGGGGTTGGCAGCGCTCGCATGGCCTAAGGCCTGCCACGTGCTAACCTCACTGAGGTTGGGCGTGCGCCACGTGCTAACCTCACAATGGGGTTGTTGCGTATCATAGTCATACTTGTCTAGAGCGTTGTTGCCTATGACCGTATGCTCAAATAACTCCAATTTATCTTATCTTTATGTCTTATATATAGTTTAGGTAGTTGCTTTCCATTTTAAGTCATAAAGCTTGCGTGTGAAATTTCAGCATTTTCATATGCAAGCCTACTAGAGCTAAAAATGTTCAAAATGTACTACAGGGGAGACATAGTAGTTGAATCCCCGCCCAAGCATTGTCGTACTCTATGCAAGCAAATCTTTTTCCTTGCAACTGACAGTCTTCAATGCATATTGTAACGTCGATTTCAATGTATTTATTCCTTTCTCGTGTTTTATAAACAATTTTCTCAAGAACGCAAAGGAAGGTTACATCATACGTCGACTTTGCTGTGACTTTCGAATTTTGATCGGCTGACTTATTCATCAAGTTACAACAAATGCCACATAATCATCCATCCTGAGGTTGAAACGCTATGATTGTGACATTGTGCGTGTGCTTGCTGCCTACCTAGTGTCCATCGCATGCTTGGAGCACGTTGTGCTCCCTGCATACTATGCGCGCTGCGCTAACCTCTAAGGTAGGGCCATGCACGCAGCCTGAGCGCATGCCTTGTCGCTCGGCTATGTAATGACCTTGTCATGTGCATGCAACCTAACCTAAAATGACCTCTAAACCCAAAACGCACACCGATCTCGCCTACACATGTATGACTCACAGCCACTATCCAGAACGCTATTTAACTTTCAGAACTATAACCTAATTTTGAAAAATCATAACTTAAAATCCATCTCTTTTGACAAAAATTCCTTGTACAAGGTTGCTCTAAATTTTCTTAAATATCTTACTTCAAAATTTCAAAGAAACATTCCCAGTAATGAGTCTTGTAAACCTCTAGAAGTGCACCTTACTCAGAATCTCCTGTAAAACAACCTTCTCGCGTAAACTTGATCTAATTGCAAACCATCTTGATTTCAAGTTGAACAGCAACCTTCTCTCACATATACTCAATTTATGAACTTTTAAGAATTTGAGTAATTTTTCACGAGTAAGATGTGTGAAATTCATTACTGAAGTTGGCATATTTATAGAGTTCCTTGCATGAGATTAAGTTGACACTTAATCTTTGATTAGACTCACCTCTTAAGTCTGCAACTCCTCCATGTCCTCCTTGACCGTAAAATGCATGATGGCATGGTTATGATACTTGAATTTACTTTTAACCAAACTTCTAATCATGCCAAATACTTGATTCAATTGCATGGCTAACCTCTAAGACCTTCTCGCATAGTCTTGGTCGCATAAACCTTCAATACTAAGCCTTAACCACCTAGCTAACCTTTTAATCGCCTAGCAAAACACCTAGCTAGGCTTTCCTTGTGTCAAGCCTTCCTCGCCTTCATCCTTCCTCGCCTAGTAAGCTTTCCTTGCGTGGACAAACTCTCAGGAACAACTTTCCTCGCGTGGTCCTTGGCCGCCCAATGACAAGCCTTAAACACTTAGTTAACCTTCAATGCCTTCTTGCCTAGTCATCCAAACGCCTTAGCATGTCCAAACGCTTAAGCTTTAAGGTTTTCAAGCCTCATCTTACCTCCTAATTGACACTCCTTTGGAGGTTTCCTTAGCCTTCCTTTAGCGTCCAAATAACCTACAAATACCCAAAAATCATAGTTTTGGCATTTAGCCAATTTTTTCAACTTTTCTCTTTTTCTCAAATTGAAACTTAAATTTCAAGTATTTTTACCTTCTTTTTCCAGAAATTTCATTTTCTCCTGTCCTTGACTAATCTTAAATAATTTCAAAAGTTTAAGAAGTTTTTGGGTTTCACAACATTCACATGGAGTGCTATGAGATTGAGGCTTTCAGTGCCATTATGTATAAATTTTTTGGGTATTCTTGATCCACATATGACTTGAGATATGTACACAATGACGCTAAAAGCTCATCAATCAACCAAAACTCAAGATACTTCAACCAATATTAATGATAATTTATGAAATCTCACACAAGATTCAATCAAGTTTTCATGTGTTAAATGTAGGACTGTCCAGAAAATCATTGTGAGATACGTAAAGAAAACATAATAACGTATATAAATATCTATTATTATAACTTCTTTTAATGAAACCCATTTTATAGATCAAATTTCTCAAACATCTGAGGTAATAATAATGTGTATAAATATCTATTATTATAACTTCTTTTATTAGAATAATGAGACCAAAATGCATAAAAAGAGGATCAAAATGCATATCTTATATTGTAAATTCATAAGTATTTAGAAATACATCTTACATAAGTATCATACTTGTTTTACGCGATCACAATGTCTAAACATAAGATAAGTAGGAAGAAAGAAGCTAGTGAATTGCAAGAGATCTCGCGCAAAGACCATGAATATGGGGACTCACTTAGCAAATAACATTTTCAGGTAAAGAACCACGTCATCACGCAAGGAAGGCTCATTAGAGAATAAGAATGATAGCTGAAGTTGATGTGACTTCACAAGGCTGCAATCGGTGCTGACAATCTTAGAAGAACAAAAGTTTCTCATCGAAAGTTGCCTATAAAAAAACTTCATCTCCACCAAGAGCAAGGGGGCCTGCATGGGTCAGCTAGACGCTTGATGGGACAAAGGCTTGAATAGGTCGATCCCTAGAGAGAGACCGGCAAAGGGAAGTAGCCTTTTCACCATCTGTAAATATTTTCTTCTTCTTCTCCGATCAGTTATAAAAGCGAGAGCTTGGCTCCTAAGAGAGGAAGAACCCACTCTCATTGTCCCTTCACTTGTAATATTTTTTCACTCTCTTTTCTCTTCATTTTTTATACTTCTTTGTAATATATGTTGTTCATATTGTACAATGGCCTACATTCCTTATATAAATTACATGTTCCATCATTTCTTGTCTCCTCACTTGTCAATGTGTTATTAGTAGTTAGGTTTGTGATAAGTTCTTGATAAGAAGTATAACTTAAATTCTTATCACATTAGTTGAGCTATATTAATAGCTTGGCCAGTTCAATCGCCAACTACCAGAGACGGCAAGTAGCAAGGATAAGGCTAATGTGTGCAAGGAGGAATTTGGAAACAAACTCTACCTTAGCAAGACAACTTCCAACATTTGTATCTTGAAAGGCAAACAAGTGTGGACACTAGGCGCTGAGAGGTTGTTATCCTTAAACGAGAAGTTCTATAAGTATTATAAGTGAATTCTTCTAGATATATCTTGCCTATTCAAGCACAGTCATTTGCATCCTGAAAGGTGAGCAAATGTAGCGTCTAAACACTTCGAGAATGTTGCCTTAATCATGAGTTGATTACCTAAGTTATATCGCATTGGAGCTCTCACATTGCTTAATCGCCCAATAATCCATAGACTTTTCCTTACCTTTTTTCCACATACAGGTTAGTCACCATTCCATCTTGGATTCATTCATTCCGTTTACAGATCCTCTTGGCATGCATAAGTAGACTTACCGCATAGAATCAATCACGCAATACAGAAAGATATAGTGAGCATCTTATGTGCAATGAACTTGCTTCGTGACGTATTGCATAGATTAGAATTGCACCATATGAATGTGAACTACTAAGTCTAACCCAAATCGACATCCAACAACAACAAATATGATGCAATACCAGGTAACTTCTAAAAACCCTAACATTCCATATCAAAAGTGTATCTAACTAAATTCAAGAAATAATGGAATACCTTTGCAAAATTAAGCTTAATGCAGAAGATAACTATTTAAAGGATGCAAATATATCAAATTTGGAATTATGATGAGGAAGAACTCGAGAGAAGTGGGAACCTAGTGTAGTTTTTGTAAGATGAAGAGGTTTTTCAAACAAGGCTAATTTTGTCAGTTCCCATTATTGCATTATTTGAATTCATGACATTTAAATTTAAATTTTAGTGGTGATCTCGATCTAAAAGGATTAAGAAGAAGCAGATCCACGAGTTTACAAAAAGCATGCTATTTTCAAAAGGTGAAAACTAAAATTGGTTATTTTGGACAATTTTTTGATCTCTAACCATCGACAATAACAATTTACACTTCTTATCGAAGGGTGAAAATTGTTAGAAATAACGCTCTCAAGTTTGCACTTTTAAAAACTAGCACACTTTTTAAAACTTCATTGTACTAGTTTTTCTTAGTAAATCTTGGGAGTGAATGTAAAGCAAAACAGGCTCACGCATGAAAAAAACCCATCTTGCTCTCGCTCTTAGTGATGATCCATTTGTGAATATTATCGAACAAAATAACTTTTCCTCTCTCAATCTCTTTCGATCTTTTTCTTGTTCATTCACACAAACTTTTCCTAGAATGAGTGGTTGGAACTTCCTAGGAAGATCAATGGTTACCCTAAATTTTCAATTAATTCTTTCTTCATAATAAAATTAGAATCCAATGTCACTCATTTAGTAATTCCATTTCATGTTGTATAACTTTGCATGAATCAAAATTCAAGATTCGGTAAGATTGGATGTGTAAATTTGCCACGAGATGTACCATAAGATCCAAACAATCTATAAGTTAGAAAAAAAGTGAAGTATTCGAACGAGTTTTAATTTTGTGAGACCAAAATGTCAGCAACGTATTTCAGACAGAAATTTTAAGAAATAGCACATTTTTTGTTTTATATTTCAAAAGTAGCACGATTTTGAAAAACTCGTAATTTTATTTTTTCTCAGTTAATCTTGGTCGAGATCGACCACGAGACTCTTCCTAAAATTTTAAAAACTCTTTCAATGAAATTTCTCAATCTTTTTTGGCCAAGTGTGTCACCAATATAGTGTGGTTATTATAAAAAATTTAAAATAAAGTGATAGCAAATGACCGAAACATCCCTAGAATACTAATCGTTTGATATCCTGACAAAACCACAAATCCTAAACACTTATAATTTTGCGTGTGAACTAAGCGAGAACACTCCCAAAGATTTTTTTTAATTTTTCTGATTCTTGCTTCTTCAAATTTGAAGAAGTCATCCTCGAATTTAAATCGGTCAAGGTGCATTACTTTGAACGATTCCATAGCGTTTAGGTCTTAGTTTTTAGTTTATGTTTTTAGGTTTTTAGTTTGAAATTTGAAATTTGAGGCAGATGGGAAACTATGTGGCTTTGAAGCTCTGATTTAGTTACTATTAAGTTAATTTGAGTTGATGTTATTATTTTTCATCAACTCTTTTAAAGCATCCTTGTTTATTTTGTTAATCCACCTCACATTAAGGTTTATAGTTTAATAACCAATAGTTGTTGTTTGATGTTCAACATGCAAGCCCATATACAACTAATTGAGCCCACGAATGAGGAGCTTGTCTATCTTAATCGAGTTCTCGAGATGCCTTCTAAGAAAAGTTTTAAGGATATTCCTGATGCTCCTCTTAGAGAAGGTGATGCTCCTCCGTCCCATCCACATAGTCAGCATTCACCTCAACTACCTGCCCATTCTCCCGATGGTTTCCACCTTTTCCAATCCTTTCATCTAACGAGTTACAATTCGAAGAGTTATGTTTCAACATACAAAGTCTCACCTTCTCTACCATAATCAAACCATCCAAAGAGCTACAATCCAAAGAGCTAGACAAGGTCGAGGTATTTTAAATTGTTTAGACCTTGTTTAGGGTTTTAGTTACTAGATTAAATTTTGATGTATTGTAGGACAAGGAAGCACCTCTACCGTGACGTAAGAGAAATAAATCGGTTAAATTCTCCTCTGCTGATGCAAGGAAACAAAAGGAATCGACTGATGATTCCTTACAAATAGCATCGGTTCTAGATGTCATTGAAAGGGTTGAATCAACATACAACCCCGTTTGGCGGATTGATCTGGATGTGTGGAAGGTGTACTTGTCATGGAAGGGAAATCCAAAGATCAAACATGAGGAACGGACTGTTGTCTACTCCTTTTGGAAAAAATATTTCTTTTAGACACTCAAGAAGAACACTTGGGTCTTTGGAGGTGTAAGTTTGGGGTTAGGTCTTAAATTTTGTATTTAAATCATTATGTTAGTAATGTTTGGACTTTTTGTAAACCATGGATATGCTTCTGATGCACTTTCAACGAAAGATGCACTGGAGAGCAAATTTGTGCAAATACAAATTTACGATATTGGATTCATCATTCATGATTAATTTCCCCTCTTTACGTTTATATTGTCTTAATTTCACTGGTGGGACCTAGATAATACTTATGTTTATATTGTCATATGTGTTCTATAAGGACTCAATTCAACAAAATGAAATCATCTCTAAACGTCTCGATGACGAAGGGGTTTTGTTGGAAGATGGCAAGAAGGCACCATGGATGGATCATAATGCACACAGCCAATTATGGGACCATCCAAATTTAAGATACTTCTTTGACTGCACTCTTAGTGTTATCAAAGATCGCAGATCGTGGTTTGAAGTGTATTGGGTGATGGGGCTAGTGAACATGAAACAACATTGGATGATGGTTACTACCAACATCAAGTATTACAAGGTAAATGTCTTCGACTTTATACCCAACTACATTAACGATTCCGTTGTTGACTTTGTCCTTCGTACAATTGCATGTGTCATCCCTTCCCTTTGTTTAGTGATTGATCTAGCAAGCATAAGATCACATTTCAAGAACTAGGCTTGGGGAGTGAAAAGGAGTGAGGAAGTTCTACAAAGTGGGAAGTCCTTGGATTGTGTAATGTTTTGCACCAAGTTCATTGAATGTGTTGTTATTGATGATCTAATTAGTTTTCTAGTTTAGAAGCACATGAAGTTATTTAGACAACAATATGTCATTGAGTTATATGCGAATCAATTTTTTTGGTCTGATTAATTTTTTGTTGTACATATGCTTATAAATTGTTGTAAATTTCTTGTAATAAATTCAACAAATTCAACCTTCTAATTCTTTCATTCTTGTAATAAACTCACTCTTGTAATAAATTAATTCTTGTAATAAATGAGTCTCTTGTAATTAATTCACTCTTTCAATCGATGACCATATTAAATTCATTATTCTTAGATTCATCCTTGCAATTACTACCTAATAAATGCCTTGTAATTAATCTTAGTTTTTATCACATAATGCTTTAGGATGCATGTGTCGGTCTAGTGGTAGCCTGAGATCCATCGAGATCTATTACTTATTGCTTCAGAGTACATAACTCGAGGCATTGTTCACTCGAGATGTCCCAAGTTTTAACTAAGGAATTCATAAAAGTGATATCTTGGGGCATTGTTGTCTCGAGATGCCATGAGAAAAATAGTTTTACAAGTTTTAAAAAAATGTGCTACTTTTGAAAACGAAAACCAAAAGTTTGCTACTTGTGCCAATTTCCCATAGAAATTAATACTCACACATTCAATCTATATAATCATCAAACTATGCAATAAGTTAACTTAACTTCTCTCTAGTTGCTTCGTTTGGTATATGTGTGGTACTACAAGCATTAGGTTCGAAGATTTAGCGTGAAAGGCTCTAAGTGAGCTACTATTAGACAACTAAATAGAACTATGCGATAAAAGGTACATTCATATTCATGCATTGCTAAACTGATGAAAATAAACATTATCATGCAAGTTTCCATCTCCATCGTCCAAGTATAAGTGAAGAGAGGTTTTCTTGTAAGTCGAGGGTCGAACACAAAGAATTTAAGCTCTTACTTATCTTCTTGCCATTCACTTAGCTAAATGTGGTTCTCACTTGTTAGGTGATTACAATCTATATTATTGCTCTTCTTTCGAATACACAATGTTAAGATGTTTGTATTTAACTCTGCAAAACTCATACAACAATCATTCTGATTCTCTAAGTATCAAAAATACATTTTATTACTAACTAGCTAACCAAACATATTAAGCATGGAAAAAGGCAAGAGATATAGGAGAATGGAAGAAAAAATTCATTGCTTTAATAAAAACAACTGTAGGCCTTTTGGCCATGATGTTCATCTTACAAAACAATACAATGTGAAGGAAAATTACAAATGGAATACAAGAAGAGTGTTACACCTTAGAGTATGATTTCTCATACTCTTTGGCTCTGATTTTTGCCTATTAGTGAGGGGGAAGATGGAGGGAATGAATCTCTCTCTTTTTTTGTTCTAAGCTCTCACATAAAACTCAAGGGAATGGATAAGATGAATGATATAGAATTTGCTCTCTGGCCAATTATGCACAATAAATTATGTAGTGGGAAGCTCTATTTAAAGGCGAGAATTGATGTTGACAAGACGTCAAGTGCCATTAAAGACTCTAAAAAGCTGCAACGACGCTGGACAGTAGTCACTGTTGACAGGATGTCACGTGCCACTAAAGCCTCTAAAAAGCTACAACAACGCTACAAAGTACACCTTTCATCCTTTTTCTGAATTTTTTGCCATCCACATTTTTTTTTCTAGTATCTTAATTGCCTAGCTTTTATTTCTTTTTTCCACAAAGGTTGAACGAATCTTCTCGCATAGACATGGTAATGCTGAGCTCCACTCCATTTCGCCTAAAATCTTGCGATAAGAACATTAAAAAGCAGTAAAACAGGGATGAGGTTCTTTTGTATCATTCATTTCATGGAGTAACCAAATCACTTACTTTTTCCTCTATTTTCTTCATTTTTCATGCAATGAGATTTCATTATTTTACTTAAAAGGCTACAATAACTTATGTTTCTACAAGTTATCACTAGTCACATCAATATTTATTTCTAATTTTTTTCCCCTATCATTCTTCTATCTAATTATCTTGATAATTGTCATTATAAAGATAATAAATAAAAAACAAAGCCTTGAGCTTTTGTTTTTTTTTCCCAAAAATATTCTTAAATTTTCAAAAGTTTTAAAAAATGTTTAAATTTTCAACATGAGTTTGAAATATCGTCATTGTTAACTTTAGATGAAAATTAATAGTACTTTGTTAAATTGCAAGTCATTTAATGTGAACACGCCACCATGTTGCATTAAAACCGGTACAATGAACCTCTTGTTGTTGAGTTTTTTTTTATCAAATTCCACTTCTGACGTCAAATCATTAAATGAATTCTAGATGTTGATTCATTTCTTGAGCATGTCAAGCACGATCAAAACCTAGTGGCATCCTCCAATATTGTAAGGCGGGTATATAAAGTCCACGTCCATTCATGCCATGTCATAATCTGGTAACTTGCCCATCACATATTTTAATACCATTGCATCGTTAAACTAGATGTAGTAAACATCAATCGGGCAAGTGCCCCTCTTAATCTCCTCATATAGACCTGGGCTATGCCTTAGGAAATTCTGCAACATAGGATGAACCAACTAATTAGTGTCAGATGATGAAATACTTATGGAAAACGTACCAAATTTGAAGTATGTACGTTGTTGTTTGTGAATGTATGCAGGGTTAGGAGGTCCATGAACCACTGAAGTGCCCTTAAGGATCTAACTGTCTTCCACAACTCCGTTAGTACTTCAAGGGTCTGTGAGGTATGCCGATAATTGCTTATCAAACTTTACAGGGATTTTGCAAACGATATTGTAAGGGCACATCCTCTTTCTTCTCTTAGCCTCTTGTCCTTGTTCGAAAATTGGGGATTGTAATTTCCACGGTATACCTTTCTTCCTTGTCGTCCTTTCCTTAGGTACAACATCCAAAAAAATTTAAGGTGAAATGACCTCCACATCAAACTTGATGGATTGCACAATTCATAATTTAGTTTATTAGTTAGTTCTATTATTACTAAAATCACCATATAAAAGAATGAAAAAAAACCATTTACCTCATCCTTCGGCTCTAGCATGAGCTGGATTTGAGGGTGTGATAACTTGTAGATTATAGCATTTTAGATAGAATAATGAGACCAAAATGCATAGTAAATGTGCCAAAACGTGTAGCTTTTATGTTGTAAAATTCATAAATATTAAAAAAATACACATTACATAAGCATCCATGCTTGTTTCACTCTGTTTTTAGTGTCTTAGTGCAAGATTTGAACAAAAGAAGAAGCTAACGAATCGTTGAGAAACTTGCATTAAGACTACACGAGAAGACCTTATCAGCATGTGAGAAGAGGCTTGCTAAAAGACAAAAGTGGTAGATGAAGTTGATGTGACTTGACACAGGAAGCTTTCGGCGCTGACATGTTTAGGAGAATAGAAGTTTCCCACTCGAATCTGCCTATAAAAATGACTTCATTTTCATAAAGAAAAGGGAGGTCGGCTTTGAGAGAAGTCAGATGTCTGAATGGACTAGTCGTATGCTTAAATGGGCCAAACCTTAGAGAGAGGTGGAAAGGAATGCCTTTCCAGCATATGTAAAGTCTTCCTTCCTCTTCCCTGGTCAATCATTGAGTTGAAGCTTGAGCTTAGAGTGAAGAAGATACATTTTCCATGTCTCCCTAACTTGTACTATTCATCTTTATTATTTCCATTTTTATATTTCATTGTAATGTATTTGTTCAAATTGTATAGTGGCATAAGGCTTATATTCTTTAATACCTTGGATATTTATACCTGTTCAATCCATCATGTCTTTACTGTTCACCTGTCAATGTGTTATTTGTAGTTTAAGATGTATGATGGATTCTTGATAAGAAGCTAAGCTTATAATTCTTATCGCATTAGCTGAGCTATATTCATCACTTGGCTAGTGTTTATTGCCATCTACTCTTGAGGGCAAGTATCAAGAATATGGCTACCACATGCACGGAGAAGTTTGGAAACAAACTCCACCTTAGTGAGATAACTTCCATCATTTGTGTTTCAAAAGGAGAACAAGTGTGGGTGTTTGGCGCCGAGAGGTTGTCACCCTTAAAAAAGAAGCTCTATAAGTCTTGTAAGTAAATTCTTCTAGATATACCTTCCTTGGCTAAGCTTAGTCATTTGAATTTCGAGAGGTGAGCAAGTGTGACGCTTAAAGACACCGAGAGGTGCTTGCCTTAATCATTAACTAGTTAACTAAGTTATATCACATCAAGGCTTTTATATTGCTTAATCACCTAGTAATCCATAGACGTTCCCTCACCCTTTTCTTACATACAAGTTAGTTCATAAATCTCTTTCGCTTCCATCTTAATCCATCTTTACAAATTCTCTAGTGTAGATAAGTAGATATAGTTTAACTTACATTCATTTATACTGTATAGATTATTCTTTTGTACCGCCAAATTGAAGAGTAGACCCTAGAACTAAGATTTTGATATTAATTCCTTGTGTTCGACCTTAGATTACCCAACAAACCTATTGTTTTGCTTACACTTAGGCAAGCAATAGAAAAACTTGTACTTAACGAGGACATAGTAATTATTATGTGTGTTAATCTCGGGACAATCTCAGGGCATTCTCGATCGAGATTACATGAATAAGTAATAAACTTAGGCAACATTGGATAGAGATGCCACTAGATTAGGGTTTTTGTAACACCCCAAGCATTAAGGTAATGAATTTTAATCGACTTACTTTATTTTTTTGGATTTTAAATGTTTGATGGGTGCAATCCCTCTTTTAGATTGAAAAAAAAAGAACATTAAATTTGTGGATAAGAAAAGAAATAAAAGGGGAAATTTGTTTGGGAAATAATAATGATAGTAATATGTTATTTTATTATTAATTATTACTATTATTATTAAGTAAAAAAAATATTTTTCTCTCTCTCTCTCTCACGCGCACCCCCCCAGTCTTCTTCTTCCTTTTCCCTTTCCTTCTGTTTTCTCCTCTCCTTCACGCCCTAACGCCGTCAGCCACAACCACCTCTCCTCCTTTGGTTTTTCCGGTCGCCTGCAAGTGTCATCGGTCAATGACGATAAAAAAAAATTGAAGTCGCCCCACCGTTCACGAAAACCCACCGTGCGTCCCCATATCCATTCAGATCCGTGCCGGTCGCAACCCGTGAAGCTCAGCCGTCAAGCCTTCGTCCTGCATTTCAGTTCGCTGTCTGCCCTAGTACATCCCTGAACCGCCACGATTCGACAGTTCCAGTTGTGAACCGCCATCGCGACTCTACTCGGCCACGCCACCCTCTACCGCACGACTCCATCTTTTAAATGCGAAGGGTATGTCATTTTGCCTCGATCTATTCGACACGATCTTCGTCTTTATGTTCGATCGCTGCTGTTATTTTCTACTGGAATGGTTGAAATCTTATTGTTAAAAGTAAAGTTGAGCTGAAATTTGTTCCAAAATAGATTCGAGTTCTATGGTTGGACTAATGGTTGATCGTTGTTCAATTGTAGGTTGAGGGTAGTGCTTGATTTTCATTGGATTCACATCAAATATTGGTTTTGGGTTAGAACTCGGTTCGTTAAAATTGGGTAAGTTCATGGTTATCGTGGTTTTATGATTTGAATGAAGGAATGAATTTGAGAAAATTTTTGAGATTGTTATTATGTATAGGTTGCTTTTGTGGACATTAGTTCGATTAAGTCGCTTAGGTGACATTAAGGTAAGGGGCTTACTACTGGACTCATTTGTAGCCTTGATTGTAACAAATGTGTTGATATTTCTGATTTGAGAGAGGATGATGGTTGTGAATTATGCTTCTGAATGTATACTTATGATTTATTGTATGTTGTGTTCGACTGAGAAGAATATACATCTATGTGTGGACGATATGGATT
>JBBPDI010000023.1:25588236-25615893 GCA_037974545.1 Cucumis variabilis | reverse complement strand
GGAACGCGGCATTCGTGGTCAAGCCGTCGAGCCGATCGACTTTTTTTCTCCTTTTCATTTTTAAATTCAATACAATAATATTATTGTTTTTTAAATTAAAGATTTTTCCCTTAAAATATTGTGTTTTGGTTTGTTCTTTATTTTTCTTTTCATATAATGATATAAGATAGTTTTGGTTTTTTAAAGTTCATTTTTGTAGGGTATACATATTCAAAATGTCCCATCTTTTAAGCTTTAGTTATGAAAAAAAAAAAGATATTAATAGTCGTTAATCATCTATAAAATGGAAAGTTTTATTATATTTTGTAAACTTTTTGAATGGAATTATTATGGGATGTTTTTGTTTTTGTTAAATTATTGGCTTGACAAGCATAATTGGACAGCATGTCACCAATATACTCTTCACATGAAGCTCTTTATCTTATTTATTTACTTACTTTTCCTTTAGGACAACATGAAACTTTTAATTTTGTCCATTAATAAAACTGATTTCTTTACAGATGCCAAATATAATCTAGGTGGTATGCTCGCATATGATCTTTTTTTCATTTTTGACGCTGAGTCGTGTATTGAAGGCATATGTTTTTTTTTTAAATAATATATTTGTTGTTCCATAATTATATATTTTGTTAGGAAAATTGTTATGAGTAGTAAAATATATATATTATATATATACAAAAAAAAAAAACTTTACTCTATTTTTTAAATAGTTTTAATATTTTATCATTTTTTAAAATGGCTCTAGTGTGTTATCTTTAAATAATATTAAGAAAAAAATTTATTTTAAATAATAAATATAGCAAAATTGCAATTCTTATCTATGATAATAGATTGAGTTATTCCTCGTGTATATAATTTTTTTTTTCTTTTTGTTTGCTATATGTATAATAAGTTAAACTCATTTTGTTATATAATCAATTTTTTTTTATAATTAACTAATGCACATTTTGTTCATTACCAAAGTTTAATCAATTTTTTCTACAAAATCATCTTTAGAGATTAGGCACCAGGCACCATTTAACGTACTAAGAGATGCTTGGAAAACAAAAATATAAAATATATAAGAATGAGTATGATGTCTAAGTCTGTTAGAAACTAGATAAGAAAGAACAAGTCAGAAAAAACGATAAAATATCCATGAATATGTCGATAAATTCGTAAATTCAAGCACTCGATGTCGATATTAAATATCCATGAATATATCCAACATCTTTTATAAATGTTCACAAAAGGCAATACGTCATCTATTTAGTTTATTATGAATAGAAATACTACTAATAGTATTCATAACTTAGTTATGGAGTACAAAACAACTTAAAAAAGAATAGCAAATTATGAGTTTTAGTTGGGAAAATAGAGAAAATAATTTTAAATTATTAGAATAGCAAAGCATAAAAATTAGAAAAATAAATAAATGAAACAATCTTTTAAATGTCCATACTCAATCTGAAAAATACAATTGTTCACCTAAACTCCAAGCACGCTGTAATTGAAATAACATATGCTACATAAAAATTTCCTTCAAAAAACATAAAGATTAGAAAAATTGTCATTAATGGAAAGTCTCACCTCATGCTTACAAAATTTAAAATCTTTGCAAGTGATTATTTCTTTTCTTGGACTTCAGTGTTCACTTCTTTCTTTCATTAACCCTAAAGAACACCATTTGAAACCTTTCATACAGATCACTTCTGGCAATAGTCAAACAGATCTTCTAGGAATTTTAAATCTCTCCCTCTTTCATTCGGATGCTTTTTTTTCATCTTCTTAAAATCCCTATGAGTGATATTTTTTTTCATTTGGACTTAGACACTTTTTTTTTTTGGAAAAGTTCGAATATGGCCATTGTTGTGGCCTATGTTATTTTTGAAGGTTCGAAAGAGAAATAATACTTTGAATAAAAATTCGTTTTTTTATATTATATAATTATATGATATATTTAGATGTAACAAACTGATTGCTTTTTTTTTATTATTATTATTATTATTATAAAATAAAAGGTAGAAGTGTTATCTCCTCCATTTTAGGAGCAAACAAATGGATTGATCTGTATTATTTGTTTCTGTTTTGAACGTTTATTATTTTATACATATTGTAGAAAATCTAAATATGAGAACATATACATTGTGTGAACGTTGTTGTCTATTTACTTCATTATTCAAATATGGAGTATTTTCAACCGAACCAGCAAGTGTAGAATCAACGACCACACTAAATCATTGTTGGAGAATTTTGACATAACCAACATAAGCCAATACACATCGTCCTTGTCTTCAACAATTCGAACAAGGTTTGAATTGTTGTATTCGTTTCGATAAAGAGTAATTTGACACATAGAAAGATCTGAAGATGGGAAAAGTGTATAATAAAGTTATTGACATAACCAACATAAGCCAATACACATCCTTATCTTCAACAATCTGAATAAGGTTTGAATTGTTGCATCCGTTCCAATAAAAAGTAATCTGACACATAGAAAGATCTGAAGATAGAAAAGGTGTACAATAAAGTCAAACCTGCCGTTAAAGAAATTTGAATGCAAACAATAAATTATTCCTAGTAATGAAACTAAAATCGAATATTAGTGTAATTCAAAATAAAAATGTCATACAAAAATTATTGGTACAATTAAATAATTTTTTCAGATAAAAATCATACTATTATCACGGTTTTTATAAGATCTTGACATTTAAAATCAAAACTTTAGTACTTTGATAGTTTCTAATCAAATTTTAAAATCAATTTTAAAACAACATTTATGGAATATATAAAAAAAGATATTAACAATATTATCCTAAAATGTTTAAATTATGTTTGCCATTAATTTAGAGGAATCAATCAAGAACCACGAAGTTTATGGATGATAAAAAATTTCTTAAAATAATAATATGCACATTAAATGCATAATAATTATAGGAGAAAATAAAATCATTTTATGGAAGGATGGTGAAATGAACTCTTTTATGGAAATTTTAATTTCAATTTATTATTATGTTAAATGAATAATTTTATGAAAAGATGGTTAAATGCATAATTACAAAGGAAATAAAATCTTAAAATGAAGTTGTTATTATATTAAATGCACGATTTTAGGAAAATATAAAATTATAAATTCAAATTCTAGAGATATTTCAATTAAACTTTCAAATTCAAATAATAAAATAAATATTTATAAATATTGAATTATAAATATGAAAATGGTGTATTATGTATGATATAATAAAATGCTATTAAATATTAACCAAACCTTATAAAATGTACAAGGAATAAATTATATTATCAATTATTCTATAGATAGAAAAAGAATATGAATTAAATAGCTATTAGTATATATATATTATGAATTATATATTATTAAATTTTTAAATAGTTGATTTGAAACCTACAAATTCAAAAATATGGTATAAAATGCAAGCGTAAATCTAGGGGATGTTGATTCAATCAGATTCATCTCAAAAATAAATATTTATTTAATATTTTTTAAAAACTGATTGATTTGCAAATATATTGTATCTTGATTCTGGGTTATATTCCATTATTTTAATCTATACACTCTATCTGCGAAAAATGAATTTCTGCTTATAAAGGGGTAGAATTGGCTAAAAAAAAGTAAAAAAATATCTACATGAGGCGATTTTGCTATAAATCAATTTTTTTGTTGGGATTTGCTATTTTCCAAATTGTTGTCTATTATTTTATCATTCTCACAGTTTTCTCTTGTTTTTTCATAAATTTCAAATTTGCCCCTTGTTGGTTTTGAATATTGTGGGATCATTCTTCATTTCATACTTCTTTTTCTTCTTCTTTGTGATTTATTCTTCTCTTCATATTATTACTTCTTGTTCTTCTTCATATTCTCACTTCTTTTTGTTTGTGATTTGTTCATTTCCTCTTCCATAATTTATTCCTTCTTTTCTATCTCTCATCTTCTTTTTTTTTCTTCTTGATACATGATCTAAACGATATTGATACATGACCTAAACAATCGTGTACTAATATATAAATGATCAGTTGTCTATCTTAGATAGACAAAAAGTAGACTATTATCACTAATAAATCATTTAGATTTGGAACAAGATCGTTTAGATTGAGTACAAGAGTACAAGATCGTTGAGACTAGGTACAAAAGTACAAGATCATTTAGACTAGCTACATAAAAGTACAAGATCGTGTACCAAAATCATTTAAATTTGGTACAAAATCGTTTAAATTGTGTACAAGATCGTTTAGACTAGATACAAGGGTACAAGATCATTTAGAATGAATATAAGAATACAAAATCGTTTAGACTTGGTATAAGAGTACACGATCATTTAGACTGGGTACAAAATTATTTTTTATGCAGGTGTGACCGATCAATCCGTGGTATTTTTGTTATTTCAGGCTGTGGGCTTAAGGACTTTTTCCTTTTTCAAAATTGTTCTATACTGAATAAATATTTTCGTGTTTTGTTCTATTTTTTTTTAAAATTCTAAATTTAAATATTCAAAATTCAAAATTAAATTAAACATATAAATATGAAAAATAATAAAGAAAGGAAATAAAATATTAATCATATATGAAAAATTAATAAAATAAGGAAAAAGAGAATACAAAATCATCAATGTTGGGAGGTAAGCCTAAGACTTAGAGGACAAGAATCGATCTAAGCATGTCTCACTATCAATAAGCCAACTAGGAATTATAAGAAAATGGAAATGGAATCAAATAAATTGATAATAGAACTAGGAGAAACTACTTTCCATAGTTTCTCAATTTTTGTCCAATTTTGAGAAACGTTCCTTAAAATTTGGAAATGAGAAACGGGAACGGTTATCAAACACATCTGTTTCTTAGAAAATGAGAAATATAAACAGAAAACAAAAAACAAGAACGTTATTAAATGGGCTCTAAATAATTTCCATCTTCTTCATCCATGGAGGATTCACACAAGAAGAAGCCACAACTTTTTTTTTTTAAAAAGCCAAGAATTTTTACACAACCTTCATATATTGTTAGGTTTTATGTCCAAAAACTTATAGATAGTAAATGTAATATATTGACCGTTATTAATAAAGTGTTATTATTATTATTTTAATAAATCGTTATTGATTATATTATTAGTTTTGTCTTAATAAACTAAAATCCTAAACTATTTGATGAGTCTTGAATAGTATGTAAAGACATACAAAGATCAATGGTTGAGATACAACTTAAAGGATCTATAGTATAGGAATAATGTTGGGTATCTTATCTTGGTAACATTATGGATATGACTTACTTTGTATTTGATACAAATGCAAGGATCCAACACATTCGTGTAGATGACATGCACTAATATTTAAGGACTAGAAGTAATCCAGGGGTAAAACAATAATTTGATCTAATTGGCGTTACGAACACTTATGAAGGTCTAACTTACTGTTATTCGTTTATATCCATGGACAAAGAAATATATCTAACTTACTGTTATTTGTTTGTATTTGATACAAATGCAAGGATCCAACACATTCGTGTAGATGACATGCACTAATATTTAAGGACTAGAAGTAATCCAGGGATAAAACAATAATTAGATCTAATTGGCATTACGAACACTTATAAAGGTCTAACTTACTGTTATTCATTTATATCCATGGACACAGAAATATATCTACAGTTAGAAGAATTTAGTTGTCAGTCTTTGGTAGAGTGTATACACAGTCGTTAACGAATATTGTTTAATGTGATTAATGAGTTTAGCCAATTAATCTCATATCGTTGTAGCTTCTGATCTGTAGGTCCTCTTCATAACTCATAAAGGGTAATGAGGTTTATTTGTTTTAATTTAAAATGTTCAAATTTACTTTGAGAATAAAAATAATGGATTGGTGATACATTATAATATAAAGTTTATATTTTAATTAAACTTTATTAAATAAATTTAATTTTGAATATGGTTCAAAATTAATTTATGAGAGAATAAAATATTTGAATGAGTTCAAATATTAATTTAATATGAATTAGATTCATATTAAAACCATAGGTTAGAGTTTAATGTGTCTATGATACACATTAAAACTATAGTTTATGAGAGAAATTTATATTTGAATATGATTCAAATTTGGATTAAATTAAATATAAGATATTTAATTTAGTTATTAAGTAGTTGGAGAATTAATTAATATTTTATTTTTATTTTATTTAATTAAATTTGATTTAATTAAATTAGTTAAATTAAAGGGTAATTTACATAAATGTAACAAAATCCCAAAATATTTACGGCCCTTATAACAAAATAAAAAGCCCATGAAACTAGCCTTTTTAATATTTCAGGTTTGCCTTGCCACTTTTGAATTTCACATGGCTCCGATTTGTTCCTTCTTTCTTTCCATCTTCTTCATAACGACGATCACGCACCTGCAGTGCTCTCCTTCTCTTTTTCTTCTGCAATTTTTCTTTTATATTTTATTGAAATCATGATCATTGATCTACAAGTATTATTATTCTTTTTCATTATACTTATGCTATTATTATCATTGTTTTCAATCAACCATCAATCTTGTATTATTTTTTAAATATGTTGTGGACAGAGATGAACTACAGGATCATTTACCATAGTACTTTTTAAAACCATCGTTTATCATGAACTACATAATCGTTTATCAAACAAAATACTGAAAATAAATTTTGAAAGATTGATGGAGAACAGAATGTGAAGAACAAGACGAAGAAGAATTTTAGAAGTTTTGTTGAAGAAGGTACGTGGAAATGAACGATTGAAGAAGAAGATGTATAACGAAAATGATGTGAAGAAGATAAAAATTATGAACAAGTGGCTTCTCCTTTTTATAGTGTGTTGATTTTGATGATATTTTTGTAATTATGGGTAATTGGCCGGCTTCTCAAAATGATTGTTTATACCTACATAAATGATCGTGCATACATATACAGTGGTTGTTCAAGGTACTCTAAACGATCGTTTATATCTAAAACTTTTCACCATCGTTTAGGATTTATTATCTGATGGTTTAAATTTGGGCCTTTTTTGCAATCGTTTATACTAATCTTCAGGATCGTGTATCAGTTGTATCATTGTCTACACGATCAAGTATGATGATCGTTTAGTAGAAGATTACTCGCGCGTTTGTGTCCGATTAATTACTTGTTGATTGGTGTATTTTTTATATTTTTCATTGTGGGTCTGTGGACCTGTGGGCCTTTTCCATTTTCAAAATTGTTCTATATAGTGTAAATATTTTGTCGATTTGTTATATTTAAAAAAAACCCTTTAAATATCATATAATAATATTTAAAAGATCAAATAGAAAATACTCTCTAGTACCTTTTCATCCTATTTTTAAAAACTCATGAACTAAAAAGATACATTTTGGAAACCTAGGGACCAAATGAGTTTATTCTTATAAAGCCACGGACTACAAAGATACATTTCTAAAACTCAAGGACCAAACACACATAATCATTCAAACTTGGGGACTAAAAATGTTATTTTCTTTGTTAACTATTATATATATTTATGTCCATGAATAAGAATGATTGGTAGCACTTTAAATTTGCTATCTCTTTTATACTTTTGTATGCTTGGAGCATCTAAGAGGTAAAATCATGTATTAGAGTGAAATAGACATTAAAAACGTCATTTGGAGCCCTAATACATCAACTATATTAAAGAAGGAGAAAAATGATGAAATCACACCTAAGGCGACCTAGCATTACAACGTGTAACACTAGGGTTGACGTTCGAAGGAAGAACTTGAAAAACTACCTAACGTCTTGACACTATCAGGGATTTTCATCACACAGTGTCGAGCGACGTTGCAAGGCTATCCTGATGCCTAATCTTTCGTTTTTCTACATTTAATTATGTAATATTTCATTTTATATACCAATTTGGGTAAATAAAACACAAATATTTAAATTTTAAACATCAATTATCATGCATCTCCCAAACACAACAATTAATTATCCAAAAGGTTTAATATCCATACCAGCGAGCCATACCGTATTCGATGTGTGTTTGTACTATTGGTGAATTACATAAACACATACAACCAATATTAATCCACTATAATAATTAGAACAATCAATTATTTATTAGGCGTTGCATTCAACATGACCATAACATTTTTTTGAGAAAGAACCACATAGTTAATCACATGTATTTAAGCTATTTTAAATTGGTGTTTCTTCAGAAATATTTTTATTTCAGTTGGATTGGTTTAAGATGTATTTAAGCTTAAGCTAATTTTATCATCTAATAATTAGCCCAGAATAATTATTACATGTTAAGAGTCATGGGATCAACTTAATCTCCAAAATATCTAACTTTTTAAGAACTGAAAATTGATTTAGACGACACAATTGGACAATTCAGCCAAAGATGGGAGCAGTTGTTGAATTTTGGTAGTTAGAAAAAAGAAAGGAAAGTAGAAAAATAGAATAATAAACAACGCCACCTCTGACTTTAATGAAATTGATAAAAAAAAAAATTCATCATTTTTGTTAAAATTTCGGAAATACCGATTCAGTTCTAAGTTTTCTTTCAACTTTGGTTGAAATATATCTCAACTAAGTCATTAAAATAAAAGGAAAAATATACTTTTTAGAAGTATATGATTACATTTGGATTCTTGAGTTTGGAATGAACATTTGAACTTTTGGATTGGGATGCATGTTGAGATCAATATTGTAGCTTGATCTGTCGTCAAAACAAACACAATGTGTGCAGCAACTAAGATGTGTCGCACCTTGCCCAATTAATGATTTTATTTTTTTTCCTCTTTTATCTTTCTTCATCTCTCTTTCCATTCCTTCTCTTCGTTCTTCTTGCCCCATATTTAAAATATAAATAGATAAAAATAAAATAAAGATGCATTCTATATCATTTTTTCTTTTGAATATTGGAAAGAATTGAAGAAGAAAAAGAAAAAGAAAAAGAAGGGATAAAAGAACACGAAGAATAAAAAGCAACTTGTGACTGTTAGCCATTGAATAGGAAAGAGAATGTCGAGGAGAGGGGACAAGGAAAAAAAATTGAAGTTAATTATAAAAAGGGTCACTTGCACAAGTAGTAAAATCTTTTAGTAAAATTAAGCCTAATAAAAATGTTTTATGATTTTACAAAAATAGCAAAATTCTTAAGCCCAACACAATTAAAAAGTCTAAATGACAAAGATTTTCCTTGTTGTAAAAAATGTCAGATTATATCTGATTGTCCATAGTTTCATATCTGATTATCTTATAATCGAAAATGATACTATCTAATTATTGTTTGAGTGCTATCTAACTGTTAATGATAATAATTGTTTCTTGATCTATCCTTGATATTTGATTGTAATATATTTCAATGATACAAATTGTTATCTAATTATCATATGATACTAGTTGTAAACAATATTGATTGTTATCTAATACTAATTACCAATGATACAATATGTTATCTGATTGTTGTTTTATTAATATTTGAAATGAGTTGTCAGTGATACTGTTTGTTATCTAATAACTATTTAATTTCTATTTGATATGTCGATTGTTATCTGATCGAGAATGATATTGATTTGCTATCTAAATGTCGTTGTTTTATTATTGCTATTTGATATTGGTTATTTTTTTATTACTAATGATACTAATTGTTGCATGATGGTTGTTATCTACTATCTACTATTGTGATTGTCAATGATACTTGTTGCTACCTAATTGTTTTTTTTTTATTACTATTTGGTATTAATTGTCTATGTGAAGGGATAAAAGCCCAATGACAGCAGAAAATTTTAAAGAATCATTGCTCAATTTAATTTGGAAATCCCAAAATATCAGTACATTGACAAAATTTAGAATCAAATTTCTAAATAAAAACTAAGCATATTTTTTATTTAAAAGATACAGAGACCTTACTTTTGTTGATGTCTCAGAATTTGCAAACCACCAAATTGGGACACCATCCGTCGGAGATATTCTTATCCTCTGGGATGAGATTGGTTTGTGGAAACCAATTGAGAGATGGAAAAAAGTTTGAAGGTATTTGAGAGAACCTCTTTTCTTTTTGCAGAGCAAAATACTTTACTTTTTTTTTTCTTGATGAATTCGTTAAAGAAAACAGTTTTCTTCTATATATTTATAACTCACTTTCTTGGAATATGAAAAGAAGTAGGAGAGAATCATGGGATTCTATTATCAAATCTACTAATTAATTAACAATTAATCAATTAGTTAATAATTAATTTAAGATAAATTTTAAAAAATAGCAAATTTTATAAAATATTTACAACCTATAGGAAATTCTATCACTGATTGTTATTGATATGTTATAGTGATAGAAGACTATCATTGATAGAATCCACAATTTTGCTATAGCTTGTAAATATTTTAATTTATTTTGCTATTTTTAAAAATACTCCTTAATTCAATCATATTTAATTAATATTTTATTCAAATCTTATTTCAGAGAATATCTCTCTAATATCTTATAGATTTATATTAATATAATTAATTAAATCATATTCAATTAATATTTGAATGAATATCTCTCCAATATCTTATATATTTAATTAAATCAAATTTAATTAAATAAAACTAAATTATTAATTAATTCTTTAATTAATTAATAGCTAAATCAAATATCTTATATTTAACTTAAATTAAATTTAAATCATATTCAAATATAAGTTTCTCTCATAACAAATAATTTTAATATGAATCCAATTCACATTAAATTACTATTTGAACTCATTCAACTATTTTATTCCTCATAAATTAGTTTTGAATCGTATCTACAGTTAACTTTATATAATAAAGTTTGATAAACTTTATATTATTATGTATCACTATACATTATACTAATTTCCAAAATAAATTTGAACATTTTAAATTACAACCAATATAAATAAATCTCATTACTCTTTACGAGTTAGGAAGAGGACTTAATGTACCTATAGATCAGAAGCTACAACGATCTGAGATTAATTGGCTAAACTCATTAACCACTTTAATCAATATTCGTTAACTGTGTATACACTCCATTAAAAATTCACAACTGAACTCTTCTCACTGTAGATATATTTCTATGTCCACGAATATAGACCAATAACAGTAAGTTAGTCCTTCACGAGTGTTCGTAATTGGGTCAATTTATCATTTTACGTATGAGTTACTTCTAATTCTTAAATACCAGTGCTCCTTTAATGAATAACATGTTTATGGTCCTACCAATAAATAGAAACCCCTCTCGTGCCATAGAGAGGGTATGACCCTTTGTTCAAGACCTAGAGACACCATTTAAGGGAACACTCATCTACTTACCCTAAAGTAGGGAAGAAGTGAATTCCATCTTGCGTAATTATATTCTCAGCTCTCCACTCGGTCTTTTCCCCAAAATGATAAGCTTATTGAGTCGGTGATTTGACCACTCTAACCGTACAAATCAAAGGACAATCCCTTGTGAACAAGAGTTTATAATACACTCAGAATTAAAACTAAGTTACCTAAGTTATCCTAGTGAAATAGAAACATAACTAGTTAATGGAGTTACATCTAGTGGTTACTATTTTGCGATTCGATCTTATGCAAACTCATTGCATTGGATACCCTCACTTGCATGTCAACTACACGAAGGCGTTGGATAATTCCGTTTGTATCAAATACAAAGTGAGCAGTATCCATAGTGTTACTAAGATAAGGTACACAGCCTTATCCCTATACTATCGACCCTTTAAGCTGATCTCGAACAGTGATTTCTGTATGTCTCTACATACTGTTCAAGACTTATTAAACAACTTAGGATGTTAGTTTAGTAGATTTGGGTTATTAAGACAAAATTAATATTATAATGAGGTATTTTTAAAAATAGCAAAATAAATTAAAATATTTACAAGCGATAACAAAATTTTGGATTCTATCACTGTAGCATATCAATGACTATCAGTGATAGAATTTGCTATAGATTGTAGATATTTTGTAAAATTTTCTATTTTTAAAAATTTCCCCATTATAATCAATAACAATTATTACAATAATAACACTTTATTAATAACGGGTCAATAGATTATATTTATAATTTACGAGTCTTAGAACATAAATTCCAATACTATGATACTGATTCTTATCCAATTATTGTATCGTTGATATCTAATTATTGTAATCATAAGTTTTTTTGTTCAATTAGTTAACGGTTTGATATGCATTAGATTACCTTCTGATTATTCATTTCACTACAAGAATTTTTGTCTTTGGCAACGTAAAAAAAATTGTAGGCAAAGGTATGTTGTGCTGACATAAATTTCATTGCATGGACACATCTTTATTTTTGCCAACAAAATTATAGATGTGGGCAAAAACTAGTTTATTGCGTGGACACATCATTGTTTTCGCACACAAAAATATATACGTGAGCAAAAAGTTGTGTGGTTGTAAGAATAATTTTTAAATTGAGGTTCTATCGACGTTTATTTTAGTTTATGGTCACATATTGTATGCGGGCAGATATTTTAAATATGTGGCGATGTAATTTACGTGACGAAAAATCCACGTTTTTAATACATATTTTTAGCAACGCAAAATTTATATAATGACGACGCAAATAATGTGGACAAAAATAAAAAAAAACTAATTTTATTTTATAATTTCCCTCCCTTTCCACACGTTTTCCTCCTCTCCTTAAAAAAAATACCCTTCCCCTCCCCCTCTCCCAAATTTCTTTACGGCAAAAACCCACACCCCTAATCCATCCCCTCACCGCGCACCGGACGTTCCTCCATACCCACACTGGCGGCAAATCCCCCACACCAAACAAGTTACGACACCCCTCGATTTCACGTTCCCTCATAAAATCATTCGCCAAACCCCTCCCTCACCGGTGGATATTCTTTCTCCATACCCATACCGATGACAAACCCCCACCCTCGAACGAGTTGCGGCATACCCTCCTCCTCCCGATTTCAAGTTGCGGCAAACACTATCCCTAATTTTCTGTCGTTCTGCAACCCTTACCTCACCTGTGGCGGACATTTTTTCCACTCCAAACGAAAAAGGTAGTGCTCCATGACTTTCTTTCTCCTATACCCATCGATTTTCTTTTTCGTAAACCCCACCCCCACCTAATTTCTTTTTTGGCAATAACCCCCTTCCTGATTTTATTTTCTTGTAGACAATCACGACCACGCCATTTGGCCAAACAGTTCTCCAAACAGGTCCACAACCACCACCTCTGAATTCCTTTTTGTTGAAAAGACCCTTGCTATTATAAGTTTCCCTTGCTATTGTAAGTTCGATCCAACAGTTGTAATTTGACTGAATGTTAGGAACTTCTATAGATATAACTAATGTTACATTTATAATTATGCTATAATATATTGAACTATATTATCCGTATATAACGATATATTAATTATATATTGAACATAGACACTTTTTAACCGTTAATTTTACACTTTTAAGAAACATTTTAGGTTGACATTGATATTACATGCAAATATTCTTCAACTACAATAGCCAATCAAGCATATATTTCATATTTATTGTATGCTTAGTTGTAGTTATTGTGGCTATCCGACTGCTATGGTAGTCAATCATGCATATACAAAATACTTATTTGTATGCTTTAGTTGTAATATGTTGTGGTTATCTTGCAGCTATGGTAGTCAATCATGCATATCTAAAATACTTTTTAGATATTTTGTAGTTGATTTTTAGTTTTCAAGTTGCACTTGAGAGTTAAAGTGCTACTTAGACAATTTTTTGAGATTTTAGGATTGTTTTTTAGTTTGGAAGGTACACTTGTAAATTGTTTTGAGATTTAAGACATTTAAAAGGTGATTTTTGTGTAGTTTTTAGTATCAATGTCACAATTGAGTACTTCTTACTTATTTGAAGGTTAACGTGCTTGAGTTAGACAACTTGGTAATTTATTTTGACATTTAAAAGGCTACACAAACCATTTTTTGGATAATTTGTGTTTGGTTATGAGTTTGAAGGTACACTTAGGCATTTTGAAAGGTTTTTTTTAGACATAATACACTTTTAAGTTGATTTAAAGTTTGAAAGTCATACTTGGGCATTTTGAAAGGAATTTTTAGACTTAGACACTTTTAAGTTTATTTTTAGTTTGAAAGACTCACTTGGGCATTATTAACTTGTGTTCATAGTTAAACTGTCAACATTAATCATGCATATATATAGTGGTTTTATGTTTAAAACACTTAATAATTGAGTTTTTGTTGGTTTTTAATTTGAAAGTTACACTTTAGTAGTTTTAACTTGTTTTGGGAGTTATAGCGCCACTTAGATCATTTTTTGAGAACTTGAGGTTGATTTTGCATTAGAAAAGTACAATTAATTAAGAAAAACAAGTTGAAAATTGTTTAAGTGGCACTTAACTCAAATGTGACATTGAAACTAAAAACAATACATTTTAACTTTTTAGGTACGATGCATTGTAATTATCTTTTGTATTATTGTATGAATCTTTTCTTTAATCTCAATTTCATTGTTTGTATAGAAAAAGAAAAAAAGTTGTGATGTTGATGAGGTAGAGGTATTCCATGAAACAAATTTTCGTGAAAAAGAAGGATGGATCAATGATAAGGCCAAAGATGCATACGTAAGTTTGTTTTTATCATGACTAAATAAATTCATGTGTTATTCAATATATTTAATCTAACGAATGAGAAATTGTATTATGGAGTGGCTCAATACAAACTGTCAACCTAAAAAGTGGTGAATCGTTGGTAGTAATGTGTCATCTACACGTGAGAAAGAGAAGAATGAGATAACAAACCTTAAAGAAACAAATGAAAAGTTAACCAATGAGCTTGCAAAATGGAAACAAAGGTGGGGTTGACATAAAAAAAAATTGGATCTAGGAGAGGAAGAGGAAGAGGATGCACCTTCGAACATTTAGGTATTTTTCTAAACTAAAATTTAAGAAATTATATTGTTAAAGTATGTTTGAATATTATGTGTGACTATTCTGCAATTACGGTAGCCAATCATGCATGTTTTTGGATGATTTGTAGAAGTATCACTTGGACACTTGGACACTTAGGCCAATTGTATCTTGTTTGAACCTTAACTTTTTTTAGGATTTTAAGCTTGTCATTTTGATTGAAAACTATGACATCTTTAGATCTTTGGATATGCATTGAAACATACATGACATTTTAAAGTATATGACTTTTTTTTTTTTTAGCTTTTTGGATGATTTGTAGAAGTAAGACACTTTTTAGATGATTTGAAATTTGTTTTGTAGGTCAACTTTGAAAGTTAAGACACTTTGCATATTTTTAGTTAGACTTTAGTTTCAAAGTCGCACTTGGGACTTATTCATTTTAATGTACTTCTTTTCAGGTTTATGTTGCTTGAAGGAGTGAGAATTAGTATTTTTTTAGAGACTTTCTGACTGAGCTAACCATTTTTTGTGTATTTAATATTTTATTGGTATGTCAAAATTAGCACACTAGAGAATTATTGTGTCATATTTTGACAAATTGTTGAACTATGGTATCATATTTTGACAAAATATTAATGGTTGAAAATATTTTCTGTTTTAAATTTTTTGTTGCATTGTTCAATATATTTTGTTATAGGCAAGAAATTCATTCTATATTTGAAATTTAATTTATAAGCATACACTATTAATAATAAATGTGAAAAAATTAAAACAGTTTTTGCCTCGTTCTTTGTGTGGCTTGAAATATATTGGCAATTAGAAAGCTCCGACGACGTTTGATGCGTGAAAAAAAGAAACAAATATTAATTACCGACAAATTTAGCAGGGGAAAAATTTTGTTTTGGCAGACAAAAATCTTTTTGTTGGCAGAAACAATTTCTGCATACGAAACAAATATGGCTAGAAAGTTTATTTTGTCAACGTGATGATGATCATAGGTAAAAATATCTTTCTGCCGTCGTTTTTTTCGTAGTCAGAAAATGTATTTTTTGCCGACGTGATGATGATCATGGGAAAAAATACCTTTCTGCCGATGTTTTTTTCGTGGCTAGAAAATATATTTTTGTCGATGTGAAGATGGGCTAGAAATATGTTTTTGGTCACGATTTTAATTTGCGTCGGCATTTTTGCCAACATAAAAAATGTGGCAAAGGAAAAGACGATAGTGTTTCGACCATGCGACGTGTCCAGGCAGAAAGAAAAAAAACTTCGGCAAAAGCTCTGACACTTTTTTAATAAGAACTGTCCACGTTTTTCTGAGTTGGCAAAAGCTCTTGTAGTGAATTCGATCACATTTTTTTGTCCATTAGTTAGTGGTTTTTTATATTGCTTGATTGCCTTTTGGTCGTCATTTAATTACCTTTTATTCTTTGACATACATACTTACTAGTTTCTACAATAATGATACTTCATGACATCGATTGCTATTTAACTGTTGTTTGAAATTTTATATCAGTTTTGTATAGAGATTTTGATATTATTTCTTAATTAACAAAATACTTTTACTAATGTTTCCTAATGTTGGTAAATTAGAGTTTTTGTTAAAGCACTTCAAATTTAGTGTGGAACATAATATTAATTTTTCCGATGCTTAAATATATATGCAACAAAATATATTTATAATGACCATACATTAACATTTATCAGCAATATTATATGTTGCTAAAATTTAACATTTAGAGGCACATGTACTATGATGTTACTGTATAAAATAAATAGTGACAAATAATGTGTTACTAAAAGTGACATTTAGTAATGTACATATGTTTGTAAAAGTACACAGCGGTGAGCATTCAATATGCCACTAAAACGCCCCCTAAAACCCTTAGTTACATGACTACAACGACAATCTTGGCGAGGAGGCTCGACGTTGCTAATACTTTTTACAATGTTGTTTGAGTTTTGGCAAAGCTTTTTCTGCGTGTCTAAAAAGTGATTTTCTTGTGTACTTTAAGGAGTGGTTCAACCATCAAGAGTTAGGGAGTCTTGTTTTTGTTAGGAGAATTCTCTCTAAACTCTCTAGAGTATAAAATTTCTAAACCACTCACATGAAAGAGAACTCTATTTATGGAGAGTTGGTCCTTGGGCCTAACGAATTAAATGGATTTAGATCCTATTTAGCATTTAGGCTACATTAATGAAATAGTTACAAATATACCAATTAAATTTAAAATATTATAATATATAGCAACATTTGAAAAATTGCAAATATAACAAATATTGGTTAGAGAAATCTATTATTGATAGACTATAATGCAAAGGTAGACCGTAAAGAGTTTATCAATGATCGAAATCTTGCTATAATTGATTTTTTTTTAAATGTTATTATATACACATTTGATTATTATCCCTATAATTATACTAAATTAAACCTATTTTGGTTCCCAATGAACTATAAGCCAAATTCTAATATTTAATTAGACTAAATTAATTTTATTTAATAAACAGTCAAAATAGAAACACATGACATGATTTACCAATTTATATTTTTAATTTTAATTTGGAATACAAGTTAACTTTTAATTAGTCACAAATTTAATTATTAATAATTTAATAATAATGAAGGGAGAATAGTTCAAAATGTTCTCATTCAACCGTGTTAATAGGGCTAATTTAAAAGTCCAATAATCAAATAATTACCCAACTAAAAGTTAAATTTTGAATTCCTTCTATTCTAGTTTATTTAAGACTTGAGTGGAGTGAGTATTAAGTGGGAGAACGTTGAATTTTGAAATGGAATCAATTGTTATTAAAATAAGTCTCTAATTTCCACATATCTCAAATGAAAGGTTGAAATCCACTAATAAAGCTCCAATTCATAACTATAACCCACTGATTACATTTAAATTATTAGATATTAATTTTTGCATACTCTTAATCTCTTCAACTATGTCGAGTTGCCTCCGGGAATAAAGGAAAAAACTTGATTTATTAACAAATTTTCAAATAAAATGTGCAATAATCTTCTTGCTTTAGTAGCAATGACAGTAAGTATTAAGATAATATATTATAGTGGAAAAACAGAGTGGATGGTCTCCTAAAAGTAAGGGAAAAAAAAACAAATAAAAACATAGTGGATGAAATTAATTTCAACCTCAAGTTGTAAAAAAAAAAAAAATGAAAGATGTTTTTATGATAGTTGCAAGGTCCAACTATGTCAATTGAACCATGTCAATCTTTTTAGTTTTTCTTTCTCTTTATATTTACTACACGAATATAGTTCAATAGATATTCATTGGCCACTCAAAACAAAAAATTTGGTAGTTTTCTTTTTGTGAAAATGGAAAAATATTTTTAAATGGGAAGAATAAGAAAATCAAGATTATTAATTAATAATTATTAAACTATGAAAATTCCTTCTACGACAAAAGAATTGATTAATAAATTTTTTTTATAAAAAATAGAACATTTGACAAAATATTTACACTTATAAAAATCAAGTATAGTAAATTTTGTGTTTTTAGTGGTTTTGTTCGATTATAAATAATCTAATTTTACTATTTTGAAAATATCCAAATATATATATATATATATATTTAAAATGTAAAAAAAAAAATCTTTGGCATCCATAAAATATACTAAGATTCACAATTTTTGGAAAATGCAAAATCAACCCCAATATTTAATTAATTTTTAAAAAGCGATATATCAATATAATAAAATGAATCAAAATATTTACAAAATATGACAAAATATTACATTCTATGACATTGATATAGAAGAACATTGATAGACTTCTATCACTGTCAAAAACCTCTGCTCGATAAACACTAAGCAGAAGAAAGGTATCATTTTACTCAACATGGGTGTGACTACTTTATGGGTGATTTGGCTGGAGCGAAACAATAGAACGTTCAACAACCATCATGTTAGCATCATAAATACTTGGGAGAATATTTGCAACTTCACGGGTCAATGGTCATCCAAAAACAAACTCTTCTCTGAATACCCCTCTCTGTAATTGCTCTAAATTGTAATGCTTTTGTCTGATTCTCCCCTCTTGGGGCTTTTCTCTATCCCTCTTTTCGAACATCATGTACCTTGTGATTCAATGAATGAAATCACTTTAGGGGATGATGAAGGTTCTATAAGGGTGTTCACTTAATGGGGATACTTGGATGCACCTTACCCAAGTCTCGTATCTTTTTTTTAAAAAAAGATAGAATATGAAGTTTTGCTAATTTCGTAAATACTTTGTAACTTTTGTCATTTTGAACGATTATCCTTTCTAAAATGTTGAAATTGACACTAAGTTGAAAATAAAAGAAAATTAAAGACAATTTGATAATACAATAGCCAACAAACCTATTTTAGATTAGATAGATGCATTAAAGAAACCTAAAAAGCTATTATTAATAAGAAATCCCTTAATTTGCTTGTGAATATAGAAATTAAAGGATCTCCATCCCTTAAAAAAACAAAAATTATTGTTGTGATTTTCTTCAAACTTTGAGACTACATTCCTACCCAAAAGAGCCTATCATGGTTTAGTTAAAAAGTAGAAAGGACCATCCCACTAAACTATATAAATATATATATATATATATATTTGAAAATTATTGTAATAAATGTTGGGGTGGAGATTTGAACTCGAAACCTCCTATCCGCTGGTACATACAGGTGCCAATTAAACTAAGTTTTTGTTGTAATACTATAAAATATTTTACTTTCTATATTATTGTATGCCTGATTAATTTGTTTATTATTTATAATTTACGTTGATTTTAAATCTAAAAATAAATCAAAATATTTATTAAAATATTAGTATTTTAAAACAAAATTATCTTATTTTAAAAATAATTAGTAGTAGTTAATATAAGATAATTATTGTTTTTCCTACCCATAAAAAAAAATTTATAAATATTTTTCCATCACTGATTAAGAAAACAAAACTCTCTACCTTATAAACTAAAGTTGTATTATTAATTAAACTTTTGAGAGTAAAATACTTTTTAAAACACAACGATGGAAGACACATATATCAAATTGTCCCAAAAAAAAACATGTATATAAAAAGAAAAGTACTGTAAATGACAAGTAGAAAAGTATTTATAAAATAAAATTATATTAATAATAGATATCAATATTTTATAAATTTCTTTCAATATTACTATTTATTAGTATCGATATATTTAAAATTTTGTTATATTTTATAAATATATTTTATTTTATTTTACCAAATTTGGATATACTCGTATCAAATTCCGTTTTCTAAATGAAACCACAAATTTGTAATGAGTCGCAATTTCTTAAAACTAAATAAATAAAGGTTAAAATCTTATTTTGGTTTATAAACTTTGTATCTTGTTCTTTTTTGTTTCTTCTCTTTTTGTCTTTAAACTTTTAAACGCGTTTGTTTTGTTACCAAACTTTTGAAAAAAGCTAGCTTACTTTGGTCTCGGCCATTAAAATTTCGATTGGCTTCAATTTGAATTATTAGACTCTATTTTTTTATCATATTAATTAAATTAATAAATAACAAAAAAATTATTAATTTATTTCATGAATCTTTAGTATCAACACAAAACATAATTCAAATTAAAACTAATTGTTTCTTCTAAAACTTAAATCTCGCATCCCCTCCCTAACTTCTTACTCTCTATTTTTTAAAATTGAAATCTTGAAACAAATAAAAATGACATTGAGTAGATTAAAAGTTAAAATATAACTCCACATATAAATGCATAAAATAAATTAAAAAAAAAGTAATTATAACACACGTATAAAATAAACTCTACAAAATGATAGATTATTTCCACAATGAATCACAAAACAAAAAAAAAAAAAAAAAAGAAAAAAAGAATTAAAAGGAAGAGAAGATTAAAAACATTAGTTAATTACAAAATATCCGAAACTTGAGACACTAAAAAATTTGTATGTATATGAATTACATTTCGCATATGAGTTGAGAAAATGAAATAGAATGACAATGCACCAAAATGATGACGACCAAGATTTTGAAATCAATGTGACTTTTTGAGTTTTTTTTTTTAAATATCAATTTATCATCTAGCATTTAATTAAAAATTAAAATTCTAAATTATTAAAATCTATTATCTTATTTGGCAGGTTGGTGACTCAAATATAAAAGTTATTAGAGAATTAAGTTAACTTTTAGGATCAAAATATACACTTTTTAAGAGTCCAAAGACGGAGAGAAATGTTTTTTTTTTTTAAATAACCAAAATAATAGAAATTTTACATACCATAAAAACCAAAATATGATTTAAACCTAAAATAAATAAAAAATAACGCCAATAATCAATGCAGTAAAGACGGTGAAGAGGACCCAATTAATATCCTACGAAAAAGATTTTAGTAATAATGAACAAACCCCGCATTTCATTTCCCCTTGAAAGTTTCAAACATCCAATTAATAATTCCTACTTCCTATTATTTCTCCATTGAATTAGATTGGTATATTTTCTTCTTGGGAAAAAAACTAAAATGGTGTTCAATGATTGTATTCTTTGATTTGAAAAAATCAGAGGATTATTCACATTTTCCAAATATTTATTAAAATAACGCAGTTCTAAAACTCTTTTGTAACAGTGTTGTTTTGATTTTATCACTATGTATTTTTTAGTTTGATTTTCTCTCTATGTTGAATACTCGATCCAAATAAGATTTTTTTTAAAAAAATTTAATAACAATTATTATTCTTAAAAACTTTCTAACTTATTAAAAAGATTTAATACGTATTTTCGCACCAACCCACTTTCTTTTTTTTCTTCTTAATTTAAAGCTTATTTCCTTTCTTTTTATTTTTTTTCTGAAAACAATTTGCAGGAAAAATCTAAAATTTAATACTTCTTTACCATTTTTTCTAAAAAAGAATCTACCTTCGTTTATATATATTTTTTTCGTTTGTATTTTTTAATAATTAAAAAATTTATCATTCATTTGGTGATCATCCTGAATTTTATGAAGTGTTTTAGATGCCCTTCTAAAAAAAACAAATTAATATAGCATTTTGAAAAACTATTTATCAAACTTATGCTCTTTCAAAACTATTTATTGAAACAACAATGTAGTTTCTGTTCTCTTTCTATTTTTTTTTTCAATTTGTTTCCCTCTTATAATTTAAATATTTTAATAAAATGTGAATTAGTTGGAACGTGAAAAAGAGGTTCTAATGAATTAGTTAAAATGTGGAGAGTGAATGTTAAAATGTGTTGAATTAAAAAAAGTGTAAAATATGTTAAATTAAGAATTTGAATTAAAATATGTCGTGATCATCATTGAATTATTTTAACTAATTTTATTTTAATTATTTTAAAAAAAATCATGGGAAATTTTTAAAAATAGTAGATTTTATAAAATATTTATAACCTATAGCAAATTCTATCCTGATAGTTAATGATATGCTATAGTGATAAAAGACTATCAGTGATAGAATCTAAAATTTTGCTATAATTTGTAAATATTTTAATTTACTTCGCTATTTGTATTTTTACAAATGTCTCTTTAATTATTTTTCACATTTTAACTATTTCTTATATTTTTAATTTAATATTAATTTATTTTTCTTCCTCTAACGGAAAAAAACCTTCCGATCATGTTGCACTTTCTTATTTTAATATTCAATTTATTTTCAAAATGATGCTTTTTTTTTTTCCAATTATTTAGTTTATTTTTATGTTGATTTTTCAATTTATTTTTATGTTTGTTACTTGACAAGATAGATTTATAACGATAAATAATTAATCGAAATTTTATTATTTGAGTGTGCAATATTCTCCTGACTTCTTATCAAATGTCTATTTTCTCAGTGTTGACTCTACTATTTCATATGGTGCATAATTTTTAATAACAAAACATTTGACCATATGTTATAGCATTTCTTTGTGTCTTCACAAATCATTCCTTAATTATATTATACAATTTTGTGTTGTGAGTCACCATTTTTGGATCGTGTTCCCAAGCGCTATCTACTTCATTCATGTCCAACTCAGTAAAAGTATTTGAGGAAAATTCATGTTCATGACCATTGAGGTCCATCTCTTTAAATTCATCAACAGTCCCTGTTCTAAAATCTCTATATTCATTGTTAGCTAGCATTTCTTCATCATCGCATATTGGTTGTCAATATGATTTTGGATCAGCATCAAGGAAACACTCAATTGAGAATTATTTTAAAAGAGTTTTGTTCAAGTGAAATCATGCATTAGTGGATGCAAAGCCTAGCTATTTTAACGTGCTAAACATGCTCAAAAAGGTTAATAAACTTTCAATTAATTTTATTTTCCACCTACTTTAGTTCAAGATAAGGATTTCTCCTAGTACTCAAGGCCCTAGAATAAACCATCCAGATAAATAGAATTTGCTAGATTTAGAGATCACTTGTTTTAGTCAGAAAAATGAAAGTTTCCCATAGGAGTCCATACCACAGTAATACCAAACAACTCTTACTGTTCACAGGGGAGATTACAAGTACTATTTGTTCTGGGTACAAGAATGGTTAGAAGATACACTCTCCACTAGCAGTAAATAAAAATTGGCTAACCACTAAATCAACATTAGTTGCAGCCAATATTGCACCTAATCTCATGTTCTCCTTTGTTATATGTAAACAAACAAACAAAAAAAAAAGTTAAAAAATCAATTAAAAACTATCACGTGATACATATAAAAAGATTGAGTTGAGGCTCAATAACAAAAATAACATGATTGAAGTAAATGAATAAGACATTATTTGAACTGCAGGATTGAAGCTGATATATATATTGATATGTGGTGGGTAGAGAAGCATACACTTGGAGGAGGTGTCACTCAAATTATGTTAGAAGTAAATGATGTTTAAATTTGGGCCAATGTGAATATGGGTCACTATTGTTTGGCCTTCAATTTTCTTGACAAAGACAAAATAAGCCTCAAGTCTTGTTGCAATCGTAATGACATCTTTCTTGTCCCCACAAGTCCAATTAAAGTTACCCACAACTTCAAAATTTTCAAGAACCAATATTTAATCTATTATTTTGAGATAATGCAAAATAACCTAGAATCACCAATTAAGTGTATTTGTATGTCATTCAATTTTATAAGGATATTAAATAAATATTTATTTTCGGGATTGATCTCATTTAACCAACATCTCCTAGATCTATGCTTTCAATTTATACCAGATTTTAAATTTTGTAGACTTCAAATCAAATGATTAACAAATTATTTTTATTACTATATATAATAATAATAGCTATTTAATTCATACTCTTTTTGTCATCCATCCATAAAATGATTGATAATATAATTTATTCATGGTACGTTTTATAAGATTTGATTAATTCTTAGTAACATTTTATTCTATCATACAAATACAAAATTTTTCATATAATGATTGATAATATATTTTATTCATTATACTTGTCTTAAAGTTTGGTTAATTCTTAGTAACATTTTATTATATCAAACAAATACACAATTTTTCATATTTATCCTTCATTGTTTTCAGATTATACATACAATAATAAAATTTTATTCTGTCATTTGATTTTAAAAGTTTAGTTGAAAGATGTCCAAAATTTGAATTTAGAACTGTGTATCATTCCCTAAAATTCTGCAATTTGATATAATAACAACTTCATATTAACGTTGTATTCTCCCTATAATCATGCACGTAACAATTATTCCATAAACGATTCATTTAACATAATAATAAATTGGCATTATTTAAGGAAAATCAATTAATTATAACGATATGTATGGATGATAAAGATTTTCTTAAACTAATGATACCGACGTTAAATAGGGGAATAAAATCCTTTTATGGAAGAATTGTTAAATGAGGTATATTTTCCATAAATATTATTTAAAAGTTGGTTTTAAAGTTTGATTTAAAATCACCAAAATACTAAAAATTTAATTTTAAATGTCAAGATCCCATAAAATTTGCGATAATAGTGCGATTTTTATCTAAAAAATTATTTAATTGTATTAATAATTTTTATATGACATTTTTATTTTGAATTACACTAATATTCGATTTTAGTTTCACTACTAGGAATACTTTAGTGTTTGCATTCTATATATATATATAAACTGTTTTTTATATCTAAATATATCATATAATTAAATAATAAAAAATAATAAATTTTTATTCAAACTATACTTCTCTTTCGAACCTTCCAAAATTACAGAGGCCACAACAATGATCATATTAAATTTTTTTTTTTAAAAAAGCATCAAAATGGTTTCAAATGATTTTCTGTAGGGTTTCAAATAAAAAAAAGGTGTCCGAATGAAAGAGGAACAGAAGAAAGTAAGCAGACGTAGTCCAAATGAAAAAAAAATATCACTTGCAGAGATTTTAAGAAGATGAAAAAAAAATGTCTGAATGAAAGAGGAAGAGATTTGAAATGCCTAGAAGTGATATGTGAGAAGAAAAGTTTCAAATGGTTTTCTTTAGGGTTAATGAAAGAAGGAAGTGAGCAGCCAAAGTCCAAGAAAAAAAATAATCACTTTTTGGAATTTTAAATTTTGCAGGAGGTGGAGCTTTTCATTAATGGCAAGTTTTGAGAAAATTTTTATGTAGCATATGTTATTCAATTACATTGTATTTAAGGTTTAGGTGAACAATTGTATTTTTTTGATTGAATAGGGACACTTAAGAGATTGTTTCATTTATTTATTTTTTTATTTTTTATATTTTGCTATTCTAACCATTTAAAATTACTTTTTTGTTATTTTTTCTACAATAAAATTTAGACGTTTTTGCCAACTAAAAGTTAAAACTTCCATCACCACTTTAACATTCCTCGACATACAACATGGGTGTTAATTAAATTAAATTAAAACCTAGTCTAATTAAATAATCAATTAATTATAATAAAAATTAATTAATTAAATTAAATTAAATATTATCTTTTTAATTAAACTTACATTTGTCCACATCTTTCGAACCATTTTCAAATTAATTTTAACCTTTATTGCTAATTGTGAATTTAATTCGCTTTAATTTATTATTCAAATATATTATTATCACTTGCTGTATAGTTTAAACTTTGAATTCTCTATTTTGAATCTCATTCAAATTTAACTTTATATTATATTATAATGTATATATACGTTATGTTAATTATATCTTATACAATTAATGTATATTCATCCTTATTCCAACTTTTCAAATTCAAGCAAATGGACCCAATAAATCTACAATTATAAACTTCAATGATCCAACATTAATATTAATTAATCGAACTCTTTTATTAAATTAATAAAAATTTGTTAACTAAGGAGCACTATACTAGAAACTCATAACTGCATTCTTATTGAACAGTAGAATATTAATTATATGTTCACTAATATAACCATTACGAATAAGTCGATTCTTCACGTGTGTTCGTATATTACAACTGGGTCAAATTATCAGTTTACCCTTGTAATTCTTTCTTACATCTTAACTACCACTCATCCTCTAATGAACAATCTTTTTATAGTCAAACCATAGTCTTAATTCCCCTCATACGAATGAGAGGGAGGGACTCCATTGTTCAAGATTTGAAGTCAGTACTTAAGAGAACAACTTATCTATTTTTCTTAATGTCGCTACGGGTTTGCGACGTGGAGCAACCGACCTAGTTCCCAAGAGGGAAGAAAATGAAGTCACCATCATTCTAGATTTAGAGAGCTTGAATGGGTACACAAATGTGTCCTAAAATGATCTATAAACAAATATAAAGGGGTTCAAGAGTCTTTTGTGTGTAGAAAATATATTAACACATCTATGACACTTGTTCAAAGAACAAAGTTCATTTTTCTTGAATTCATTGAAAATGATCTTGAAGAAAAATGTGAGTTTTATGTTCATTTTTAAATTACCCATATTTCATTTTATTTTATTTTCAAGAAAGTATATTATTTACAAGAAATATTCCAAAATTTGGATTTATGCCTCAAGAATCTCAAATAACCACTCTCCGAAGGGTACCCATGTTTTAGAACGGGTGAAAAGATAATAGACAAACGTAGATGTATTGATATCCCATACGGGCCTACTATTTGGTCAGATGCGAGGGGGATAGGGGAATGATGAGGTGAGGAATAATGTTTTAAACAAAATCGTGTTTAAAGTGTTGATCTGTTGAGGCATTAAGAGGCAAGACTTTGTGATATTTTTGAAGTATTTCATTTTTGACAATGTCGTTCATTACAAGAAATATCAGTTGCGATAGCATAAAAAAACGCTATCGTTGATTTTCAATAGCACTTCTGAAACGTTGTCGTAGTCGATGTTATTGAAAGTCCATGACTTTTCATAGCGTTTATCCCACACTATGCAAAACGCTATCATCATGTTCCCATTGGTAGCACATATATGAAGCTATTAATGCTTTTTATAACGTGAATGTAACAACCCAACTTTTCTAACTAAGTCGAAGTCATTAATTTCAATAAAAGACCTTGATTTACACACACACACAAAAAATACTAAATTCATTTGAAATCATACTCTCAAAGAAAACAAATTCAAGTTCGGGCCCTATTCAAATAACTAAAAAGTTTAAAGTAAAGTTTACAGGAACATCGGTTCATGAACTCAGTTTAACCACAAAATTTTCAAACAGTCTCAAGTGCTAAAAGAAACAGGAAAACAAAACAATAAGCGGAAGCAATTCAAGACATACCCTATGACAAATCACGCCTCCTTCTTGTCCCTCGTTGGTCTGCCTCCCTTGTTACCTTTGCCTGAAAAAGTTAAACATAAAAGGGTGAGTATAAACATACTTAGTAAGAGACCC
>JBBPDI010000023.1:25559520-25586396 GCA_037974545.1 Cucumis variabilis | reverse complement strand
TCTTGGCCTGTCAAACAACCATAACCGAGTATTAGAAACCTAAATATTATGATCTTCACATATTATGCTTGACATAGATCATTAAGGATATTGCTAAAGAAGTCCATCCTTAAAAATAAAATCCATACTCAACATTTTACTCATAATTTTCCAGATTCACAGTACTCAATTCAAATGATCATAACTCTTTCAATACTTAACCAAATTTAGATTTCTTTATATCAAAATCTTCATAACTCCTTGTGTTCTTCAACCAAAACTTCTTGAACTTCTTTTTCTTCCTCTCTCAGTCTTCTATCCTTGAAGTCTCTCTGAAATTTTGGTGCAGAAATGGTGAAGAAAATGTTAAAGGAAGAAATGAAACGAATTTGGAGGTGAATGGGTTATAACATGACAAAATCCACCTCTTTTCTCCTTTCTCCTTTCTTTTCTTTTGTCTTTACTTTACTTAATAATTACCAATAATATATTATATATTTACATATACATATTTACTTAATTTCTCTTTTCCTTTTATTCCTTTCACATAAAAAGAATAAATTAAATTATAATAGGCTAATAAAATATCGGGTTTACATTGAAGTTGATGGAATTGCCCGCAGTGATTACGTAAAGATCTCCTACTCGTGCTTGCTACATATTTAGATCTTTCTGGTTGACAAAATTTTTTGTCCAAATTTTGAGTAGGTACTTCTTGTGCCCCCCGTAGAACGATTCTTGAAAATTTTCTTTCTTGATATTCCAGAAATGAAATGATCTCCTCTGTTATTTCTTGGAGGAAATATCTTGCCTTTGCTCCTCCTCCGATTCTTCCTCCTCCAGGCTTTGTTCAACTTGTAAGGCTGTACTAATCAAGTGTGAAAAGTCTGCTCTTGCTGCTACTGCTGTTATCGAGTTATGAATCTTTCTTCTTCAGTTTGTATCATCGAACCGGCATACTTTAACAATTCAATAAATATTCTTTCATATTCTACTACTGACTTGGAACCTTGAACCAACTTCATAAATTTCTCTCATTTCTTCTCATGATAAGTCTTAGGATAATATTTTTCTTAAAAAAGATACCTAAAGGTTTTTCAGTCCAAACATCTGTATCACCTCGATGAGCTTCGATGGATTTCCACCAATCCTCAGCTTCTTTTTGTAGCAGAAATGAAGCCAATTGAACTTGCCTCTCCTTAGGGCAACCCATAACCTTGAAACACTTCTTCACCAAATTCAGTTATACCTCAGCATCTGCAAGGTCCATGGAACCTTTGAGCACCAATGCTTCTAAAGCCTTTAACCATTCTATTTTACACTTCTTTGAATCTTTGGATGCAGATCCTACTGATTGAGCTATCTTTCTAACATTCTTTATTCTCTCTCTGTCTGTCCTTGTAGGGCACTTCACTCCCCTTCCAACTGTTCCTGGCTAGAGTCTCATGTCCTTTCCTTTCCCTGCCATTTATGTCTATCAGTTGTGCGAACCATGACTCCCTATAACATATCAACTTATTAGATATGCTATAGATAACTTCTAACTTAAACACACGAGATTTAACTTTTACTTTTCTCTAGAACTCATTTGATTTTGACTCGATCCTCTTCCTTATCGAAGGAACCAGACTTATACTAATATCTAATTTACATCAGATCATTTTAACTTAATTAAAACACTTAGTTCTCCGTTTCAAAGGAAATAACTTGTTTTGATACCAAGTTGTCACACCCCACCCATAGCACCTGCTTGCTTAGCCCGAGATATGACATAAAGCCAACCGATATTGCTTCTTTTCAGAACAACACCAGTTGACCCTAATTACTTATCTTTTATAATGCTTATAAACTTAAGTAAATTAGGACTTATGCAACGAAAAATAAGAGAAACAAACTTTAACAAACTTCTTAACAAGTAGTCGAAGCTAGTTGCCATTGAATACAAATTATACTTAAAAACCCAACAAAAATTAAACAACTGCACTTAACCCTATGCAAAACCATGTAATGATAAGGTTTAAACTAAAACTGACCCTTAGTAACTAAACGAATGACAACTTTTGCACAACAGACTTGAGGACAACGATCAGGTCCTCGAATCACGACCTCTACCAGTAAAGTGGAAAAAACATTTGGAAAGGGTGAGCTAAAATAGCCCAGTGAGTGATGGTTTTATCCAAATATTTTTTCAAAACAATTTAGTTTAAAGCTTTGTCTTTTAATAAAGTAAATATACTTGCTATACCATATGAATCACAAGGTGGACCCTCTGACAACCCTACTCTTTTTCACAAGGTGAACCCTCTAACCGCCCTCATCTTGTTATAGCTATTTGAGGTGGGTAGACTACATATCATTATCCCGAGAGATGGAATACAATTTGTAGAACCCTCATCTCATTAATCTATCCCACTGATAGCATACAAAAGTATCTACTGAATACCTTGTCTCATTAATCTGTCCCAATGATAGCAGGCCATATCCTCTAAAGGGTTGCTATATATATACATTGTATGGTATAGTCTAAAATATTTAAAATCATTATGTACTTAAATACTTATCAAACATTTCAAATCTCATGCTTTGGAAGCATTTCGCTAAATCCATAAACTTAAGTAATTCATATATCAAAGCATGCTTAAAACATTTGATAGAGAATTGGATTCAGAAATCAACTTCCAATTAATTTTATCACTCTCAGATAGTAGTTTAGACGTTTGGTCTATATATTTGTTCGATCTCCTCTTGACCTGAAATAATGGGAAATAAATCCATTTAATTCTCTTTTAATCATAAAAATATCAGAATTCTACTTATAATTTTTCAAAATAACAAAAACAACCCAAAAACACCTAAATGGCATGGCTAGCGTCCATGGATGGGCGACAGAGCATTGGTCACATATGCTAGGTTGCTCGTGCTGGACATGCTCGCATGCTAACCTCATGCACAGGCATGTTGCATGCCTTACCTTGTCGCCTGTCTAGAGTCTTGTGAAACCTACTTGCATGTCTTCTTGTGGCATGTGCGTCTTACACATAAGTCATGTGTCAAACGCCACCATCCTTGCATAATTACCTTTTAGAGCCCAAAACACACACTCAATATGCCATGCTAACCTGTTAGGCTTAGCCACTAACCTCTACTGCTAGAATTCATTTTCGGCCAGAATCTTACTTCAACTTAGAGCTTAATATTTGAAAATCCATAACTCAAATAAATATATTTTCTTTTACAAAATTATTGCAAATTGTATTAATATTATTACGTCAAAGTTTCAACTTTAAATTCCAATGGATGAACTCTACAACCTCTTAGACGTTTCCCTTGCTCAGAATCACTCAAATTCTCACCTTTCTAACTTTCTTCAACTCAAACTCACACCTTTCTTACTCAAATTAATCCAGCAGTTATACTATATAGAATAGACTTAAAATGGAAACTGTAGAGAGTAATTTCACTCAAAACACACGAGTGGGTTGTGAGAAATTTAATACTGAAGTTGACATATTTATTAAGTCCCTTGCATGTGATTAATGTGACACATAATCCTTGATTTGACTTACCTCTTCACCTATTAAATACACCTAAACACCTCTTTCATGTCGTACTTGGCCACAAAATGCATGTTAAAATGGTTAGGACACCTAGCCTAACTCTAAACTGCTTGACCTAGTCATGCCTCGTTGATGTCCAACTGACAAGGCTAACCTCCAAGTCATCTCGCATAGTCTTGCCTTGGCCACCCAGCATGACAACCTCTCAATCGCCTAGCCCTTGCCCACATGCTAACCTCTAAATATATAGCCACTCCTTCCACACGTAGCCTTGTCTTCTCGCCAAGCTTAATGCCTTACTAATGTAAACCCGATATTTTCTTGGTTTTATTTTTATTTTTATTTTTTTTGTTTTGTGAAAGAAATAAAAGAAAAATAAAAATTAAGCACATATATATAAAAATATATATATTATATATTTAATGGTTTTTATTAAATAAAATAGATAAAAGAAAAGAAAAGGGGAAGTGGATTTGTGCTTTGCTTATAAAATAAGCCTCCCACCGTCAATCTTCTTTCAATTCCTTTCTTCACCATTTTCTTCACAATTTCTGCACCAAATTTTAGAGGGACTTCAAGGGAAGAAGGCTGAGCAAGGAAGAAGAATAAATTCAAGAAGTGTTTGTTGAAAAAGACAAGGAGTTTGCAAGACCAACTTCTCTATAGTTCACTGAGCACATCTTTGGTTTTTTATTAATTTTGAGCTACACAAATAGAATTAAGAGGTGAAGTTTAAATTTATTGAAAGCTAATTCATTTTCAAACAAATGTTGTAAAAGAACCTCGATTAAATTCTAATGTTCATTGGGTGAATTTTGATAAAGAAAACAGTGCAGGTGGTTTTCATGCAAAATCAGGAGGTCACTGGTTTTTTTTGTATATCAGGGTGTACCGATAGAGTTAGGATCTCTATTTGGTATGGTTGGAAACATTATTCAATTTATTACAACTTTTATGAAGAAATTGTGAACAAAAAACGACTAAAAGTAAGTTAAATTGTAGAGACAAGTTAAAGAGGTCGTGGTACAAGAGATTGTTGGCGTGGTTTAGTTTCGAGGGATACCTGAGATCATACACAGGGAATCGGATTTACATTTCTTAAGGTAAGCTTTAGAGGACCTCAAAATGAAGATTTTGGCATAAAGAAATCTTATTTTGGTTAAGTAATGGAAGAGTTATGATTATTTGAATTTTGTGCTACGACTGTGAAAAATTCTGAGAAATGTGTAGAGTGTGGATTATTCTGAGAATTTCGCATTATCTTTAGTGAGCTAATGTTGGGACAAATATTGATCCATTTAAATACAGCCTATTCTCAATCTTTATCATGCATATTTTCACTATTTTTATATTTTTATACAGAATATGAAAATAGACTTCAATACGAACCCAACGACACAAAAAACACTTAAATCGAAGTTCAAACGAAGGAGAACGGGCAAATTAGATATAGGGGGCATTTTTGTAAATATTGAAGAAGATTGATACCTGTCAACCCCTCACTCGTGCACACTTAGCCTCGAAGTCACAAGTTCGAATCTTCCTTCACACAGAGTATTAACCATCTATTTTTCTTCAATTCGAGTTTTTAGTAATCGACGGCTCTTCATGCGCCACGTGGCACGATCTCAATGCGTGCCTCTTCGCCACGCGAGTTCAAATCCCAGCCAACGCAGTTTATTTCTTTTCCCAATTTTTTTGTCCCATTTTTGTAAATAATGTCCAAACTTTCAAACTTTCTCCAATTTTCATCTTTTCTTTTTTGGATATGGGCTTAGGAATATAATTTTGGCCCATTTCCTCTATTCCTCCCTATAAATACCCCAATTAACCCCTAATTTCACATTCAATTCCAATCCAATTCACTATTCTTTCCAAAATTACTCTCAATTTCTCCCAAATTCCAATTTCTCTACCCTCACTCTATATTTTTTTATCTTCAACAATTTTTCCAGAATTATTGAAGATGGAAGGCTAATCTCTTGAGGTAATTTGGGCTTAGGTAATTCCAATTTTTTAGAATTTGATTAATTTTATTTTTCATTACAATTAGGGTTTGATTAGTCTTTGATTTTCATGTAATTTTTGTTAGAATCGTAAATAAAATAGCATCAAGAGTTGTTTCCAATGCTTTTCTTTTCCTTTTGTTACTAATCTCAATCTTTTCAAGCATTACATTCAAGCAAACATCTATCCTACACTCTTTTGGGTTCGACACTCATGCTTGCACCTATCTACGGTAAAATCAAGGGTAAACTACAAATAATCTTTTGTTAAGGCGGTTTAGGTGAGTACCCTTTACAACCACTTTAATTTTCGAACATACATGTGTTGATAACGACCTTACCTATATACTTTGCATAATCCTTTATTTTTTTCATATCAATCCCGACCTTGTCAGCCATGTCAAGTATAACATTTGAAGATCATAATATTTAGGTTTCTAATACTCAGTTCTGGTTGTTTGAAAGGCCAAGAGAAAATAGGTCGGATTTACACATCGGGAAACTAGTCTTAAACTGTGAGTGACCAAAATCAATTTTGGAAAATATTTTTTTCTCCTAATTATTAATTATGATTGACTGATCTACACTTTTATTTACAAGCTTTGAAAATCATTTGAATTCCATGATTTTTTTTTGTATGAGTTTCGAGACTGAATTTCTTTTATGAAAATTTATGGTAGCACATGATTATCGAATGTTTGGAAAGTATTTAAACCACTGTATTTCAAATAAAGCATGAGTTACCAAGTTTGTTTTAAAAGCAAAAGCTTTTCATGAACAATCTAAGTAAGCTTGAGCTTTACGAAAGATAAAGATAACAAGCATGTTTTAATATCTTCGTATGATTTTTCTGATGTTTCTATTAACTACATGACTGAGGTGTTGAGCTCGAGGATATACGGTACCGTGTGCACACAAGTTAGATTCTGTTTTTAACCTTGAGTGTACTCCGTAACAACGATGTTGTCGTGAGTGCTGGGTGGGCCCCACTATGACAAAGCCGATGGGAGTGTTGGGCGAGCCCCACTACATCGTAGAGCTTGTAAATGTTGTTGTACTGGGTGTGCCCTACACAACATAGATTTGTCATGTTAGTTAAACTATTTTGATATACTTGATATGCCTTGCTAGATTTCAATGACGTATATATTGAGTATTTGAGGAAGCTATTCTTACTATTATATGTTCATGTTTACAACTTGTATAAACAGATTTATATGTGTAAGCTTTCTTGTGCTCTTACCTTTAACTTTCTAGTTTTAAAATGAGTCACTCACTGAGCTTTATAGCTTACCCTTCCAAAATGTTTTACCCATTTTTCAGGTAGAGATCGAGTTCCAGGTGTCTGATAAATTGTCTTAGTCTACTGAAGCTCCGATATCGATTGCGAGTACGTGGTTAGAGTTGTGCATAGAGTCTATTGTGTTATGATATATATATCTTAGTATGATATAGATACTCTACAGTTTGTGTCAGCTTTAGGAGCTGCAGTCGTATAAACTTTTGTTGGTTATATTTTAGTTAAAGTGTCTCCAAGTTTACGTGTGGAATCAGTATTTTCTGGGCTACACTTTATGTATGTATGTGATTAGTGTAGGATCCGTCGTGTTATATTGCATGTACAATAGTTTATATATTAGATTAGCAAGTTTGTCATGATTAAAGATTTCAGTAGAGTCGACAGATACAAGTAGAGAAAAGTGTTGTCGATAAGCTTCATGGCGTCTTTCGGTCTAAGCTAGCAGGTAGTCCAGGAAGGGGTGTGACAACTTGGTATCAGAGCAGTTCCAACTTAGTTTCTCTTTAGCTTTTAAACCACAACCACTTAATCTTCCCTACATTTATCCATTATAACACACTTATTATAACACTTCTCAAGTCCACTTCTCCTTGTGTTAACATCACTTAAAATAAAAATCCTTTCAAACTCTTAAGAAGATCTAAGTTCCTTAGGGTTCGAGGTTTACATGAGGTCTAATATCATATAGGGTACCAAAGATCATCTCATCACTTGATTTTAGTTCATATTAAATCCAACTAATTTATAAAGCACATGCATTTTAAGGATTGGAAATCATAAGGGAAATTATGCATCTCAGGGTTTCAATAGAAATACATTTAAGGATTTAAATACATTAGAAATTCATTTTATTTTTAAAACATTTTTAAGAAGAACCACTAATAATCAGCTGGGTTCTTTGCCTAATTCCTTAGTCAAGAACTTTCTTGTACTTCCTTATTGGATTCAAGCTCGTCATGAATCTGTCAATTCTTTCTTAAGTAAGCTTATGGTAAAAGTAGCTTAAAAAATGACTGGACTTCATCTATTTATAAGTCTCTTCGGTGAGACTTCCTATGCCAAAATGATTACTTCTTATTAGGAGTGAGACTCAACCAATACAAGAATGCCACATGTCACTGTCTCTTCCTTATCATGAATTTTGATTGGATGGCAAGATCACATCAATCGCTAGCTTTATTATGCAAGGGTTATAAACTCCGAACCATAAGGAACTTAGATCTTTTTAAGAGCTTTAAAGGTTTTGATTTTAAGTGATGTTAACACAAGGAATTGATAGTTTTATGTTTCATGGTAAGTGGAAAAAGGGAAGGCTAAGTTGATAAGATTTAAGAGTTAAATAGGTTAGATTGAAAGAGAAAGAGAATAATTGACTGAGTATGAAAGTTTGTCGTTTTGGTTGAGGGATAGGCGAGAATGATAGTTTGAAGGGTTATTTGAGTGTTTTGTTTAGGCAAGAAAGCTTGGTAGGTTAGTGGCGAGAAGAAAGCTTGGTGTAGAGGCATGTGTATGGAGGTTTGCGACAAGGCTAAGAGAGGTAGTTGGCATTTGATCTTGGCATTTTGGACTTGTCTTTGGACATTAGTCATTTTGGTTAGGTGAGAAGATGAAGAGGTGGACTCGATCAAGTGGATTCTAGGAATCCTTACATGTTTAACTTAAATTTCAACCGAAGGAGGTGTCAATAAAAATTCATGCTGGCTTTAGTATAAATAGGTCACTTTGGATGATCATTTCTCACAATCCACTCGTGTGTTTTGGTTGAAATTAGTTTTAGAAAATCATAAATTAAGTCTATTTTATATATTTGGGCTGTTGGTTTAATTTGAAAGAGGAAATGTTCAGTTTAAGTTGAAAGAATAGAGAAAGGCCATTCTCGAAAGATTCTGGGCAGTACTCACTTCAAAAAGGATACAGAGTTCATCACGAGAAGTTTTTGGCTGAAATTTAAGGTAGGAAAGCTAAGTTAATTTGAAACAACTTTGTAGAAGAAAGTATTTTTATTTGAGTTATGGATTTTAAGATATGAAGCTTTAAAGTAAATGTGAGGTTTTAGCAAAACATGAATTTCTAGGCAGTATAGGTCCTTGGCCGAGTTTTAGGGGTTGCTAGGTAAGATGGACGTGCATTTTTGGTTAACAGAGGTTAGCATGGTGTTTTAAACTGGTGTTGGATGCACAACATGCGAAAGGCACACGTGACTAGCTATGCATGTGAAGGAAAGACGTACAATACACGCGCGACCAAAGAGGTACACGAGGAGGGCTACGCGAGACACTAGGCATGTGGCAAAGTGAGACGAGCAGCGTGCATGTGCTTAAGGTTAACATACGACATGCCCAACTTCATAGAAAACCTCTTGTGAGGTTAGTGCGTGGCCAAAGCCCTGTCACCCACCCTCTGCCCGCCAGCCATGCCAAATGGGTGTTTTTGGTCTGTTTTTTATATTTTGGAAAATCTTAAACAAAGTTTTGAGGTTTTATGATTGAAGGGAATTAAACGTAAATATTTTTCATTATTTCAGGTCAAGAATAGATTGGGCAAGTTTATAAGCCAAGGTTTTGAGCTACGATTTGTCAATGATAAAATAAATTTAAAGTTAATTTATGAATCTAATTATCTATAAAATGTTTTAAGCATTCTTTGATGTATGAACTACTTGAGTTTATTGATTTAGCAAAATGTTTCCAAAGCATGAAATTGGAAATGTTTATTAAGTATATTTTATGATACGTACTTAAGTAAGAATGATCATAGAATATTTTATACCATTGGTATATATATATATAACAATCTTTCAAGGGATATGGCCTGTGCATAGAGGTTCCTTTGGTGAAGGTATTCAGTAGATACCTAGTTTACTATCACTAGGACACATTTTTTAGAAGAGGGTGGTACATTTCTTGAGATAAAGATCTGTTGGTTACCTACCTCGTTATAGCTATAACAAGATGGGGTACTACTAATGTCTCAATTATGCCTCGTAGATATTATATAACAAGATCTGTTGTTATTCATATGGTATAACAAGTAAAGATAGAAAGTGTTTGCTAAAATAAAATATTTAAATGTTATGTTCATGTTTTATTTATTCAAAGATCCAAGCCTAAAGATTAAATTGTTTTAGAAAACATGTTTTGAAAACCATCACTTGTTGGGCTATTTTAGCTCACTCTTTCCAAATGTTTTCCCCATTTCTAGGTAGAGGTCGTGATCTGTGAACTTGACCGTTGTCTTCATACTAGTATGTGAAATTGTTTTTACTTTTGAAGTGTCAGTTTTAGGTTAATCCTTATCTTGTTCATAGTTTTTGTAAAGTGAAGTCAGTTAAAAATCTTATCTTTCTTTTGCTTAAGTGTGATGTCTGTAAATAAATGACGCTTAGCCTAAACTTGTTATGATATATTGTAAAGAATATGTCTAAAGTATGTCTCTTATAGTTTTTGCTGCATAAGTTTTTAAATTACTCAAGTTGTTTGACATAGTAAAGAATCAGTTTTCAGGGTCAACTGGTGTTATTCAAAAAGGGGATGACATTAGTTGACTTCATGCCACAACTAGAGTCGAGCAAGTAGATGCTCGGGGTGGGGTGTGACAAGAGTGACATCATTACTTTCAAATGAAGAAAGCTCACCTCGCCTTCTTGTCCATTGCATAATTACTTCTCATCGTGTAGCTAAAACGCAAAACACAAGTTACATTGAAATCTTTTCAATCACAATATGTCGGTTGCATAGTAGTATCCTCGTAGTCAGTTCTTTGTCCAGTGTTATCTTATCACGTAAGGTAGAATGCTATCAAGGCTTCACAAACCCATAATTATTTACATCTTTATTTAGTCAAGATTTGAGTTCTTAGCCAAATTTTAAGAAAATGTTTTTAAAATTACTTTTTAAAGTTATAGAAATTTGGTTTCATTTTTAAAAGCATAGGTAAAAAAGTAGATAATAAGCAATTGATGGATACGGTAGACATGCACATCAAAAATCAGATTAATTTTACCCTAATTGCATCTAATCCTATTAGAAATTGACATGCATTTAACCTAATTAAATTAAATTAGGGTTTTAAGAAACCATACCTTTGAATATCCCATACCACACCAATCTCCATCCGAACACGATCCAGACTACCATTAGTGTTGACCCGCTATTCCTCAGACTTAGAACAAGGTTTTGGTTGTGGGACCTAATGAGTGAAGGATTTGAGAGAAAGATATGGATGGAAATTGGAGGATTGAGTTAAGGTTAAGAGTTGGGAGAGAAATTTTTTGGTGAGTTTTGTTTTGTTTTTTGTTTTTTTAAATTTTTAAAGACAATAAACTAAAATTGCCAAAAGTCTTTAACACATTGAAAAAAAACCTTCTTCAAATAGACAAATTGCATGTAACTATTGCATGTCTAAACTCACTTCCCAACACCTCACATTCCATTAACTCTTATTGGATTGAGTATTATCACTGTGAGTTTCTACTTAGTCCACACTAATGAGTAGTGAAATTATGTAACAATGCACCATCTCTTAGTGGGCCTGGTGTCATCACCAACGAGGCTCTATATAACCTACTAAGAGTTAGAGGGATTATCCAACAAAATGTTAAAATTTTCTACTAACATTAATTAAAGGAAAATGGTCATTTCACCATTCAAGTCAAAGTCAAACTTTGACCAAAAGTCAACATTTTAACTTTTTACCAATTTTTTCTCGTTGACTAATTTTGACTTCCCAAACATGAATTTTTATTCATTTTCACAAAATTTAAATCACATTTGAATATAAATCAGGTCAAGGTTTGATTTTTCAAAGTCCAAAGTCCATTTGACGTTTAACAACTTTGACCATTTTCATCATTTTTAAGCTTCTGAATATGAATTTTTTTAAAATTTAAATCACATTTAAATATAAAACTCTATCTCTGAACCAAAAATCCACTGCCATATCACATATACTTGTCAGTTTCTATCTCCTTACCTAATTTGAACAATTCCAATTAATTCAACATAGTTTTCTAAGTTTATTCCACATATGAGCTAGCATGAGAACCTAATGGACCTATAGATCATGGACTCCAACAGTTTGAGATTAACTAACTAAACCCTTTTTAATCGAGCTCATCAACATTCGTTAACTAATAGGTCATTCCACTAAAGTTCTGTAGTTACACTTCCTTCACTATTAATATATTTGTGTCCATCTGATATAACTATGATTAGTAAGTTAATCCTTCACAGGTTGTTTATAATCTTGGTTAGGTTAAAATACCATTTTACTTTTGAGATTACATCTTGCTTCTGAAGTTCCACTGACCCAATATTGAATAATTGATTTAAGGTTCAACCTATTAATCGAATTCCTCTCAGGCCAATGAAAGGGTGAGGCTCCTTATTCAAGACCTGGATTTAGTCCTTAAGAAAATAACCTATATGCTAACCTTATAATTGGTAGGAGTGAATTCTGTTTTACACCATATGTCCTCAGCTATCTACCCAATTCTACACCTAAAATCAAAGGCTTATTGGGTCATTGTTGTTGAGTCTCCCTCACCTATGTAGATATAAGGATAATCTCATGTGAGCAGACGTTTATAGTTAGCTCAGTATTAAGATTAAGTTGGCTAGGTCATTAATAATCGAATTAGTCAGTTTGATATAGTTAATGGTATTATAACGCCAAAGTGACTATTTCATAGTTTCATTCTTATGTGTATATGATGCCTCCACTTTTATGTCTCCACATGAACGACTTAGGATAACGTCGTTTGTACTAACTACAAAGTGGGCTGGTAACTTTTCTAAATACAAGTTATTGTAGTATTTTAGATTGAATAATGAAACCAAATCACATAGTAACTGTGTCAAAACGTGTAGCTTATGTTATAAATTCATAAATACTAAAAAATACATTCTACATAAGTATCTACGTCTGTTTCACTATGTTTTTAATGTCTTAACGATGATTATGACTAAAAAAAGAGACTAGTGAATCATAGAAAAACTCACGCAAAGGCTAGCAATAAGATCTTGTATAGCAAGTACAAGTTCTAGACGAGATCCACATCAGCACATGGGAAAGGTTTACTAGAAGACAAGAATGGTAGTTGTAGTTGATGTGACTTGACAATGGCTACGTTCAGCACTGACATGTTCAGAAGGATAGGAGTTTTCTGCCAAAAGCTGCCTATGAAAAGACTCCATAAGTACCAAGCAAAATAAGTTTGAATGGGCTGAAACCTGGTGGATGGCCGACTTTGAGAAAAGTTAGTTTGTATAGACCGACCAAACCCTATAAAGGGGCAAAAATGAGTAGCACTTTCGCCGTTTATAAAAGTCTTTCTTCTTCTTCTTCTTCGGTCAGTTTGTAGGTGAAAGCTTAAGATCTGAGTAGAGAAGATGTCATTTTCCATTTCTCCTAACTTGTAACGTTCATCTTTGTACTTTCCATTTTTGTATTTCTTTGCAATGTACTTGTTTATATTATACAATAGCTCAAGGCCTCCAGTCTTTAATATATTGCATGTTTAATCTTTTCAATCCATCATGTCTTTACTATTCATCTGTCAATGTGTTAGTTCTTGTGATAAGTTATTGATAAGAAGCTTAGCATATAATACTTACCGTGAGTTAAGCTACAGTCATCACTTGGCTAGTGTAAATTATCAACTACTCGAGAGAGCAAGTAGCAAAGATATGGCTAACGCGTATAAGGATGAGTTTAGAGACAAACTCCACCTTAGCCAGATAACTTTCATCATTTGTGTCTTGAAAGGAGAACAAGTGTGAGTATTTGGCTTCGAGAGGTTGTCACCCTTAAAAGAGAAGTTCTATAAGTCTTGTAAGTAAAATCTTCTAGATATATCTTGCTTAACTAAGCCTGTTCATTTGCATCTCGAGAGCCGAGCAAGTATGGCGTTTAAGACAATAAGAGGTGCTCGCCTTAATCATAAGCTAGTTAACTTAGCTTTATCAAATCTAGGCTGTCACATGGCTTAATAACCTATTAACACAAAGACCTTCACTCTTTCTTTAATACAAGTTAGTTCACATGTTCATCCTACCTCCATCATTATGCCCCTTAGCTTTTATAGATTCTCTAGTGTAGATAAGTAGATATATTTTTAACTTACACTTCATTATACTACATAGATAGTAAAGGTATACTGCTCGAAGAAAAAGTGAATTCTAGAATTAAGCTTTGATATCAGTTCCCCGTGTTCGACACTAGATTACCCAGGAAACCTATTGTTTTACTTACACTTTGACGAGCAATAGGAAAACTTGTACTCAATAAAGAGTTAGTATTTATGAGATGATGAGATACATAGAGAGCGGTATGCCGCAATGATCATGCTCAATGACTCATCGCGTAGAATTAGATATAAACATAACACTGCACATAACAACGAGTTTACTAAATAAAATCTCCAAGCAAGTTTGGCCACATTTATAGTGTCTATAGAATAAGGCGTCCAATCTTATTTATATACTATAGACTGTTTAGACTATATAGCCTCATGACCTTAGTTTATTAAATTCAAGATGATAGTATTTAATTCACAAATAATTTGTAACGATCCAACTCTTTATACTAAGTTGAGGTCATTACCTTAAAGATAAATAACAACACATAATGGAATTTTATTGTATTATGCATTTTAACTCCATCAACACATAATGGAAAATACATGCAAGCTCTCTTTAATATATTTTTGAAGGTCTAGTAATAGAATCTCTTACTTGAGATCAGCTAAAAATATTCCTTTGTTGACAATAAAAATTCTCCAATGAATTCAATCCTAAAAGTGAGGTTGAAACCAATTCAACCTTGATGGAAAAAATTCGTCATTTAAATCTTCAAATTTGCCAAAGAGACTTTCCAAAGGTATGCAGCAGAGGTTTATGTTAATGAAGAAGATGAATAATTTTTTTTTTCCTTTTTCCTTTTCTTTTCAATTTAAGCATTTCAATGCTATTTATAGATCCAAATAATAACATTTATCATTATTATTTCTTTTTCCTTTGAGGATATATATATATATATATATTATATTTATTCTCATTATCTTTCCTCAATAAATTCATTTAATGCACAAAATCTTATGCATTTATAACCATATAATAATAATAATAACAACACTTCTTTATTATTATTATTCTCTCACCAAAATATATAAAAATATATATTTATTCAAACCAATATTCTCTCTTAATTAAATTCATCATCTTTTCTTGTTCAATCAAATCAACCATATCTTTTCTCATTAATTAACTTATTTTCCAACAATTATATTCCATCATATAATTAACTTTACTTTTCTAACTAAATAAAATCCACATCCTCTTTTCTCAATTAAATCTTAAAAGAAATCAATTTTTATCTTCCCAAAATAATTATATTTTCCAAAAATCAAATCTTCTCACTCTTCATTAAATCTCATCAAATCTCATCAACTTTATTATTTTACAAAAAATAATTAAACTTTTACAAATAATTATATTTTTCCAAAATATAATTATTATTTTTTTCTTTCGAAACAAATATCCTCTCTCCAAATAATTGTTCTCCCACAAATAATTTATGTTTGTCTTTTATACAAAATACAATATCTTTCTCTTAAATCAGTATATTTTAACAAATATAATTATCTTTTCCTTTTTCATAATAATTATATATATATCCATATATATATATATATAATTATCAAATCTTCAAAAAAATTTCCACTCTTCAATTTAATTAAATAACATCCAAATTATTTAATAAATTTCAATTTCCATAAAACCAAATAATTTTCACAACTTTACTCAAACCTCATAACATACAATTAAAACAAATTCTCAACAAACACCACAAATTCAAATCCTCTAATTAATTAAATATTCAACCAACAAATATTTAATTAATTATAATTCCATAAAACCATCAGTTTGAAATCAAATATTTCAAATTAACGCCCAATAGTTCCAACATAATTAAATAAAATTAAGATAACTATCTCAAAAAATTATCTTCATTTTTTGGGGCGTTACATCATTCCTGAATAAGAACTTTATTGAATAGAATACGATTTTAAACTACAAACTACTAGTTTTAGGACATAAATTGTGAAACTCCAAATTTTCTAGGACCATTGGAACTTGTTAAGATTTGGCAAAGATAAGAAAAAATGTGATGAAGGAAGGAAAAGTTGAGAAAAATTGGCTAAGTGTCCAAAGGAATAAGATTTAGGTGTTTAAAGGTTAGGTGAACGACCAAAATGACACTAAATAACCTCTAAATGATAGTCATTGGGCGGCAAAATGAGCGTTGACAACATTCAAGCTAGACTGTTACAGCATGTGCTCGACAACCAAAAATCTAATAAAAAGTCTAGAGATTTTAGATGGCTTGGTAACATTGAACTTGCTAGATGAGAAGGATGATTTAGAGGTTAGCACAAGTGTTGATGGGCGACCAGGGCTATTCAAGGAAAACTTGATTGCTAGAAGGCATGTGTCTATAGAGGTTAGTAGGCAAGGAAATTGACAAGGTTAAGTGTTTAAGGATAGCATGCAAGAATGGCTATAGAGGTTAGTTAGCATCTTGACAAGGCTAGGCGTTTTGGGTAAGCTACATGGCAAACTACTGGCAATCGATTTAAAGTTAATCCAGGTGTCCTAATTAAATTTCATGCATTTTTTGTGGCCAAGGTGGAGGTGGATTAAGGAGATTAAGAGGTGATTAACCAGTTAGGAGCTGTCATTCTAAATTCATAAAGATGTTTCACTATAAATAGGAAACTTCAAACAAAGAATTCTCACAATCCACTAGTGCCTTTTCTTCAAACCACTCTTAAAGGATTAGAGTTTATGTTTAGCTCATACATTTGGGCTGCTGTCCATTTTGGAGGCAAGAAGATTGGCGTTTAGATTGAGAAAAGGTGAGGTCATTTCTAAGAAGAAACTAATTAAGAAAGACGTTTTTTAGGCTATAGAGCACATCATAAAGAATTTGGTTATGAAATTATGAGGTAAGGAAGATAGACATTTTAGAGAAACTTTGTAGAAGAAAGTTTTACCAAAATATTTATGTATTTTAAGTTATGATTTTCCAAAGTCAAGTCATGTTTCTGGATGAAAATCGGTTTCTAGGTAGTGGCAGAGTGTCAAGCATGTCTAGGCGAGATGAATGTGGCTTTATATTTAATGGAGGTTATTGGGCTAGTTTTGAGGCATACGACATGAACATGGCACAATGATAACGTGTAGACATACCTATTATTATAGAACAATGAGGTCAAAATGCATAAGAAAAAGGTTAAAATGCGTAGCTTGTATTGTAATACATAAGTATTCAGATATATATTTTACATAAGCATTATACCTGTTTTACGTGATTTACAATGTCTAAACACAAGATAATAAACAAAAGAAGGAGTTAGTGAATCGCAGAGGTGCTGGCAAGAAAACCAGGCAAAAAAACCAAGTAGTTACACGAGAAGAACCCATTTGACAAGTACAATTCTCATGGAAGGATCTATGTCATCACATGAGGTAGATAAGAAGAGTAGTTGGAAATGATGTGACGTACTGCATGCTATTTTTGGTGTGGCTGAATTAGAGGAATAGAAGTTTTCTACTCAAAAGTTGCCTATATAAAGCCGCCTCTGTCATCAAGGAACGGAGCACCTAAATGGGTGGAAGGCTCGAATAGACCATTTGAAGCTTAGAGTTCAAGCAAGAGAAGAATCATTTCTCCCCTCTCATTTTTTTCCTAACTTGTAGTAATTTTTACAGTATTCTTTCTCTCCATTTTTACACTTCATTGTATGGCCTATATTTTTTTATACATATATTTCATGTTCTCACCTTTTTCACCCACCATTTGTTAACTTTTCACTAGTCAATGTGTTATTAATAGTTACAGTGGTCACAGGTTCTTGTTAAGAAATCTAGCTTACAAGACTTATCACACTAGTTGAGCAATACTCATCAACAGGCCAGTGTCAATTGCCAACTACCCGAGAAGGCAAGTAGCAAGGATAATGCTAGTGCAAAAATGAAGAATTTGGCAACAGACTCCATCTTGACGAGATAACTTCCAACATTTATGTCTCGAAAGGTGAGTAAGTGCAGACATTAGGCCTAAGAGGTTGTCGTCCTTAAACGAGAAGTTCTATAAGTATTATAAGCAAAGTCTTCTAGAAATAGCTCACCTAATCAAGCACAATCAGTTGCATCTCAAAAGGCAAGCAAGTATGGTGTCTAAGCACTTCGAGAGAAGGTTGCCTTAATCATATGTTGATTATGCAGTTATATCACATAAAGACTCTCATATTACTTCCTCACATAATAATGCGTAGACCTTCCTTCACCTTTTTCTTGCATGCAAGCTTGTTGGCTCAATCTTCCTTCTTGCCATGATTTATTCTTTGTGCATAAGTCTCTTGGCGTTAGCGAGTATTTTCAATTTTTTTTGTATTCTTTTTATTTATTTATCATAACGCCTGAATGGTAAGTAGACTCTAAAACTAACATCTGTGAATAATTCCTTGTGTTCGATCCTAGATCATCCAGGTAAACCTACTGTTTCTCTTGCACTTGAACAAAAGTAGGAAAATTTGTATTCAACAAGGACTTATGTATCACGTGATGAAGAGGTACATAGTGATCATCCCACATGCTATAATCATGACCTATGACTCATTGCCTAGAATTAAAGCATGCAATATAAAAAGTTATGGTGAGTGCATTACATTCAATGACCTGACTTAGAGATGTATTGTAGTTGCACTATATAGATGCAAAACTATTAAGTCCAAACCAACAAGAAAGTTTTTGGGGTTGTTGCCGGTGAGTTGATTTATGGATGTTAGAGTAGAGTCTCACTTTGAGCTCAGAAAAGTCATTTGATTTTAGTGAATCACGCGATTAGCCAAAAATCTCGCAAATTAGAGGTTCAAGGTACCAAAGTAATCTATGATTACCTGAACCAACCCTAAGATCAATGTATATTTTGGCAGATGACCAAGAGAAATCTGAATGGATGTGATCAGTTGTAAATGAAAATGATAATTTCTATGAAGTCGACATGAAAAGTGTCCTCGCGTTAAGGTAATGAACCTCATATTTCATTTAGCTACGCGAGTAAGACCAAAATTGATCATTTGAAAATTACGATGAATGATTGGGAGAACAACATTGTGATGAGTGATCATCATGCAGAGAGTCATAATGATCTAAGAATTTCAGGTTCGATGCGACTAGGAAGGCTATACAGAGCAGAAACAATGATACCACAGTTATTCCTTGCCAAAGAAGATGAATGCATGAGTGCATTTGTAAAGTATAATTCTTCCAACTTCTTATGGCATCCATGTACTTATGTATATAGCTATCTATATTCATTATAATTATGTAAATACCCTTATACGTGTACATTAGTTTTGTATTTGATTATTTATATCTTTTAGTCATATAATAGGGAGCATGGGTTTCTCGAAAACTATACTAGGTGAAAAATGTTAAGGTTTTGAGCGATGAAGCCATCTTGTGGGAAGTTTTTAAGCATTTTAGTCTTCTCGTAAGGTGATGAGCAATAGGGTTGTATTTTTGTTAGGGTTTCAGAGAATTCAAAATGTTTCACCTCTTTTCAAACTCAAATTTTAAGAAAAGTAATGATTGCAAGCTGTCCTCAAAATTTGAAACATCATGTCAGGATATCATTTCTCAATTAAAATACACGATGTTAACCTTATTGGAACCAAGCCTTAACCCAAGTTAACAATCTCTTTAAAAACCCCTCCAAAACCCTAATCTCAATTTTTTTGCCGCGCTAGTACTCTCAAGCTTTCAACTCCCTTCTAGCACTATGATCATCTTTTTCGGCAAGTAAAGTAAGAGTCATTTTCTTTCCCTTTTGCATTTTGTCCCACCCTCTTCTTTCTTATTTTTAATAATGGCCGGAGATAGAGCTATTGAGAAAGCTGAGAAGAAAGATTTAGAATTAGTACCCTTTGATGATCTTGTGTTGTAGCAAGCTCAACCCAATTCATACCTCACCATGAAGCTATACCCAATTTAAGAGAAATCTTTTGAACAGAGGGCTTCAACCTTTCAACTTCCAGGATAGAGAGATAACTATGATGAAAAAAAAATGTAGAAATTATGTTAGGGTTACTCCTTGAAAAAAGAAGACAAGCTAAAGGTTAAAAGAATTACCCAAGGGGAAACAAAAAGAAGCTGAAGGAAGAAAGGAGAAATGTGAAAGAAAAGAGACTGAGAAAATAGGAGAAGAAGAAAAAGGAAAAGAAAAAGAATGGGAAGTGGAATAAATGGGCGAGGAAGAAGAAGAAGTATCTGAAGAAGAAGAATGCGAGAATGCACATTCCTCACTTATCGCTGACACAAAATTTTAAAGGTTGGCCAAAGAAGCTCAGAAGAAGAAGGAAAGTGTTAAGTCTGGGCTACAATAAATTAAAAATCAAGCCAAAGGCGTTAAGGCTTTAGCAGAAAAAAGAAAGAAAGAAAGTTGAAGAAGCGAGAAGTACTCCTCAATAAGACAAAAGAATTAGCTCTCTCTATAAAAAAAGAGCAGGGGTAAGGAGAACCCCATTAAAGAGTTCTGAGAGGAGTTTGGTAGAGAGGTGGAAAAGATGAAACCATAAGAGGATAATGTCGGTGAGGATCAATAAAAAAAGAAAAGGATGTCAAGAAGTCAAAATGCTAAAAAAACCAACAAAGAAAGCAAAAGCTCAACAAGAAGATGTGAGGCTAAAAGTGGAAGAGGGAGATGCCCTTTCAGAGGACTTAAGCAAGCAATTTATAATAGAGGGGTGAATGCGATAAGTCTTGGTGTGGTAAAATTATTTTATAATAGCAAGTTTAACACAGAGAATCATTATGCCATTGTAAAGGGAAAGAAGGTGAACTACTGACCGAAGGCTATCAATGCGTTGGTTAAGTTAAACCAAATTGTGGTAGGATAACACATCTTTAGAAAACAAATAGATTGCGACATAACAAGCAATGGAAAACATCAACTCTTCTTGCACAATCTAAAGATGGTTGTCAGTGTTTGGCTAATGTTCATAAAGAAGAAGCTTATGCCCACTAGACACGATAGTACAATTTCCTTGAAATGAATAATGCTTGTCTAATGTATCATAGAAGAAATACTTATAGACGTGGATAAGATTATTTACGAGCACATCGAAGCCTGGCTACAACATTCGTGGGGACCTAAACTCTTTCGACGTTTAATTAAGAGGCTTTGTTTGAAAGCATGCCTATAGCTTTAACAGTCACCACAAATAGCATGCATCAAGGAAGGAATGTGTAACTCTACCAACCTCAGTCGCATCTTTGCACGTCACAAAAATAAGGCCATAGCCAAAAAATTGAAAACGCGAGATGAAGTAAGAGCAAAGGCTCAATGCAACAGAAAAGACAGAAGAAAAAGAAAAAGAGGAGAAACTGAAGATAGAGAGATTTCTCTGAAGTGAAAGAGGCGAGGCGAGGAGAAGGCCTCAAGCTAAAAAAAAGAAAATCTTAAAGGCGAACGACTCTAAAAACCCTTTGCCTCTCGCTTCCATCATATCTGTCACCACCACACCAACCAGCTTACCTATCCAATCCAAAATTTTCAAAAGCAAGGCAAAAATTAGTTGTAGACCACGACCATCCACAATCAAGTCCCAAATCAGTCGTGCGGCAAGGGATGCACTTATGCTGCACTCATGACCATGCACAGATAGGTTAGTGTGCAAGGATGGGATGTGCTGCACAACTGGTACAAGGCATGCGATAAGGGCTTACTGGGTTATGACCAGAATGCACACGACATCTCATTGTGAGGTTAGCACGTGTTGCACGGCACCCCTTAGTGAGATTAACACATGACAAGGCCCCTAAGCCATGCTTGCGTGGCAAGCCTAGACACCATGCCATTGGGTGCCAGAAGGTCATTTTTGGGTTGTTTTGGACTATTTTGTTATTTTTGGAAATTTTAAGAAAAACTTTGAATATTTTCTTGACAAGGGATTAATTAATGATTTAATGTGGACTTTTCAGATCAAGAAAACTGTGAAGGAAATTCCCAACTAAAGATCAACTCAAGTATAGTAAGTGGCACATTAATTTAAAAGTTATTGTTAAAGCATGATTTCTACATTACTGTTCAAGGTATGTTTTATGCAACTGTTTACTGAAATGATGTTTCAAAATAATAGTATGTTGACTGATATATATTGACATGTTATGAAAGCATATGAAAATTTTCAATGTTTTCCAATATGTTTCATCCTAGCTCGTATATTCCATGAGGTCTATTGTATACATGTTGTTAACTTCATTCTAATAGTATGGTTGATAAGCCTATCGTTTACGAGCCTTTAAGAAGGGTATATTTTTAATCCTTAAAGGAGCTAAGAGGATTAGAGTGAAAGCTATTCCCTATTGACTCTTTCGTCTTAGGATGAAGAGGTTTAATACTGCAGGTGGCTATGGATCATGTCTTTCAAAAGCTATGCAAAAGATCAATGTTTCAAGGATCATGTTATAAAAGGACTCTTCAATGATAAATGTTATTTAAGATTCAGTTTATGTTAAACTGTTATTGAAAACTTGTTTTATAAAAATGTTGCTCAATAAGTCTTTTGACATACTCTTTCAAAATATTTCTCCTCTATCCAGTCAAATCCAAGGACTCCTGTCTGCATCCTTGGCATGGTCCCTTACACATTTACAGAAAATATAGGTCAAGAAGCAATCTCGTTGTGAAAGTACTAAAGTGACCAACAAAAACGATCGACACGATGGTTAATGCTTTTAATCAGTGGCGAAAGTTTGATGAGTTTAAAAAGCGATAAAAATGCATTCCCTGCAAGGGAAATGGGTAAAGTTTGAGAACTTCTTGTTTCCGTCCAAAAGAAAGGAAATCGAAGAAGCTTTGTAATCAATTTTTATTTTTTGGACAAAAGTGGTCTTTCGATGATTTCTTAGTTTTGTCTTGGTTCTAAGCCTGAGGCTTAGGAATTTCAACTCCTAGGATTTTCGTCTACATTTTTGGCATGGTCCCTTACACATGTATAAAAAATATAGGTCAATAATTGATCTTGTTTTGGGAGGACTGAGGCGCCAAACCAAAACGACTAAAAAGATTGTCAATGCTTCCAATAAGTGGCGAAAGTTTAGCGGATGTCAAACACCATCAAAAATGAATGAGGAAAGTTTGAGAACTTCTTGTGTTTGTCCCAAAGAGAGAAGATAGAAGAAGCTTTGGAATTAGTTTTTATATTTTGGACAAAGGTGCCTAACCAAAATGATCGAAAAATGGTTAATTCTTTCTATCAAAATTTTGGTAGGTGTAAAAAACCATAAAAAATGCATTTGCTTCAAGGACAATGGGCAAAGTTTGAGACATCTATCCAAAATAAAGGCGACCGACAAAGCTTTCGATTCACGTTTTATTTTTTTGTCAAAAGCTGTCCTTCGATAGTTTCTTTATTTTGTCTTGGTCCTAATCCTTTTTGTCTTAGGGATTCCAACTCCTTGTACTTCTGTTTACATTTCTAGCATGGTTCCTTACACATTTACCAAAAATATAGGTTGAGAAGCGATCTCATTTCAGAAGGACTGAGGTACCCAACCAAAACAATAGAAAAGATGGTTAATGCTTCCAATCAGTGGGAAATGTTTGGCTTGTGTAAAAACCATTGAAAATGCATTCCCTGCAAGGGAAATGGGCAAAGTTTGAGAACTTCTTTTGTCCGTCTCACAGAAAGACGATCAATGAAGCTTTGGACAAAAGTTGTTCTTTGACGGTTTCTTTATTTTATCTTGGTCCTAAACCAAGGCTTAGGGATTCCATCTCCTAAGACTTCCTTCTACATTTCTTTCATGGTCCTTTACACATTTATAAAAAATATAGGTCAAAAAGCAATCTCGTTTTGGGAGGACTAAGGTACCTAACCAAAAGGATTGAATAGATGGTTAATGCTTCAAACGAGCGGTAAAAGTTTCGCAGGTGTGAAACACCATCGAAAATGCATTCCCTGAAAGGAAAATAGGAAAAATTTGAGAACTTATTATGTCCATCCCAAAGAAAGGCAATCGTCAAAGCTTTATACACAAATTTTATTTATTTTTTGTCAAAAGGTGACTCTTCGACGATTTCTTTGTTTTGTCATGGTCCTATGAATTTCTCGCTTAGTGATTCTAGCTCCTAGAACTTTCATCTACATTCCTTGCATGGTCCTTTACACATTTTAAAAAATAAAGCTCGAGAAGTGATCTCGTTTCGAGAGGACTAAGATTCCCAAGTAAAATGATCGAAAAGATGGTTAATGCTTCCAATCAGTGGCGAAAGTTTGGCGGTGTCAAGAGCCATAAAAAATACATTCCCTGCAAGGGAAATGGGCAAAGTTTGTAAACTTTTTGTTTCTGTCGCAAAGAGAGGCGATGGATGAAGCTTTAGACTCAGGTTTTATTTTTTGGTCAAAAGTGGTCCTTTGATAGTTTATTTGTTTTGTCTTGGTTCGAAGAATTTTTTGCTTAGGGATTCCAACTCCTCAGACTTCAGTCCACATTCATGGCATGACCCGTACACATTTACGAAAAATATAGGTCGAGAAGCGATCTTGTTTTGGGAGGACTAAGGTGCCCAAACAAAACGATTGAAAAGATGGTTAATTTTTTGAATCATTGAAGAAAGTTTGGCGAGTGTAAAAAACCATCAAAAATGCTTTCACTACAATGGAAATGGACAAAGTTTTAGAACTTCTTATGTCCGTCCCAAAGAAAGGCGATCAACGAAGCCTTATACTTATCTTTTATTTTTTGGTCAAAAGTGGTGCTTCAACGATTTCTTTGTTATGCCTTTGTCGTAAGGATTTTTGGCTTAGCAATTCTAACTCCTAGAACTTCCATCTACATTCCTGGGATGGTCCCTTATAAATTTACAAAAAATATAGGTCGAGAAGCGATCTCATTCCGAGAAGATTAAGGTTTCCAACCAAAACGATTGAAAAGGTGGTTAATGCTTCCAATCAGTGGCAAAAGTTTGGCGGTATAAAAAACCATCGAAAATGCATTCCCTACAAGAAAAATGGGGAAAGTTTTAGAACTTCTTGTGTCTGTCCCAAAGAGAAGCAATCAACGAAGCTTTGGACTCAGGTTTTATTTTTTGGTCAAAAGTGAGCCTTCGACGATATCTATGTTTTGTCTTAGTTCTAAGGATTTTTAGCTTAGGGATTCCAACTCCTTGAACTTTCATCTACATTTCTGGCATGGTCCCCTATACATTTACCAAGAATATAGGTTGAGAAGCGATCTTGATTTGGTAGGACAAAGGTGCCCAACCAAAACGATCGAAAAGACTGCTAATGCTTTGAATAAGTAGTGAAAGTTTGGTGGGTGACAAAATCCATCAAAAATGCATTATTCCCTGCAAGGGAAATGGGAAAAGTTTGAGAACTTATTGTGTTCGTCCCAAAGAAAGGCAATCAATGAAGCTTTATACTTAGTTTTTATTTTTTGACAAAAGTGGTCCTTTGACGGCTTCTCTGTTTTGTCTTAGTCCTAAGTTGGGCTTAAAGATTACTACTCCTAGGCTTTCTGTCTACCATCCTGTCAAAGTCAAGTCATGTTTCTTGATGAAAATGGGTTTCTAGGTAGTGGTCGAGTGCCAAGCATGTCAAGACGAGATGAACGTGGCTTTATATTTTATAAAGGTTATTTGGCTAGTTTTGAGGCACGTGGAAAGACCATGGCACAACTGTGCGGCAAGAGATATGTTTATAATGCACGCATGACCATGCACAAAGATGTTAGCGTGAAAGGATGCGCATGCAATGCACAACGAGCACAAGGCACGTGGTAAGGGGCTCTCGAGGTTGCCCCCAAAACATGCACGACACCTCATTGTGAGGTTAGCAAGTGTTGCACGACACCCCTAAGTAAGATTAACATGCAAGAATGCCCCTCAAGCCATGCGGGTCACCAAGCCTAGCCACCATGCCATTGGGTGCCAGAAGGTCATTTTTGGGCTATTTTGGACTATTTTTATATTTTTTTAAAGTTTAAGAAAATTTTTGGATATTTTCTTAACAAGGGATTAATTAAGGATTTAATGTGGACTTTTCAGATCATGGAAAATGTGAAGGAAAGTCCGAACTAAAGATTAACTCAAGTACAGTTAGTGGCACATTGACTTAAAAGTTATTTCTAAAGCATGATTTCCATGTTATTATTTAAGATATGTTTTATGAAATTGTTTACCGCAATGATGTTTCAAAACTATACTATGTTTACTGATATATGAAAACAAATGAAAAATTTCAATGTTTTCCAATATGTTTTATCCTAGCCCGATTATTCCATTGAAGGGATAAAAGCCCTTGTGGCAGCAGTACACTGAGAATTTAAAGAACCATTACTCAAATTAATTTGGAAATCTTAAAATACCAATACATTGGTAAAAAAATAGAATAAAAATTCTAAATAAAATATTAAGTATGTTTTTTATTTAAAAGATACAGGGAACTTACTTTTCTTGATATCTTTGAATCTGCAAACCATCGAATTGGGACACCACCAGTCGGAGACCTTCCTATCATCTGGCATGATATTAGTTTGTGGGAACCAATTGGGATAGGTGTTTGGGAGAAACTCTTTCTGCAGAGAGCAAAAGTCTTGGCTTTTTTTCTTGATGAATTCGTTAAAGAAAATTATTTTTTCTTTAGATATTTATGACTCTCTTTCCTTCTTAAAATAAGAAAAGGAGTAGGAAAGAATCATGAGATTCTGTTATCAAATTTACTAACTAATTAACAATTAATCAATTAGTTCATAATTAATTAAATCATATTTAATTAATAATTAATTCAAATCGTATTTGAATGAATATCTCTTCAATATCTTATAGATTTATATTAATATAATTAATTAAATAATATTTAATTAATATTTCATTCAAACCTTATTTGAATGAATATCTTTCCAATATCTTATAGATTTATATTAATATAATTAATTAAATTATATTTAATTAATATTTTAT
>JBBPDI010000023.1:25511551-25537357 GCA_037974545.1 Cucumis variabilis | reverse complement strand
AATATTTTCAATTCAAGATTTGAAATTTGGCCACCGTTTTTCTAAATGGGTGTTGTAGGGTGCTAATACCTTCCCCATACACAAATGACTCTTGAACTCAACTCTATTTTTCGTAGGTCATTTTTTTAAAAATATTTACTTTATTTCGATGTCCAATCACACCGTAAAAAATATTAGTGGTGACTCGTATTTTCTTTTAAAATTAACTCTTTTGAGGACGTCGACCGTTCCACGTCGTCTCGGGCACATAGCAACAAAGTTAACCGATATCATCCACTCAAGAACGACACCAACTGACCGTTAACCTAAATCCTTTAAAAAAATAACAACAAATGACAGTGAAAGCTTAACACAAAACTTCTAAACATAACTGGGTAGAACCATTTTTATTAAAACAAACTTTATATAAGTTTATCTAGACAACACGAAACCTTATTTACATAACAAAATGCAACACCGGATTCTCAAAACCTATTTATATAAGTCTAACATTACAAAGCCTAACTAAAGTACTAAACAAAACATGTACAATAACAGACTAAACTTTTTAGCAGACAGATATATAGCAATGATTGAAGCTCTGAGGGCACGATCTCTATCGAGAAAATGGAAAAACATTTTGAAGAGTATGAGCTAAACGACCCCCGTGAGTGGTAGTTTTCTAAATACTTTTCATAAACCTTTGTAACAGCAAATATAAAACCTATGAAATAGTAAACAGTGAATCATAAACAGAAAGCTCAACCTTAAAGTAATTAGAAAACAGTAACAAAATCCTGATTTTTCTTGCTCGAAACTCAACCATTTACGCCTAGGAGGTGGTAGAGATTACTCTATACCATCTCTGATCTTGCCCCGTCACAACTAAATTTTAAGCTTGCCTCGTGAAGAGTAATTTTATTCTTGCCCGTACAAGTAAATTTTAAGCCTACTCCATATGAGTTAATTTTAAGCCTACCCTGTAACGAGTAAATTTTTAGTTAGCTTGGTTTGAATAAAACATTTATAAACCATAACATTAAACAATAATTCCTTAATAAACTCATTTTTAGTAAACTTAACATTTCTCAATAAATAATAATCTTGAATAAATACTTTCAAACAATAAGATACTTGAATAAATTTTAATAAGGTAACTTAAAATTTTAACATAAATCATTCATAAATCATAGCTTAAAACATGCTTTAAAATACTTTAAATAAATCATTTTTCACTCAGAGATACAAGCTTAAATTTTTGGCTTATAATTTTTTCTAATCTCCTCTTGACCTAAAAATATGGTAAAGTTATCCAATTAATTTTTCTTAACCATAAAAACATGAAAAATGTACTTGAAATTCTAAAAAACAACAAGAAAAAAAAACAACTCAAAACGCCTCATGACACTGTCGACGTGCATAGGTGGGCGACAGGGCCTTGGCCACGTGCTGGGCTATCTTCATGCTAACCTTACAAGAATTTTATCACACGCGTTGGACATGTCGCGTGCTAACCTCATGTATAGACACGTCGCACACCTCACCATGGCCGCATGACTAGCGTCTTGCGGAACCCTTCACGTGTGCCTTGGCAAGGCGACCTTGCACACAAGTAGTGCGTCCAACGCTAACCCTAGCTCAAAATAACCTTTATGACCTCGAAACGCACACCCATCTCTTCTAATCTTACCTTGTTATTCGATCAGTCACCAACTTGTCCAAAAACTCATTTTTTTGTCCAGAAACATAACTCATCTTTGAAAAATCATAAATATCCAAACCTCTTTTAAGGACATCCTTCTACAAAAATGCTTAAAAACATCCTAACTTTCTTATCTTAAACTTTCAACTTTAGAGTCTAAAGTATGAACTCTACAGCCCTCTAAAAGTCCACCTTGCTCAGATTCACCTGACAACCCCAACATAACCTCTAAATGCCTAACACTACAACCTTTGACACTTAGCCAAATTTTCTTCTTTTCCTACTAACTATGACACACACAATTATGACACTTTTGTCCTTACTCTCTTCAACTCTTAATCTTCCAACTACTTTGAAAGACTTAGGATTTCCTTCGAGGTTCAAGATGTACAACTGACATCTCTTCAGAGTGGGAGTCGAGTGGGTTGAGGGCCATCTATGAAAAAAAACACTATGATAAAAACTTAAACTAAAGTCATACTTCATCTAAATAAGTCATCATACGTTGAAAAATCATTAACTGTCTACAACAAGGTTGCTTGCAAATGAAAGAACTGGTCGGTAAAAGAATTATACGTATGCACACCAAAATTCTATAACTCGCTCAGTTTCTCAGTCAATGGTTAGAGGTAAACATCAATTTTCCTACCAGGAGATTTTGGGTCGGATATGAGCAATGACATAAAGAAGTTGGACTCTTTCATGCATTTCCAAGGTGGAAAATTATAAGGAATTAATACCACAGGCCACATATTGTACAAGGTACTCATATGACCAAACGAATTAAATCCATCTGAAGCTAATCCCAAACAAACATTTTGTGAATCTTAAGCAAAATCAGGAAATTCTCAATCAAAATGCTTTCATCCCTCTACATCAGCTGGATGTTTCAACACATCCTCTGTTTCAAATCGTTTATCCTTATGTCATCTCATGTCAAACGAGCCTTCTTGCGATACAAACAAGCGTTGTAATCTTGATATCAACGGAAAGTGGTGCAATACCTTATGCAAAAAAATTTCCCTCTGTTAGGACTAACCTTGTATCGAGACTCACCACAAGTTGGACAATGTTGAAAATTCTAAATTTCTTCAAGTACAATGCACAATCGTACTTACATGCATGAATAGTCTCGTATCCCAAACCCAAGTCACACAAGTTTTGTTTGGTTTCATAGAATAAACTAAGGATAGTAGAATTACATATTAGAATGCACTTTTAGCATTTCCAATAACATGTTGAAGAACATGTTACTCCAACCATCAAGAACTTTTACATGCATCATCTTAAAAAAAATTTAGAGAGAAAAATTCTGAACAATCGGGGTATAACTCACTACGTGCTTCATTCAATAAGTCTTGAAATATGTTTGTTGTCTCTTATTCCATATCTACCCCACTATTAAATGGCATGTCATTCTCCAAACCTTCATCCGTTTCTTCTTTGTGTTAAATCAGAGCTTGTAAATCATGAAGCATACCCAACATTTCATTTTCTTCCGAAAAAAGGTTACTGTTAGTTCCTTCAATAAAATGGTTAATACTTCTAGTTCCTTCATCAAAAGGGTTACTACTATTAGTTCCTTCATTAAATCTTTGCATATCTCTATGCAAGTTCATGTGCTCTCCATGATACACCTAGTTTGTATAGGAGGGAAGTATTTCAATTGTTAATAGATGTCGCTCTACACCCTCTAATGAGCCCCAAATTGAGTTTATACATCTCTTACATGGACACCTTATTCATTCGTAATTATCGACATGATACTTTGCGAACTCTAAAAATTAGGACACTCCCTCTCTGTACTCAACCAAGAACTTATTCCTAAGTTTCATCCAACCTTTGTCCATTGTTAAAAGCCCTACAACATAAATAAGTTTGATTACTATTATATTCCTCCTCTCAAATGCTCGAACTTACTCCATGAATACGTTATGCCCAATTTCCCAACTTTCACAAAAGTTCAGTTTAAAACCTACCTAACACTTCCAAAGTACTTTATAAGCTACTTAACACCTTAAACCCCCAAAACTACTAACAAATTAGAAACTAATTTTGACCTAAAAAGGATACCATAACTGCATGATAGCCATAAGAAATCAACCACAAATCACTTCAATCTTTTACAAGCTATCTAACATTTCCAACAAACAAAACTAGTGACAAATAAAAAACTAAGTTTAAACTAAAAACTACCATAACTACAGGATAATCAAAATAAATCTCAATCGATCTCAAATTAAAGAAATTTTAAAACTGTTACAAACCCCAAATTCAATATAATCCCCCTAAAATTCAATGTAACCCCCACAAATTTTCAAATACTCAAATTGGAATTGAAATTCAAATTCAAATTCCAATATCAAATTCAATAAACACCCCTACAATATAACCTCCACAAATTTTCAAATATTCAAATTGGAATTGAAATTCATATTCAAATTAAATATCAATCTCAAATTCAATCACAACATCAATCTTAAATCCTAAAAATACTTCAAATTCAAATTCAATACTAAAACTTAAAACTAATTCAAAATCCAGATCCTAAAACTATTTCAAAATCTAAATTCTAAAACTAATTTGGAATCTTATCCTAAGAACTATAACTAATTAAGCAACTTAATTATCAAAATGAAGAACAACAACGACGAGGGGATAACGAACGACGGGACAAAAACGGTGTGGTGTTCTCTCCTTCTCAGACTCTCTCTCAACTCTCTCGGTCTTCTATTTCGTTTTTGTAAATAACAAAATTGAAAACCCTTTTTTATTGGGGAACTCCTGACGAAATACGAAAACATCAAAAGAATCCCACATTCCCCGACGTATTGAATATTGATGTTGGGGAAGGTTATACCTATTCTTGACATTTCACTTATGATGTTAGTGAAGAGATAAAAGTCTTAGGTAGCGGAAGATTTTAAAGAAGTATTCCTCAGTTTAATTTGGGACTCCCAAAATACCAATACATTGATAAAATAATACAGAAACTAATTTTCTTATGGGAAAATACATCAAGTGACAAAAACATTTAGAAAAAAGAAGCTCATGACACCTATTTTTTACATATTGCGAATATGACAAAATTAGTGATATTAAACGACTATCAGACGATAATCATAGGGCTATCAGAGAGTAATGATAGGGTTATTAGTTTTTAAATTTGCTGCTTTTGCAATTTAAAAAATGCAGTGGCATGAGCTCTATTATCACAATTAATTTTGCTATTTTTGCAAGGGCTTTTTTTCTTATTATAACTTAAAGGCTAAGCATGCTTTCTAATTGTAGATTAGAGAAAGAACAACTTACTTAATTCGACGCCTCTAAATCTACTAAAACTCTAAATTGGAACACCACTCGTCGTAGACCTTCCTATCCTCTAGGATAAAATTGGTTTGTGGGAATCAACTGGGATGGAAAAAAGTTTGCAGAGACTATTTTTTGCAGAGAGAAAAACATTTGCTTAGTTGATTGATTGAGAAAAAACTGTTTTGCTTTTGCATAGTTATTTTCTTTCCTTGAGGGAGTAGGAGAGAATCAAGAGATTTTATTAATTTAAAAAATATTAAATTAATAGAAATTTCAAATCTACTAATTACTTAATCAATTAATAACTAATTAAATGATATTTAATTAATATTTTCTTTAAAGAATATATTTTTAAATTAATTTTAAATTAATTAAATTAAATTAAATTAGATAAGATTAAAGTAAACTATGAACTAATTCTCCAATTATATAATAGCTTAATTAAATATCTTATATTAACTTAAATTAAATTTGAATCATAATCAAAATAAATTTCTCTCACAACTAATAATTTTAAGATGAATCTAATTCACATTAGATTAATATTTGAACTCATTCAAATATTTTATCTCTCATAAATTAATTTTGAATCATATCCAAAATTATATTTACATTATTATAAAGTTTCATTAAAATATAAACTTTATATTATAATGTATCACCATACATTATACTAATTCCCAAAGTAAATTTGAACATCTTAAATTACAACCAATATAAATAAATCTCATTACCCTTTACGAGTTAGGAAGGGGACCTAATTGACCTATAATGATATGAGATTAATTTATTAAACTCATTAACCATATTAATCAATATTCGTTAATTGTGTGTACACTCCATTAAAGACTCATAGCTGAACTCTTCTCACAATAGATATATTTCTGTGTCCACATATATAGACCAATAACAGTAAGTTAGTCCTTCACGTGTGTTCTTAACACCAGTTGGGTAAAATTATTATTTTACCCTTAAGTTACCTCTAGTCCTTAAATACCAATGCTCCTCTAATGAACAACTTGTTTTTGGTCCAACCAATAAACAGAAACTCCTCTCGTGTCATAGAACCTTTTGTTCAAGTTTCGGAGACACCATTTAAAGGAATACCCATCTACTTACCCTTAAAGTTAGGAAGGAGTGAATTCCATGTTCTGTAATTATGTTTCTTGCTCTCCATTTGGTCTTGCCCTAAAATAAAAAGCATATTGAGTCGACAATCTGACCACTCATACCCTTACAAATTAAAGAACAATTTCTCGTGAACATGAGTTCATAATACACTCAGGATTAAGACTAAGTTACCTAGGTCATCAGAATGAAATAGAAACCTAAATAGTTGAGGAAGTTACATCTAGTCGTTACTATTTCGTGGTCCGGTTTTATGCAAACTCATTGCATAGGATATCATTACTCGCGTATCACCATTACGAATGAGTTAGATCATTGCGTTTGTATCAAATACAAAGTGAGTCGTGTCCATAGTGTTACCATGATAAGGTATCCAGCCTTATCCCTATACTATAGATCCTTTAAGCTTATTTCAAACATTGATCTATGTATGTCTCTACATACTGTTCACGACTCATCAAATAGCTTAGGATGTTAGTTTATTGAATTTGGGTTATTAAGACAAAACTAATAATATAATCAATAACATTTATTATAATAACAACACTTAATTAATAACGGTCAATGGATTATATTTACAATCTACGAGTTTTAGGATATAAATCCCAACAAACTCCCACTTGGACTAAAACTCTAGTCTCTATGGGATGTACGAAATAAAGCAATCCTTAACATTGGAAATGGTGAAATGTACAAGTATATTACATAAAATGTATATATACAAATATAATAAACTAGGACATCCTCATACCCATTACACATCTCCCAGTTGCTGTAGGTTACCTAATGTATATATCTGGCAGACCTAGACTTTCTAGATGACCTCGAGCACTTTAGTCGTGAGAGTCTTCGTAAATGGATCAACAATGTGCCCCACTGTTATCACAATATAAAGTGATAGGCACGTCCATGTTTGGAACAATTTGACAAAAACTTCCTGAGCCAAACTGCTTCTTTTGTTGCTTCATAAGTAGCAACGTATTAAGCTCCATAGTAAAGTCTGCAATGCATCCTTGCTTGATGCTACGCCACACCACAACTCCCCGTTTAAGGTGAACAATGATCCTAGCATGAATTTCCTAAAATCCTTATCGATTTTGAAACCAGAGTTAGGGTATCCTATAAGTATCAAGTCCTTAGCTCCATACACAAGCATGTAGCCTCTCGTTCTCCTAAGATACTTTAGAATAATTTTAACCATCGTCTAGTGGTTTAATTGGGTTGGACTGATATCTACTGACTATTCCTAATTAGAAGGATATTGTCCATATAAAGTACTAAGAAAGCTACTTTACCTTTGTTGATTTTATTCTATACACAAGGTTGATCAACATTTTAGTCAAAACCCTAAGATTTGATTGCAGTATTAAATCTAAGGTTCCAAGATCTAGATGCTTGTTTCAACCCATAAATAATTCGATTTAGCTTGCAAACTTTTGCTGCTGACCTTGGGACATGAATCCCTCAGGCTAAGACATAAAGATGCCCTCTTCAAAATTTTCATTCAAAAAAGAAGTCTTGACATCCATTTTCCATATTTCATAATCATAAAATGTGGCCATGGACAAGAGAATCATTATAGACTTTAACATAGCAACAAGGGAAAAAAAAATTCATAGTCAACCCCTCCCCTTTGGGTATACCTTTTTGCTACAATTTTAGCTTTAAAAGTGACCTTCCTAGTTAAATCGCTCTTTCTTTTATAAATCCATTTGCACCCTATAGGTTTCACCCCTTCAGGTAGATCTACAAGCTCCCACACTAAATTGAATTACATAGACTCCATTTCAAAATGCAGCGCTTTGACCCATTGGTCCTTGTCTACATCATTCATTGCCTGTTTATAGGACAATGAATCCTCAACGCCATCATCTGGTATGACAACCTGAGTTTTAGTTAAATTCAAGTAGCCTTTAGGTTATGATACAATTCTTCCACTGTGTCGAGGCATTCTCAACGATTGAGAATAATGAGATTGACCTAATGTGTTGGTTTCATCAACTCTTGATGAGGGACCAGCTTCCTCAACAATTCTTATTGATTCATCAGTAGCTTCACTTCATACTAATTTATTTCGTGGTTTATGATCTCTTATGTGGTCTTCTTCCAAGAATGTAGAATTTGTCGATAGAAACACTCTGTTTTCTTGTAGACCGAAGAATAGACCACCTCTTGTTTCATTAGGGTAATAAACAAATCAGATATAAATTGTAGTCTCTACTGCATACCTTCAAAAAGAGCTAGGAAATTGAGCATAACTCATCAATGAATGAACCATGTCTAACAAGGTTCTATTTCTCCTTTATAATGCACCATTTTATTGAGGTGTGCTAGGTGCTAAGAGTTGGAATTGGATTTCATGTTCTATCATATAGTCCTAGAATCTCAAATCCATATACTCCCCACCTCGATCATATAAAAGTATTTTAATCTTTTTACTTAATAGATTTTCAACTTCAACCTTATACTCCTTGAACTTTTCAAGTGCTTCAAACTTATGTCCCATTAAGTATAAATAGTCATACCTTGAATAATCATTTATAAAGGAGATGAAGTATTCAAAACCTCCTCTACCTTTTACATTCATCATACCACAGAGGTCTGAAAGTATAAGTTTTAGGGGCTCTTTGGCTCTATAATCTTTAACAGTAAAAGGTCTTTTAGTCACATTTCCTTCAAGACAAGATTCACATGGAAGTGATGAATCATTTTCTAACTCATTTAGAAGTCCATTCTTTACCACTCTCCTGATTCTATCGAGATTAATATAAACTAATCTTAAATGTCAAAGATAGGTATTGTTATTAGGAGAAATTATTTGCCTTTTATTTTGAGTATTAGCAATTTTAAACATCTCATGATTTAAAGACACTTTCGCTTCATTAGGTTTTATGACATACAAGTTATTTTTAAGCTTAGTCGAACAAATATGTACACTATTCTTAGAAATGAATGCTTCATTTAAAGTAAAAAATAACTGAGTACAATTGTTCAACAAGCAAAGAAATAGAAATAAAGTTCCTCTTAGTCTTATGAACTATGTTCAATTTTTCTAAAAACAAAAATCTATTTTAAAACAAAAAAAAAAAAGACAATTTGGCATCTCCCACTGCATGAGCTGAAATGATGTCTTACATTGCAACCTTGAGCGTTATCTCATCCTTTTTTAGCTGTTGAAAGGAACTAGTTTCCTGTAAAGAAAAATAAACATGATTAGTGGCTCATGTATCAAGTATCCAGGTCTTTTGATCATTTTTCACTAAAAAAGTTTCTAAGACAAGTAAATCATATTTACCTTCCTTTTCTTTCTTTTTCTCAACAAGGTATTTGGGGCAGTTTCTCTTCATTGTTTTTGGTTGTTAGGCTTTGTACCCCTTATATACTGTGTTCCTAGATATCAGGTCACTCGCACAACTCAAGGTGTTCTTTCGGTATCATTCGCACAATTAGAGGTATACTTATGGATCACATGAATGGTTAGGGGTCATTTGTACTATGCTTATATAGGGTCAGTCGCACGACTAAGGGTGTTTCGACTGGATCATTCGCACGATTAGAGGTGTTTCTACAGTACCACTCGTTCAATTATGCTCCATCGAACACACGATATTATTATTACCTTATGGTATCTTCTAATGGGAAGTTAACATATCACTGAGCGAGACTAATAGTGGGTTCCTTATTGGGTATTGTGAGACCTTAATCGCATTATAAACTACGAGATAAGAATACATACGACAAGAATGGGTTATGTGATGAGATCATGCGATAGGAGTTGGCCATTGGTAAGTTTGCAAAGTACTCTGCCTGTCACAGTGAGGCTAGGTGATGCAAAGGATCTATGCGTTGAACTAGGAGGCGGTATAAGCTTCCTTCATCTAGAAGTAGTTGATGTCATCCTTGTGTAAGAAAGACTGTAAGCTGATTTGACTTTTTTGTCCAACTGAATTTAGGATAAGATGTGACAAGTGACACATGGCATTTTGATGTTGGATTATTCTCACCGTCGAGCAGAAGTAATAATTCTAGTATGGATAATCTCACAGAAAAAATTCTATAAATAAAAGGATTTCGACAAGATTAAGAACTTATTTTACTTGGTAATTACCTAAAGACCTAAAGAACCTACAAATTGACTTCAAAGTATTTCGAGCTTGAATTTTCGACAATAAATTGCAAGCAAGTGCGAGAAAGCTTCGACTAAAGACTTATGCAAGGATGCTAATAGATTGTAAGTGGTTACTTATAAAAATGTTTTCAACTAAGAGAATTTCTCCTATTTTTTATATTTATATAAATATATTTCTTCATTGAATTCCTAAATTCCATGATCTCTCTTGTGTTATAAAATTCTTAAAATGGATTTTGTTTACAAATGATTTGAAATTGATAATGAACTAGAATGTTGTTATAAATTATCTTTGGTACCCTATGCGATGAGATTCCTAACACTTGTTGTGAGTTCTGGAGTGGGATGTCTTATTCTTACTGTGTGATCTACAATATGATACCCTTTTCTTGCTATGTGATTTGAAATAGGATGCCACATACTTATTATGTGATTTTATATTTAATGCCTTTTGCTTGTTGTGTGACCTAGCATTGGAAGACACATTATACGTGATGGAATTGGTGGAGACTTATTGTTGCATATTGAAATCATTCCACATAATGATTTTCTGTGATGATATAATATGTTATGATTAAAGTGTCCCTACGTGATATATGAACCTTTATAAATTATTTGAAAGGAATGATTTCCACATGATTTGTACATGTTGTTGATGAGATTTGAATTGTGTAAATTGTCTAACATATTAAGACGATTTGTAAAATAAACTCAAAATTTTACTATTGGAAGGCATATGTCTATATCGTATGATTTTGCGAAAAGAATCACTTAAAAGAAAATCAGGGTTTTGCCGACACAGAAAATGGCATTGCGATAAAGAACGTTGTAAGAAAGGGTTTTTCACGAGATGACGAGAATGGTGTCACGAAAGAGGGGAGAAACAACGACACAATGTATGACGACGTCATGGAAGCCTTTTATTTTAAAAAAACACTATTTAATTTCCCACGACGTCATGCACATCCATGTCATCGTTTCCTCCTAACGGTGACGTTGTAAATGACGGCGTTGGCAAAGACCTAAAATATTATTAAACTGGTAGATCCTTTTCGACGTCTACTAAAGTTACGTCGTTAGTAGCCTATCTAAGATGACGCACATTAACCACGTCGACAAAGGTCTAACCTTTAAATCATTATGACAAAATCCTTTTGTCGACGTACTAGTTGTTGACGTCGCAAAAAGTTTAACAGTTTGATTGATTTAGAAAAGGCAATGACGATGCCATAAGTGACCACGTCTGCCTTACCTTAGCTTCTAATGACGTGACCACTTAGTACATTGTTAGAAGGTAGATTCTCACGACATTTTCATGGTTCATCGCGATAACCTTAGTTATTTTAGTTCTGTGTTCACAGAACAGAGAATTGAAACAAAGAAGAAACAAAGAAGAAGAGAGGGAGACGCCATTGTTGTCGCCGTCTTCATCTGCCACGCCCACCAACCTTCTATCCTTGTTACCTTAGTTTGTCGTCTCTATCGATAAAAATGTTATATTTTGTATGTATATTGTATGTTAGATATTGTATGTGTATTAATGTATGTATATTATATGTTTAGGGTTTAGGAATTGTGTATTATTGTATGTTTAAGGTTTAGGAATTGTGTATTATTGTATGTATATTGTATATTTAGGGTTTAGGGTTTAGGGATTGTGTATTATTGTAAATATATGTATATTGTAAATTTTATATACGTTTGTATATTGTATTTAGTAAATTGTAGATTGTGTATTGTATGTGTAGATTGTATATTGTACCTATGTTTGTTATTAAATATGTTGTATGAATAAGTTAAATTGAAATTGAAATTGTTGTTATATGTATATTTATGGTAGATTGTAAATTAAAATTATATATTGTTATTGTATGTATATTTATTATAAATTGTAAATTGAAATTGTTGTATCAATAAGTTAAATTGAAATTGTATAGATTGATAATAATTAGTGAAATTGTGATTTTGATTGTAGTGGAGAGATTTAAATGTTTTGAAATTGTTATTTATTTAGAATTATTTTAGCCCTTAGTTTATGATAATTTGTTCGAAGTGTTAGGTTGCTACTAACACTTGTTAGTTGGTTAGTTGGAAGTGTTAGATAGATTTTTTAGTTTAAACTTAGATATAGTGAAAGTTGAGATATGGGGATACTTTTGAGTTTATACTTATTCATGAAGAAAATTTAGCATTTGAGAGAAGGAATATAAGACTAATTGTATGTATTTATGGTCTAGGTCTTTAGTGATGGACAAGAGTTGGATGAAACTTAAGAATAAGTTGTCGGTTGGGTATAGAGAGAGAGTTTTCCAAATTTTAGAAGTTTCCTAGTATCACGTCGATAAGTACGGACGGATAAGGTGTCGATGCAAGAGATGTATGAACTCAAATTGGAACTCATTAAAGGGTGTGGAGATACATTTACTAACTATTGGAATATCGTCCTCCTACATAGATTAGATGTATCATGTAGAGCCAGTAAACTTGTATAGAAGTATAAAAGGATTTGATGAAAGAACTAATAGTGGCCCTTTCCATGAAGGAACTAGCAGTGACCCATTCTATGAATCAAATAGTAGTAATTAATTTCTTGAAGACAGTGGGTATGTAGCACAATTTACAAGCGACGATTGAACATGAACAAGAAATGGTAAAGAAAGGTTGGGAGAATAACATACCATTAAATAGTGGTATAGAAGAGGAGATAATGAACATATTTAATGAGTTTAAACCAAGCATGTCGTGAGTTATACCCTTGTTGTTCAGAATTTTCATCCCTTAACTTCTTGGTTCTGATGATGTATGTGAAAGTTCTTAACGATTGGAACAACAAGTCCTTCAATATGATGTTAGAGATAATAAGACGTGTGTTTCCAATTTATGCTACCAATGTCCATCGCATTCTACGAGGACAAACGAAAATTGCATGACTTGGGCTTGGAATACACAATTATTCATGCATGTAAGTACGACTGTATATTGTACTGAAAAGAGTCTGCCAATTTACAACATTGTCTAGTTTATGATGAGTCTCAATACAAGGTTTGTCCTAATAGAGGGAAAAAAATCCGCACAAGGTATTGGGACACTTTTCGTTGATGCCGAGATTACAAAGAATTTTTTGTAATGCAAGAGGATTCGTCTGAAACGAGATGACATAAGGATAAACAAGCTGAAATAGAGGACATGTTGAGACATCCATCTTATGCAGAGGGATGAAAGCATTTTGATTATGAATTTCTTGAGTTCTCTTCAGATCCACGGAATGGTCGTTGGGAATTAGCTTCTGATGGGTTCAATTCGTCTGGGCATATGAGTACCACCTACAATGTGTGACCTGTGGTGTTAGTTCCTTCCAATTTGCCACATTGGAAATGCATGAAAGAGTCCAACTCTTCATATCATTACTAATACCCAGTCCAAAATCTCCTGGTAGGAAAATTGATGTTTACCTCTAACTATTGATTTAGGAAGCAAAAGAGTTATGAAGTCTTAATGTTCGTACATTGATTCTCTTACTTGTCAATTTTCCAGTTGTACGTAACTTTGTTGTAGACGATTAATGACTTTCTGGCGTATGGTGACTTATTTGGAAGGAGTACGAAATGGTAGCAGGCATGTCCCATATGTATAGAAGATAAATCATCATTCGGGATAAGAAAAAAATAGGTTACATAGGACACCAACGTTATCTTTTAGATAATCATGTTTGACGTAGAAGTAAACTATATGATGGAAGTGTAAAGAGTAGGTCTCGTCCAGTTGTACTGAATGGGCATGATATCTTGGAACAGTTGGATTCCCTAAAGTTTTCAGTAATAAGTAAACATCCATCACTAAAAAATAAAGAAAAAGAAAGAGAGTTTTGAATTAGACGAAGAGAAGTATCTCTTCCGAACTACCTTATTGGTCAAGTCTACTATTATATCATAAATTGAATGTAATGCATATTAAAAAGAGAACGTTTGTGACAACTTGGCCGGTTCATTTTTTAATATAGAATAAAAAATGAAGAATTTATGAATGCTCAGTTGAACCTTCAAGATTTGAAAATAAGAAAGAATATACACGTGATAGAAAGTTGGTAATAAATTGGTGCAATCGTATGCATGTTACACGTTCACTAACAACAAACAAGTTGCATTTTGTAAGTACTTGAAATCAGTTAAGTTTCTCAATGGATTCGTCTTCAATATATTATGAGGTGTGAATGACACAAATGGAAAGATATCAAGTCTTAAGATACACGACTATCACGTTTTGCTTCATCGATTTCAACGCCTATCAGTGTTCGAGCATACTTACCAAATAATATGTATACCGTTATTATTGAATTGTGTAGTGTCTTTCATGACTTATGCACAAGGACGTTAAGAGTAAGTGATTTGGACTGATTGCAAGCAGATATCATTATCATACTTTGCAAATTGGAAAGAATATTTCCACCTGCCTTTTTTAGTGTAATGGTACATCTTGCTGTTCACTTACCGTATGAAATAAAAGTCACTGGTCTGGTTCATTATAGTTGAATGTATCCTATTGAAAGAAGTCTACACACGTTGTAGCAGTATGTTTGAAACAAAGCACATCCCGAGGGGTTTATTATCGAAGCATACGTGATGAATTAATCAAGTACTTTTTGTTCGAGATATCTAAGTGGGATTGAAACTCAATTTTCTCGAGGTGAACAAAATGATGAAAGCATCTGAAAGATGAGGTAATTGGTCAGTTTGAAGTGTTCGTACAGAAGAGAAATGTCTGATACATTGGTACATCTTGAACAATGTAGATGAAATTACGGAGTACTACAAGTACATACTTTAATTTCAACTTTATACTTCACTATCGCTTAATTTGATTTTTGTTAAGTCAATAGTAGTCACAAATACTCACAACTATGAACTTTAGGAAACACTTGAGGTTGATATGTCCTGAGGCAAACAACAAACTCGATTTTTTAAAAGACATCAATGGACATTTCCTGATTGGTTTAGAGATCAGGTGTGTAAAGTACATAAATCCATTTTGAATTGAATAGAAGCATATTTCACACATATATTCATTAGCAAACAATTTCAGGTCATTGAAACACGTGTAAGAGAAAACCTTTCTGATGATTTCTTCCCACTTACAATGGGACCTTCACTTAATGTTCGATCATACCGTGGATGCATCATAGGTGGGATATGATTTGCCACGATAAATCATGATTTCCGATGCATATCACAAAATAGTGGAGTCATGGTAGTCAATGAAACCAGTACCAATAGAAGCGTAAAGAACATTTTTTACAATGTATTAGATGAAGTTCTTTCCGTTCAGTATTCGATAGGACATCGTGTTTGAATTTTCAAGTGTAGATGGTTTGACACGGACAAGAATTAAAACCACATGACACACGTCGAATTAGGGTACAAATCAATCAACACGTCTCATTTTTTGTTTCTTGAGGACCCAATCATTCTTTCAATCCAAGCACATCAAGTCTTTTACTTCGACAACCCAAAAAATGCTGCCAATTGGAAGGTTGTTCAGGTGATCCAAAATAAATGTATATGAGACGTGCCCAAAGTGGAAGACGTTGAGGATCAACAAATGAATGTACTTGAAATTGTTGTTAGACATCGTGTGGATGATCACATTGAGGATGGCACCCTGTGCAAACGCAACATTGATCCTACAATTGTGAAAAAACTAATTGTACGTCATGTCATTAAGGACTTCATTAACGATGATGACGAACAATTATTTGTTTAAAATGGATCAAGCGATGATGAATAATAATAATGATGAATCACGTACTCACATATATTTCATTTTTTAGATATTAATATCAGTTTCAAGTACTCTCATATGTTTAATTAATTTTGATTTATTGTCCTCGGGTACTACAATGTCTAATTTTTCTGTCAAAGTGGATGAGAGCGATGATCTTTTTTATTTTAATGTCACAGAGTTTAATAACATAGAAAGTTCATCATCGATGGGTGACACATCAAGTTAGTCACCATTACATAAATAATTAATTGCATAATTCTAGAGTTTAGTTTATGAAATTATTATGTTTTTGTAGATGACTCTTGAACTATAGAATGCATTCCTAGGAAACACGAGCACTCGAGGAACCTAGAGTTAGAGCGTTATGTTGCACAAAATGGGCGTGAAAGGCTTTTTACAGGTAAATTTTAAAATCACTCGTACATATATATGTTAATTACCTACTACGTGTATATATATATATAATTCTAATATGTGTGTACTTTTATTTTGTAGACAGTTTTTGGTAGATGACCGGATTACTCAAAAAGTCTTGGTTGGGACCTCATGTTGAAGTCTCGATATGCTGTTGACAGTTCTACCTCTACATTATTCCATGAGCGAAAGATGCATGCGGAAGAGATTAACAAGCTAAAAACTCATCTTCAGGAAGTAGAAGATGAAAATAGACGGTGGCACGAGGAAATTGATCAGAAGATGGTAGAAAAGATAAAGATGATTGTAGAATTCACTAATCGGTCAGCGAGGGGACCTTGATTATTTCTTCATTATGTAAGTAATTTTGAACTTTTACATCCTCTCATTTCTTTTTGGGATGATATTTATACTTTAATTTTGTGTCATTGTAGAGTGGAAGGCATGGAGGGACTGCTATGTATCGCTTAGATTAGTTTGAGTCTTTTTTGTTTTCAGTTTAGGTTATTCATGTAATTTTTTCACCTATTACAAGCATGTTATCTTTTTTAATATTCTAAATTTTAATATATATTTTATTTGATATTTATTAATTTTACGTTAGCTATTTTACAATTTTCAATCAAATTCAATCCTTTTAGTAACAACAAAATATTAAATAATAAAAAATAAAAAATAAATCTTGTGAAAGGGTTTTCCTGACGTAGACATCGTGTTACGAATGATGGAATCTAACGACATGGCGTCGTACAAAGCTATGATAATGTTGCGTCGTTCATGTCTTCCACTACATACATGAGAATGTCATCATTTCTTTATTGTCGACGTGTTGATCCTACATCGTCATTTCCTTATTTTCGATGCTTTGACCCAACGTTGACATGGTATTGGAGACGTATTGACCTTGTCTGCAACTTATGCGTCGACCAAAATCCTACCTCGACGTCTTCACATTCCTGTATCATCATTACCTTTTATGATGCAATTTTCCACGTGCGATTCTGCATCGTGCTAGCCTTTGTCGATGCACAATGGCTTTTTGGCAACGTCCAGCTACGTCGACAAAATTCTGATTTCTTGTAGTGAATTGCAACGTGTTATGGTTGAAATGAATTTACTAAATATGTTGGTGAAAAATCCTACTAACCTAGACATTTTGTCTAATCTTTCAAATGTTTTGTTTTATTCTCCCCCCAACCCTTCGGGTAGTTTAAGACATCTAGTGTGTTTGACTTGTCCAACTAAATGCTCTGTCATGCCATAATTGCGTCACATCAACTTGCAAGTTTTTCCAATCAATTCGCATATCATGAATAGTCCTAAGTGAGATGATCAAGTTATTATTTTTTTAGACTTGTATATTTTAGTTTGAAGAAACAATATGTACTTGTTTTAAATGTACTCAAGAATCAATGAAGTATTTGTGATTTCAAATGACTTCTCATCTCATGTTAAGTTGATGTTTGTATTAATTCCACTTACTAGGTGTTTTAAATATGTTGCGTTAACTTAAATGTCTAGGCGGTTATGCCTCCACATGTATATTTCTACATATTCACCATTTTTCTATGTTTAATATTTTAGGCAAAAGTAGAGTATCTGGAAAGCTGGCGATTAACAAGAAGAGTCTGCAACATTCCATGTGAGGACTCAGTTTTGCTTTTGCTTTTCTTTTGTTCATTTTCAATCTTTTTTATTTTAAACATTTATTTATATATTTTTCATTTATTTTCTTTAAAATTAGTTAAAACCAGCTCGAGCTTGTTTTCATGGTATTTTATGGATTTCGCTAAACACTACAAGAAATTTATTATTCAATGACAAAGTTTTAGTGGCGTAAATAATTTTTGTTACTAAAGTTAATTTATAGCGACGCAAAAAAAATATGTCACAAAAGAGTATTGTTAGTGACAAATTTTTAATTTGTGCCACTAAAAGAATTAGTAAATGTCACTAAGAATAAAATAGTTTTCGCAATAAAATTAGTTTGTTGCTAAAACTTTAGAAAATATCCCCTAATTTCATTTTTCCTCTCACTTTTCATTAAACAATATAATAAATATTTTTTTTTAATCTTCCCCTTTCCCTCTACCTCTCACGAAAATCCCCTCCCAAAATCCATCCCCTATCTTCACCACTCCACTCTATGACAGGCTCTCTTTCGACCGACTATGACATGCTCCTATTTCGACTGGGGAAAACCCACGAAGTATTTGGCTAACGATCCAAGCTCTTCTATTTCAATCGTCGACGACACACGAAAGCTTTCAGCAGCGACCCAAGTTGAAACATTTCTCCTTTTGTCGACAAACCCACGACCATTACCATTTCTGTCGACAACCCACAACCACGAAGAAGCTCTTTGACCCACAATCATTTTTTTTCAGCTACCACAATTGTTTCTGTTTTGACCCATCATATTTCAAGTTTTCTTTCTCCTCAACCTCAAGGTCTCTTCTCAATCTAAAATTTCATAGTAGATTGTTGTTGCTTTAAGTTTTTATTTGTTAGAAATTCTTGAAATAAGATAAATTGTTGTAGCTTTAAGTTTTTATTTGTTAGAAATTCTTGAAATAAGATAAACTGTTTTGGCTACTTTGGCATTTGAAATTGTATAGTCTTTAAGCTTTTATTCCTTCAAAAGGCGTTGTTTGCTTGTAATTCTTCTTTTTGATATTGTGAAAGTCTTAAAGTCTTGAGATATTGTTTGTATTTAGTTTTTTAGTTTCTCATTATATCTTGATATGTGTCACTCATTGTTGTGTGAAATAAAGCTTTAAATATATTGTTGTTTCTTTTCTTATGGAGGTTCCAACCATCATTTAATTAGAGAACAAGAATGAGTTTTGTTGAGGATAACATTTCAAGTTAATCACATATTTTTTTGCCTCATTTAAGCTTCTATCATGTGGATGCATATCTAGATTAGTTGTTGTTAGTTTCGATCCATTATTTTGCAATTTACATATGACTAGCTTTTGATTCCAACATATGGATTTCTAACTTAGATACTTTAAACGTTATTATACTTAGTATGGACTAGAGTTGGATAAATTTAAGAGATAGAGCTTCTAATGAATAATCTGATGGTGTTGCTAACTTTGTCAAAACTGCAACTAATTTTTTAAACCAAGAGGGAAGAACAAGATGTTCTTGTTCAAATTGTAGGAACATGAACTGGAATAGATTAGATGTGGTAGAACGTCATCTGTATTAATGTAGTATGTCTCCGACTTATAGCGATGGACATTCCATGGAGATACTGTAGATCTTTCTCCATTTTTTAGATCTAGTTCGAGGTTTCTAGGTGCAAGATTTTCCAATTCAAATGAATGTAGAGAAGAGAATGTAAATCTTAGAGAAAACATTGGAGTTTGAGATACTATGGATGATGAGATGCTAGAGATGATTCATGATTTATATGGACCAATTTTTGAAGAAACTACAAGAGAATCAAACGAGCAAGATGGATCTAATAGAATAAGTGAAATATTTCATGAAGTATAAGAGAAGTTATATCAGGGATGTCTAAAGATCACTTCATTTAATTTTTTAGTGAAACTTATGAGCATTAAGGTGCATAACAATTGGAGCGACAAATCGTTTCATATGTTGCTTGAATTATTAAATAAAGCATTTTTGGATGGTGTGAAGCTATCTGCCTTCTACTATGAAGCTAAGAAAAGACTATGTGGCCTAGGGATGGGATATGAATCAATTCATGTGTGCAAATTTGATTGTACTTTATTTTAGAGAGTCTAGATATAGGTTGAATGATAGAAAGGGGAAATAAATTCCACATAAGGTGTTCAGATATTTTCCACTAAAGACAAGATTGTAAAAATTGTTTCTATCAAAACATACTGCAGAGGATATGAGGTGGCATAAAGATAAGAGGTGTGAAATTGAAAGCATACTTCGACATCCTGCTGATGTTGAGGGTTGGAAACATTTTGATGACCAGTATCCTTGTTTTGCTTCAGACGCTCGAAATGTCAGATTAGCACTTTCTTCCGATGGGTTTAATTCATTTAGAAATATTAGTACATCATACAACATGTGGCCAGTTATATTCATTCCATACAACTTGCCACCTTGAAAGTGTATGAAAGCACCATTCACTTTGCTAACTTTACTCATCCCTGGTCCAAGGTCTCCTGGTAAAGAAATTTATATTAACTTACAACCACTTATAGAGAGTTAAATGAATTGTGGGTGGATGGTGTTCAAATGTACAATAGTTTTAGTGCTTCTTTCTTCCAACTCCGTGTTGCACTGCTATGGACAATAAATGATTTTCCAGCTTAGGATGATTTATCTGGTTGAAGGAAAAAAGTTTATAGAGATTGCCCGGTTTGCAATGTTGATACAAGCTCAATGAGACTAAAGAGCAAAATTTTTTATATGGGACATCGTCAATATCTACCTTTAACACATGCATGGCGTAAAAGTAGGCAACATGATGAAAAATAAGAAATGCGAGCAGCTTCGAAAAAGCTATCTGGACAAGATATTATAAATCAATTTAATTCTATAAGTTTTCCAATATTGAGCAAACATCCTACAAAACATGATATCAAACAAAAAAGGACCAATGGTGGCCACAATTGGACTAAAAGAAGCATTTTTTTCAATCTTCCTTATTGACAAAACCGTAAACTACGTCATAAACTTGACGTGATGCATATTGAGAAAAATATTTGTGATAACTTGGTGGGTATGATATTGAACATTGCTGGAAAAACTAAAGACACTACTAAAGCTCATGAGGATCTAGCTAACTTGAAAATAAGAAAGGAGCTTCACATCCAAGAGATTGGAAATAGACGTGTAAAGCCTCAAGCTTTCTACACGTTAACTGCGACTGAAAAAGTGGATTTTTGTACGTTCTTGAAGTCTGTGAAGTTTCCAGATGGTTTTGCATCCAACATATCTCGTTGTGTTAATTTAAAGGAAGGCAAAATATATGGTTTAAAAAGCCACAATTGTCATGTTTTATTACAAAGGATTATCCCAATCGACATTCGACCTCAACTGTCAAATTTCTTTCGTGCTCTATGTAAAAAAACTTTGAGCATATCAGAACTAGATAAAAATGCAAGATGATATAGTAATCATCTTATGTAAGTTGGAAAAGATCTTCCCGCCTGCTTTTTTTGATGTGATGATCCATTTAGCTATCCATTTGCCATTGGAAGCAAGAATTGTTGGACCTGTTGGATATAGTTGGATGTATCCAATCGAAAGGTATGTGAATTCTTTGTTGCTATTACTTTTATGGTGCAGGATTCCAACACATGTAATTTCGTTCATGTTGTCTCAGGAGTTTGTGGTATTTGAAACAATATGTTAGAAACAAAGCTCGACCTGAGGGTTCAATTGTAGAAGCTTATGTCATAAATGAATCCTTGAACTTTTGTTCTATGTATTTATGTGGCATTGAAACAAGGTTTAATAAAGGAGATCGAAATAATGATAACATTGATGATGAGGAGATCAACAATTGTAGTCTATCAATTTTCTCCCAACACATAAGGTGGTTAAGTGGTGCCCTATTTTGACAACTAACCCTTGATGAGTTAGAGAAATCACATTGGTATATTCTAAACAACTGTGATGAGGTGGAACCTTATCTCCAGTATGTATCGTTTTGCTTGTATTCATTTTTAATATTTTAAATATGACAACTAAAAAGTTACACGAACTTGCAAAACATATGGAGCATATGAGAATCCTTGAGTCGAGTAATGGACATGGTGATTTACATAAGAGACAACAATTAGAATTTCCTATTTAGTTCAAAGCAAAGGTATGTCATCTTTTATGGTCGTACCCTGCGTTATACAATTTTTTTTATTACATTTAAGCATTGCCTCTGTGATTAGCCCCAAAGGTTGCATTGTGATAAATCAAGAAGTTAGCTCCAACATGGAACGAAGTTCAAAACAATCAAATGAGAGTCATCAGTTACACTTTTCAACTTAATTAGTTTGATATAAAGTGTCAATTAGAGTAGTATATACAAACATGGTATACTGTGGATTTATATGACTATTCTATAATTATGGTAGTCATCAATTCGTTCTTATGATGATTTTAATGATTAGAACGTTATAGAGTGTCATTATGATGATTTCGTTACTTTTCATGTAGCCATGCCCTCTTTCCTCATTATAGAGTTTGTTGCTTTCGCTTTAGACATGCCCCCCTCCCCTCCTCTCATTTTCGTGCTTGTGATTAGAATGTTATGGAGTGTTATTGTGATTTTAGTTCTTGATGTGGATATGTCCCCCCTTCCCTCCCTTCATTTTGGTGCTTGATATGGACATGTCCCCCGTCCCCTCCTCATTGTTTGAATTTTTAATTTAGACATGTCCCACTCCTCTCACTTATTGTTTTAGAATGTTTGAGTTTCAACCATTTGAGAGTAGTGTCATTATGCTATGAATTGCTAAGTTTAATTTATTGAGTTTAATCATATATTGAATTTGTTGCTTTTCACGTAGATATGTCTCGTTCCACATTATGGAGTTTGTTGATTTCGATTTAGACACGCCCACCTCCCTTTCCCTCATTTTCGTGCTTGTGATTAGAATGTTATGGAGTGTCATTGTGATTTTGCTTCTTGATGTGGACATGCCCCCTCCCTTCCCTCATTGTTTTAGGATGTTTGAGTTTCATCCATTTGAGAGTAGTGTCACTACAAGATTCATTATTCAATGACAAAGTTTTAGTAACACAAATCATTTTTGTCAGTAAAAGTTTGCCTATAGTGACGCAAAAAAAATGTGTCACAAAAGATTCCTATTAGCAACAAGTTTTTAATCTGTGCCACTAAAGGTATTAGTAACAATGTCAGCAAAACTTAAATAGTTTTAGCAGCAAAAATAAATGTGGCTAAAACTTTACTAAAATTTCCCCGTTCTTTTAATTTCCCTCCAACTTTTTTGTCATATAATTTATTAATTATATATATTTTTATCCTAAACCCTTACCATCTCTACGAAATCCCCTTTCCCCCAAACTCAATCCTCTCCATCTCCACCTCCAAATGCACATCTCATTGGCGAGGAACCATAGAGTCCCGAATCTCATGCGCTTCTGATCGATGGCGACCCACGTCGTTTCTCTTCCCAAACTTCATTTTGGTCAATTGAGCCACACATCCCAAACTTCGTTTCTCATCAACAGTGATCCACGTCATTTTGGTCGACCTTTCCTACTCAGTTTCTCAATTTCACGCAACCCACGACATTTTACCGGCAACCTACTCGATTTCTCAATATTCAGCGACTCACGTGCTTATAATCGTTTTGCGCTATTTTTTTAGGCCAGTGAGTGAAGTGTATTGGTGTTGATATTCTTTCTTCTTCTTTGTTTTATATTGTGGTAAAGGAGGAGTGAGAAGAGATGATACTCTTACCATCATTTTTCTATACAGTTTTTTCCCTATTGCATTAAAATAAGGTTTGATGAATAATGACTTCATACTGAGTATTGAGATGCCCTTGCAGAGGATGAAAGAATTGCAAGAACCCATGGAAGAAAAGATGCTTTTCTTGGACGACAAAACCAATCCAGATGACAGATCTATTAAATAGCATATACTCACTTCTTAATTTAGATTTTCACCTAAAGATTGCAATGATGTTTGCTTCCACTCTTTAAAACTTTACCCTTTTTCTTCCTTTCATGTTTGCAGGGTGTGTGAGAAGGAAGAAGTTAAATTGGTAGTTGATAATATCTCATATGATTTTGTAAGAGGAGCAACGATCGATTATGCTCTATTATGCCTCCAGTGAAATCATGACTTGAATTGCCTAATGAGACTGATGATTTCAATGAGAATATTTGGGATTTTAAGTCTACACTATCAGATTATGGATCAAACAATAAGTTTTTTTTTTTTCTAGCCCATCATATTTGTGATATTTATGTTCCATTTTACCTTTATTTGAAATTGATGTTCCATGTCTTATTTGGCGTTGTAGGTAGAGCTAGTTGAATTTGTTACTAGTTTTTAGCGCTATGGTTATTTCTATGTTTATTCCATTCCTTAAACATGTACATGTTCCATGTTTTTTCTATTCCATTTATTGATATTATCTTGGCCACTCACGAAGTGTGAATGTGTAATTTTGTATGTATTTTATTCTTGTATAAAAGTATAACAACATATATTAAATCTTTAAACCATGACTCCATATATTAAATAATCTTTACACCTTAGTCTTAGACTAGTTTTCTCTCTGTATTCTGAATGTGGATGGGAAAGTTTTTTTTTTTTTTTTTGTAGTTCTTATTTTGAATTTTGAAAATCTCATCCTATAAATCTTATTACTGCAAATAGTTTGAACATAATGGTTTCAATATTCTTGTTCGATTGCGTGTTCATTTCATGTCAAGTTCAAAATATGCTTGTTCTAATTCCTTGCACTTCACATTCTATTTGTATTTTCCATATATAATATGCATCTCCAACTCGACATTCTTACTGTATATACTACCTTTGATGTTTATACCTTCTCAACCTTTGACTTTGTGTGTTTCTTTTTTTTTTTTTTCTGTAGACATATTTTGGTTGGTTCTCAATGATTGTTTCTTTCACCAGAAAGCCTTGCTCTTGTCAACTTTTGAAGATGAGGAGCTAGAAACTACTGATGATTTCTCAATGAATCAAGATGCTTCTACCTTTGTATCGGTAACCCGTGAAGGACTTGATAACAAGAATCTTAGTTTTGCTATATCGTTTCTTTCAAAAGATTTTTTGGTTCGTATCTTATAATTTTGTTAGGAAAGTTTCTTTCATGATTCCAAGACTGGAATTTTTTGTTATGTTCAATACTTTTGTACAAATGTGACTTCTTGATTGTTATATTTGACATTTGATGACAAGTTTATATAATAAATTGGATATTATTTTTTTATGTAGTAAAATAATTTTACTTCAATAACATCACAAAAGCATTGATTTTTTTTAAAAAGAAAAAGAAAAAAAAAAACTCTAGGAATTTTTAGTACGCACTTCAATATGTTGCAAAAGATTTTTATAACTGTCACAAATTAACCTTTAGCAACAACATTACTTGTCACTAAAACATCACCTTTCATGGCAGAGTGCAATATGTCACTATAAAAAATAAATAGTGACATAACATATGTTACTAAAAGTAAGGATTTAGTAACGCGCAAATGTCACTAAAAGTATATCTTTTGTGGAGAGAAATGTTGCGTCGCTAATACTTTTAGCAGCGTTTTTTTGCGTTTTAGTGACGTTTTTGGTGCGTCACTAAAAGCACAATTTCTTGTAGTGTGTCATTATGCTTTGAAGTGCTAAGTTTCATTTATTGAGTTTAATCATATT